>JBAMYA010000004.1:13521494-13548010 GCA_037176975.1 Arrhamphus sclerolepis | reverse complement strand
TTTTTACATTATTTATTTTATTTTATTTTTTATTTTATCTTTTATTTAGTGTGTGGGGTGGCTTAATTATTCTAGCACCACACTCTAATGCCCCAGATTGCCCCAGTAATGACCCAAATACACTGGTTACCAACCGCCATAAAACCAGAAGAAGAATTTTTTTTCTTTCTATCAAAGCAAGGTGGTATTTAACAAAGTTGTGCCTCATAGAGTAACTGGTCAACACCCAGCTGTGCTACACAGAGCCTTGAACATCATACTGTGAAGAAGTGTATGTGTGAAGAAATGATGGGTTTGGCGTCCCCTGCTGTCTGTGACAAATCGCCTCTGCTCCAGGGGGTACGTGAGATTTTAAAATATCCATATATTTAAAAAGTAGCATCCAATGAAAAAATCCTGTAAAAATAATTATTTAATAGTTCATTTAGTTTATTTAAAAGCTCATAAAATAAATTTTATAGAATTTTCAGTAGGTTATTCAATTTCATTATCCTAAAACCCCAGAGTCTCCCCCATACCAGGATGGTTCAACCCAACCTGTCATATGCCACCTGGCATCACCTGTCAATCACTTGGATCAATGATGGAGTCCTGGTTGAAGTGTTTTAAATGGTTAATCTTATGGTTTCAAATGGTTATATGGTCACTGTTTTCACTAAATTAGTTTGAATCGCTACATTTTAGTAATGAGAAATATTTGCAATACATTTAGTTATGTATTATTAACATTTAAAATGTTCTAAATTTTTTTTTTTCAAATGTTTGAATTTTGTACATGTTTATCAGTTCCAAAGTTTAATAAATCCCTCACTGATGGCACAGTGCTCAGTCTTAGGTCTTTTTTTTTTTTTTTTTTAACAGCCAAAAATACTTTGCGCTGGTTAGGGGGTACTTGGCTGAAAAAATATTTCACAGGGGGTACATCACTGAAAAACGGTTGAGAACCACTGTATTATGGCACTTTGAAATAAACTTTCAAATCAAGGATTTTCACTACCTCTGAATCTGCTTTCTCACAGGGATTTCACACACTCTTATCAATGTTGATTTTTTTTTTTTCTTCACAAAAAACTTCTCTACCACACTACGACACATAGACCTTTTAAGCTTCTGCTTTGTTCCACGTAGTCAGTGAGACCAATAGTCCACACTGCAATAGCTACTTTAAGCAAAGGTTTCTCCATTCATTTGTTACTCCCACTCATCCATGCTACATGCAACATGCAGTGGGATTTGAACTTGGTCTGTCTCCTATGTGCTTATCATTCCTTCATAAAATTGTTAATATCACTTTATATTTTCGAACTAGGTTCTTGTGCAGTTAATCTTTATACATAGTTGAAATTGTGCCAGGTTCTTTTTGAGGTGAGCTTACATGTTGAGCCTTCAGCTCCTGGGCGAGATCAGCCACCGCATTCAAGTCAAAAGTAATTTTGTGCAGACAATTCTGTCTACTTTAAATTTTTGAGACGCCTCTGGGTCAAGAACGCTGGAGTCAATCCTCCTCAGAGCGAACCCTGGAAAGTTCCCCCCCGCTCCTGGCTGGCTCGTTACTTTTGATGTGTAAAAAAATCAGACCTGCTCTGCAGACCAGACTCTGGGTCAGTGGGTGATGGGCCTACTCCAGGGCCTGAAGTCCTGCGCCTTTTCAGAGTTCACTCAGTTCACATATAACCATTTTACCAGGCCATTATTTAACTAAAACAAAGCCAAAAGGGAAAAAAATGTGAGAGTAAGACTAAGTACCCCCGTTCTGCTCCCATAGGCTTAAGAGGGTAACTTAGTATGGAGATCATGATGACTGGAGACCACCCTCTGTTGCAGTCGTCATCCGCCATCAGAGCCATTTTGACCGTAGTCTTCATCCACTACTTTTGCCATGAGGATTTGACGGGGAGAAAATCAGACCCCTGCGATTGACTGGCGACCTGTCCAGGGTGTACCCTTGCCTTTCGCCTGAAGTGAGCTAAAACAGTAAGACTCAAACTCAAAAAATGTGCACTGGAGACGGCAGGTTCAAAATCCCATAGAGCCTTTATTGCAGAAACAAAAGTCTGAGTGGTCTCCGGGAGAGAGCTGAAATCATACAGCAGTACACCGGCTTATAAACCTTTGGCTGGTGGGCGAACGTTTATCTTGGGCTGGCCGAAGCCGGCCCCTTACGCCCTCTTTTCTGCAGGTGTTGCTGGTATCACAGATTGTGGTACCTTTTAACAGTGTCTGGCACCATTTTCAACATCTTTTTTTTTTATATCTTCATCTTAGTTCAAAGTACGGTGAGAGCTGTTTGACCACTTCCTCACACAGCTGTGTGGCTGTTGTGGCCACTTTCCCCTACACACACACACACACACACACACACACACACACACACACACACACACACAGATACACACTTTGCCTCTAAGCTCAGAGGGCGAACCGTCTTCAGATCTTACAAGGAACCCAAGGGGTTTTCAGGCTCCCACACACACATTCTACTTGTTTGTCACACCTACTTGTTTGTGTTTTCTTTTTACATGGTTTATGTTTTATATCTTTTTGTTATCATTACCTATCACACATGGTTAACATTTTACGTATGGGGTAAATTTTGTTCCACTGGGAAGTAAATTTGATTTCTTTATATATGAATGTGAGTCATTTAATTTAAACCTGAATTGATCAGTTTGAATAATTGCTTTTAAAATCTGAATCTGAATGGACTAATTTGAAATTGAATCAATTTGTTTGAATGTGTATGACGATAAAATCAAAACTGAATTTCATTTTATTGAAAAATTCAGCTCCCTAATTCATTCTCACTTTTCAGTTTCACTTCTCTCCATTCAGATTCAGTTTTTCAATTAATTTTTTTGTGCCACCCATCCAGGTCCTGGCATCAGGAAAAACTAGTCAAACACAGATGGGAAGAAGTCGATTTTACAACAGAACACGATTTACATTGTGTTTACCTGGTTGGAACACCTGCGATGTTCAGTGATCAGCGTTTCTGGTGCCAAAATGGCAAAATCTGCTCAAGTTCTCCTCCTTGCCCGGTCCCTTAATTATCAACTGAATGGAAGATCACAAACAATCAATCAACAATCATTTATTAGAGGACTTCCACTCTTATTTTCTAACAGATTGCTGTATTTTTATATGTTTAACAGGGAGACAACTGGGTTGTCAGGTCACCAAGACACCCCTTAAAATTATTGTATGTATGTATTTTTATAACATATAAAAATACAGTGGATACTTGGCTGGATTTAGGTGTTTAGGACTTGGCTGGCTGCCTCTTTGGGTGTGATCACATCGGCCCATATGCCATCTGGACAGTACATCACTGGGCATGTCGTGTTTTCAATAATTGTTTGTATGGAATGAAACACTAAGTGATAATTAGCCACTGTTGCTAAAGTCCGCAGACTGTTTAAGTTACAGTATCATGAACGTCGCTTCTTCAGATCCTCGAAAAGCAACACAAAAGCAGCTGCCCTGGTGAACGTCACTTTGTATGCATACATGTTGTGATTTCTTTTCTTTCTTTCTTTCTTTCGTTTTTTTTTTTTTTATATGAACCTGAACATTGCGGTGCTGATCACTGGACATCACAGGTGTTCACGGCTGGTAAACACAATGTAAATTGCGCCGCTGTTTTAAAATCAACTTTTCCCAATCTGCGTTCAACTAATTTTGCCTGATGCCAGGATCTGGATGTATGGCACAAAAAATTTAGTGAAACTGAAAAGTAAGAATGAATTAGGGAGCTGAATTTTTCAATAAAATACAATGAAATACAGAAGTGATATTATCATCATACACATTCAAACCAACAGATTCAATTTCAAATTTGTCCATTCAGATTCAGATTTTAAAAGCAATTATTCAAACCAATCAAATCAAATCAAAGTCAAATCAATCTTTTTTCATTCTTTTCATACTATTGTAGTGCAAAGTGCTTTGCATAATAAAATCAACAATAACATATAAAATCAACAACAATATATAAATTCACAAAATCATACCCAGACAGCGCATATACACCCCCCAGCATACACACTGAAGATACAAACATAGGCATCACAGACATAAAACAAAAACAGAAATATCTGGCTTGGCGCTGAGGTGAGGAATGATATCTGTCCACACCAGGAGCCATACCACCAATGACCAATGAGGGCGTCACCATGGGAAAACCACCGAGATCAGGGCCAGCCGCGTCGACACCACAGCCAAGGCTGCAGCACCCCCCAGCGACCCCGACCAGGGTGACCCCCACAGCAACGACCCCACAAGCCGAGTAGGCATAGTCCCTGGTGTGGAAGATCCCCATGAGGAAAAGCACTGGAGTGAACTAATTAAAAAGTAAAAACATGAAATCAAATAATTTAAAGATAAATATTTAAAATAAAAATAAATAACTAGATTAAAAATAATAATCATATATATATATATATATATACACATATACATACACACACACACACACACACACACACACACACATACACATATACATACATATATGACGACCCAAATGCTCCCATTTAGGGTCCATGATACTGAAACCATAAAACGTGGACATACCTGCAGTTTGACTTTGTTCACGTCCGATTGCATCCACAACTAGCTGCATTGTGAGCGTACCACACATTAGTACATATAATACCAGAGGTCTCCACCTGGGGGCAGAATGCAGAGGCAGAGTCAGAAATACAACCGTGTACAGGAAGTGAGGCAGAAGAAGTTGTTACTTAGTTTTTGTTGCAGTCACAGTCAGAAAAACACCACCAGCATCATTGGAGATGTTAGATCATAAAATCAATGTCGACAGGATACGAGTTTGATTGTTTTGTTTTGCCGATGTGGGAAACTGATGACAAACACATTTTGTGACATCACACAGCTAGCCGTTGTAGATGAAGATCGTAACTGAAGATCTTAGTGATGGTTAACTGGTGGTCAACTGTCGCTCTGGCCAACGTTGATGTGGAAAAGGTCGTTCCATTGCAGTTATTCTTTTTTCAAAATATTTGTTTTTCAGCCATCAGTAAATGTTGTATGCCAATGTAAAAAACTTTTAAATGATCCTTGGAGTTTTTTTATCAACAAAATGTGTGTTTCACATGTTCTCATTGGTTATGTTTTATACATTCTAGTCCAGCTTACACAATTTTGAGGATAAAGGGAAATACGCCTGGTTTATGTCGTCTTCACACTGTATGATTTATCAGATTAATGCGAGTCTCGTTACACAACATTAAATCAGTATATAATTCATTTCCATCATATTTCTGTGTGATTGAATTGTGGTTACAATGGAAATAAATTGGAGTGTATTTCAGGATCTTAATGCAGCTACGATGGATGATGGAACATTTTCATCTCCTCTGATCATTTAGTCTGAGATGCTGAAATTGTAACGTCTGAACCAACATTAAACGCGACACCACTTTGCTGGACTCCACACAAGCATATACAATATAGACCTTTTTTTTTTTGGTTGAAAATATTAAAAATTCTAACATTTATTCTAAACCTTCATGTCACTGAAAGTGAAACCGTAAGTCCAGTAAATTCACAGGGACAGAATGGTTGACATGATAAGCACGAATGAGCATTTTCTGAGCGTTGCCAGAGCTGGTAGCCAGACTAACCTTCATGAAAGGCAGCAGGAGGAGGGTCGCTTTAAGACCACAGACCTGCAGGGCGGGAGGGAGTCCGTGCACACTCACGCATGAACACAAACACACCAAGCTGCATGTTTGCCAGCGGCGGTGTTGGAGCAAAAAACAGCAGAAGAACATTTGTCCGGTCAGTTGGTGTCTGACTCCGCAGAGTCCAAACAGACCACACAGGAATCAGACGGTGTCTGTGATACCAAATATTTGGTATGAATGTTTGGTTTTACAGCTGCTGTTTGCAGCCATTTTCCAGTTAGCTAGTACACCGTAAAATCTGCAGTTTTCACTAAAGCAGTGTTTGATGATGAGAAGGACGAAGACGAGTGAAAATGTTCATTCAGGACCAAATCAACCAGAATCAAAGCATCAAAACACAATTAATGTTTAAACAGGAGCTATGTCCAAATAAAAGGCCTTGCTTGGTTCTGGCTCTGGGGACACAGAGTAGACCTGTACCAGAAGACCTGAGTGGTCTTGATGGTTGCTATGGTAACAAATCTCTGTTGGATTTCAGTGTTTTCTATATTAACAGAAGGTTTTTAAAGTCTAAAATACAGGAGTCAGTTAATCAGAACAGCTGATGTGATCTACTTTCTTAGTTTTAGTGTTGACTCCAGCTGCAGTGTTCTGGATCAGGTTCTGGGTCAGGTTCTGGATCAGCTGCAGTTGTCTTTAATTAGACCTGTGAAGATTGTGTTGCAGAAATTAATTCTCTTTAAGACAAAAGCATGAAGATGTTTACAAGGTCCTGCTGAGACGTCAGTCCTTTAATCCTTGAGATGTTCTTCAGGTCTGGGTCCAGGAATACACCCAGATTCAGGTCTGGGTCCAGGAATTCTCCCAGATTCCGGCCTGGGTCCAGGACTACACCCAGTTACAATAGTTACCCTATTGTAAGACTTTTTTCTTTAAAAAAAAAAAAGACTTGTCAAGATTTTTTCAAAATGAGAAATATTTATTTTATTTTATTGATTTATATAACATAATAATTGAAATAGTTTTTGAAAATAAGACATTTTTTTCTTATGTAAAATGCTTTCCAAGATTATTTTTCTATTTAGACAAAAAATGCATTTTTTTTTTAAACAAGGCTCTTTTTTGACTTTCTTAGCAATCAGTTTTTGTACAATACAACATCTTTGTTGTTCCAGAACCAGTCAATGTGTTTTTACATTCCTAGAAACTCAAGTACTCTGAAAATGGTGTGCAGTGAGTGGCAGCACTCTGACTGCACCAAAACATCTGGTTTGAAAAAAAACAGTTTATTTAATGTGAGGGTCAGGACAAAGTAGCATAAACATCTGCTGCAAATCTGAAAGACAATAAAACACACAACAGGCACACAAACAAGACATTAGGAGAAAGACACTGGGAATCTGAAAGAGAGAGAAAAAAACAAGAAAAAAAAAAAAAGTGGTATGATTAATTTACCAGCATTCCACAGGGTCAAGAAAATTGATGCAGGATAATTGGGCACACAGGGAATCCTTGGCAATTTGTGCATTCAGACTCTACTTGAGAAATTACATGTCAGTGCAAATGTGAAATTGCTCCTCAATGTTCTCAAAGATTCCATGAAAATTTAAATATAAATCTTAAGTATTTCCAGCAAAGGAATTCTTCCCTGCTTTTTTTTCATGCCAACTTGAAATGAAGCCCTGTGAAAATGATCTGAATGAAGTGAAAGTGTATGTGTGGGAGAAAAAGACATCCGAGCTTGTGTAAAGTTCGGGGCCGCATTCTGAGGAGCAAGACGGGTCTGTTACTCTCAGTAAAAGCCTTACGGAAGAATTCATTACCTTTTTTTTTTCTTTGCCAGAAAGTAAAGTTTGAATTTATTTGAAGATGACTATTCATAATATTCAAGCTATGTACATTTCAAAAGTAAAGTACAACTCAAACAGTGGGGCACAGCAGACTTTTTTCCTTTTATTGTCAGTGTAAAGTAAAGTAGATTACCTACGTCTTACTCGTTCACGTGAATGAGAATAGATTAAACAGAAGTGAATAACTTATGGTAAGAAGCTCTTATTTGTCAAGTTGAGGTGTGTGTGCTGCATTTTGAAAGATTATTTTAAAACCGTTTTATGCTGAAAAACAGCCATACTGTTGTGCTCACTGATTTTTCATGCAGTGGTCATCAATGTACATTTTAACTATTTAACTTCAATTAAAGGGATTACTGAAAATGAATAAATTATAACTCACATAGTCTGGTCAAAACATGAGGGAAATTTGATATTTATGCAAGATCAAAATAAACTCCTAGTTATCTTTATTAAATGTTAGTGTTTATTCCACATGGACACAGTGCAAAAGAAAATGCTAAACAAGAATATTTTTGGTAAGCATACTACATACTGACGCAGTGAAAAACGGCTTCATTTGTCCTCATTAAAAGCTTAAAAGTCCATGAATAAATAATAATTAAAAAGGATATACCCCCCCCCTTTTTTTTTTTTTTTTATCTTTGGCCTTATGCAAAATAAACTCACTGACTAAATAAATATGCTCCATAAAGGGTGTTTCGAACCCCACACCCCCCAACTCTACTTCCACATTTAGATGGCTGACATGCACCTAAAGATCAGATTCTGCACTAGCTGCTGGTTTTGAAGGGAAAAATTGGACCTCCGAGAGTCAACTTAATGCAATTAAGTGAGGATGATGAGTATTTCTCTCTATGTGCTGCTGGAATCAGTAAGCGAGGCGGAATCAAAACTTAAAGGCAAGAAGAAAAGAAAAGAGCCGGAGATGAGCGTGCACAGACCGGTCCCAGCGGTTTAATTATTTTAATTATCTCTTCTCTTTCAGCTTTCCCAAAAAAAGAGGCCATTAAAGGATGCCCGTTTGGGTTAATCTGATTAAAAAAACAAGATGGAGGGAGAGATGAAAGGCTGCAGATGTCAGTGCTAATCAGGGAAGTTAAAACTGCTATTTGTGAACTGGGACGGTTGTTAAAGTGCGTGAAAAGTGCAGGCAGTGTGAGTGGTTTTCTTTTTTCTTTTTCTAAATACATTTTCCCTCACTTCAAAACACCTCCTTCTTGCAGCCTCTGTTGATAAACTTGTGCACGCATCTCCCCAAACTAACGCCATGTTTGATTCTCCAATGCATTGTGGAACTGCGCTGGCAGCAGGTCGAGAAAGAAGAAAAAAAAACCCTAAAAGTTGAGTTTCAATCCTAGCGATATGGTTTTGCTTTCATAAATGAAGATGGGATTTGAGGAAGTGATGAAAGCAGCATTAGCAATTAGCAGAAATGGAGTGCCAGGAAGACACACGGTAATATTGGTGCAGAGGTTTCTGTGTTTTTATTCCAGCACAGAAGCCAGTCATGAAGAACGTAAATTAGTTTTGCCAAAAGACAAAAAAAAGTTATAGTCTAGTTTCTTTTACAAGTAAAGAAATTAATAAAATTGTCTTTTTACTTTTTTTATAAAGAAAAAAAAAAAACAACTGTTGAGGAGGATGAAACCAAACGTCTCTTACTATTTAAAAACATGGCAATGTTCATTTTGATTGGAAAAGATGAAGCATAATTTAATACATTTTAGATGCCAGATGATCGGCTCTATTTAACACTGAAAGGATGCATCAGTGTCAGCTCTCATATGCTGGGAGCCGTTAAAGTTTCTGTGACTGCAAATCTTGGCATTTGTTCAGGCAGGATTGAGCACAAAACCAGCACAGGTGTTGAGCCACATTGTGGTAAGAGAGGAGGGGAAGGAGAGAGCACTGGTGGAAAAAAACAAAAACAAAAAAAAAAATTATGAAGATCTACTTTCAAACTAAATCAAGCAGAAGGAATGTCCTGAGTGTGTACTGAGATGGACGGGAGCCCATGCAATATTAAAGCGCCGTGTCTGGCAATGCCAACCGTGCCACTCCTCTCTGCAGCTCCCGCCCTCCCGGCTTCCCGGCCATCGGCTCTTCCCTCAAGGTGACACTTCAAAGCGGGCACGCAGACGTGGCAGGCCTGGCTGTCGGCATGAAGCCAGCCCCCACCATCCCACCCCTCCACTCCCTTCCTCCTCTTCTCTTTCCTACCCATTCTCGCCCACTACCCCAACCGGCACCTCAAAGACACAGCTCCAACCCCTGCTGGGCCAGGTCAGCGCCAAGATCCACGCAGCTCAGCGCCTCGGGAGCTGCTGTCAAAAAAAGCTCCTCTCCACAAGCTTAATTAATAACAGGCCGTTCTGAACGCAAACCCTCTGAATCTGCTGCCTGTTTCCCTCCGATCCTATTGGTGAGTTCTGAGGCCTCGACAGAAGGCAGACAAGCAGAAGTGTGCGGGCTGGGGTTGCATCCAAATAATTAGAATTTTGATGATTGGATTCCACATGCATTATTCTCCATGCTTTATGGATCATTTTGTGTGTGGTACAATGTGCCTGGGTGTTTTTGGAAAGATCTCTCCCTGCTGCCAGATGATTGGAGACACTCTAATCAGAAAGCATCAGGCTGCACTCTTCAACCTGTCTTTGGGGTGGGGTAGGAAAGACCTCAGTGTGCACACATGCACACTCCCAGCCTCCATCAGTTGGATCCAAAGTCTGTAATCACCTGTCAAACCTGAGGGGAGAATTTTACTGAGCACACCGTGATCGATATTTGCCGATGTGTCTGCCCGTATCATCCTCAAATAAAAGCAGAAAGCAGGAGACAAGGCAGCACAGGCGGGTCGTGTGGAGGTCTGCAGCACTTGTGTTTGATGTCTGTGAAAGCACTCATCAGTGTGTAGAAGCGGCTTCATCTTGGCATGCCAGGTCACCGCCACCTCACCCCAAGCAGCACACAGCTGATTGTCTCACTGTCAGGGCCAGTTTGGTTGTTGTTTTCTGTGGTAAGAGGATGGATTTTTTGTTGGTTTTTTTTCTGGTGAACTGGCCTTTGTTTTATTTTATTTTTACATTTTTTTTTTTAATGGGGCTCCAGCTCTGGCACCTCGCAGCCCCACTCAGGCCTTCACGCTGATGATGAGGAGGGGAAGTCGTCCAAACACCCTGCACCTCCTCCTCCTCCTGTCAGTCCTGAGCTCGTGTTGCTACTGTATTTTTATTCACCGCATGTCCCCCCTCTGCCTCGTCTGTTGCATCCTTGATGGGCTGAGCGGGGGGAGAAAAAAGTGCAGGCTAAACAACCCCGCGTGCCTCCGCAAGCCATGGTTAAGTGGTACACGGCTCGGAAACATAAGGTCTGCGAGTGCAAGCTCAGCCACGAGAGCATTGCGGCATTTAGGGCAAGAAGCCGGTTACGTTAGCTGGCACAGTGATATAATTAGGTCGTGATAAATAAGAAAGGCTACGGGCAGTGAGGGTGTGTCTCACCAGTGGCCATTAAGAAACCACAGAGGTTGCTTTTTCAGAAAAAAAAAAACAACAAAAAACGGTCACCTGTCTCTCTGGAAATATTCACACTTTCTCTGCTTCCTGCTTGGTCTCTAACACATTTATTCAGTGCCCTACTTGCAGAATCCTCATCAGTGTTGAAAACCCCAGAAGCCCTGGCCCTCTAAGTGAGCTAACTGGGATGGTTGTAGACTCAAACCAACCTTAATTAGTACACTTACTGCACAGCAAGGGCAGGTACGAACCCGAGCCTCTGCTCTGCAGTTTCCCTCTGCTTAAGCCTCTTTTAGACGATGCTCTAACCTCCCACAATGACTCGGTAATTAACTTCATTAGCTTTCAATTCTGCCTTAGTTTTGGCAAAGTGGATTGAGGCTTAGCATCGGCCTCTATTGAGATAATAGTCTTAGAAATCTGTTTAATCTTGTCTGTCTGTGTTTTATCTCCACCAGTGTTGCTGTTTTTCATGAATGTTACCTGCTGTTCATCTTGGCGACATGCATGTTCATGAGCGGGTTGTAATGAGTCAGGCATCGGGTTTTAATAAGCAGAGCTTTACCCGCAGATCCTCCTGTGATTTGCATCCATGTCGGACACGAAGCGTAAAGCGGGGTGATTGATTCATGGCTCGTCCCATATTGGAGCCAGTGAGGAGAGAAAGATAGAGGAAGGGCTGTAGATTTATTATCAAGCTCAGCGACAAAGGGAGGAAGAGAGTGTGCATATGTTAATCCGCTAGCTGAACGATGATCAAAGACTAGAACAAGCTGAGCCCCGCTGATCGCCTCGGGGCAAACGATGCTCTCCAAGCAGCTGGGAAAGTGTGCAGACGAGGAGTAAACAGATAGTTAGAAAAATCAATAGCTGAGGTTTCGGGCCATGGCTTGGTGTGAAGGTCAAAGGAGGCTGGTGTCTGCAGCGTGGAAGGGGGTCTGGAAACCAGGGTGCTTTTTACGGCAATTTAGGAAATGTGGAGTGTTTATAGCTGTGCTGAGTGCAGGAATGAAGGAAGTTAGGTTGAGGGTCATCTGGCCATCTCACTGACAGACACACAAACACTCTCATATATGTATATAATGTATGTGTATATATAAATATATATATGTGTGTGTGTGCAGTATAAAGCAATAGTTCAATCGCAATCGCCTGGGTGTGAGTAGACTGAGGACTTGGCATCAGCTCATCTGGATTTCAAAGTATGATTTTTCTTTTTATGTTAGAATGCCCTGCAAGGGTCAAGTTTGTTTGCTGTCTGTTATCTCACCTCGTTCTTTAGATTGACCCAGAGTATTCCCGTGAGCTCTTTACCTCAGATATCCACACTGCTTGACTGCTTGGGGAATTCGTGCCAACCTTCCTGTCCTATCCTCAAAACTCATTTTTGGTTTGAGTTTTGAAATTTGCTGTTTTGTTTTTGGATTTTTTTTTTTCCCCTTCAGTCATCACATTGATAGTGTTTGTTGAAAATATGAAGTATTTTCTGTTTATTATCATTTCATATCTTTGTTTGCCAGGCACTGAATAATTAAGATGGCTTAGCTTTTTACCCCCAAAGTTTGGCGTCTTTTAACTTCCTCCACTTCTGAAGCAGATTGTTTTTGTGATTAGTCACTTTGTTTAATCTGTTAATGATAGCATCGCCTCAGGCTAAATGCCTGATTTGTGCTCACCAGTTTATTTATTCATTTGTAGTTTGACGTGTTAATCTGCATAAACGGCGCAGGGCTCCACCAGGACCCCAGAATGTCAACCTGCACCTGTCAATTACAACAAATCTGAGACACCAGGCAGCAGCCACCCTGGTCTCTGCACTTTGATCGGGATAGAAGACTGCCTGCCAATCACCTCTTTTCTACCCAGTCCCGTGTGAGATAATGATATTCACACATTATCTCTACCTCAAGTCTGCAGCATTAATCAAGCAGAAGTGCTACTAATTAGCACCGCTGAAGGAGCGCTTTCTTGCACCGACACCTAAGAGAAAGAGTTGTTTTCATTAGTCTGATTCTGCTGCTCACAATCACTGCCCCTGTTACCGCTTGTCACTATTTATATACAGTATATAGTTGTAAACACAGATGTTTATATTTATATATCTGTCCGTCAGGGATCCATGCATCAAGCATACCCACCCTTAGGAAGTCTGGTTGATCCTAAATTCATTCATAATTGAGACAACAGGAAGAGCTCTAGTGAGCTCTATTCATAGATGCCACACAAATGTCAAACAAACTTGCACAGTCCTCCGAATACAACAGCTGTAATTTCTGGTTCGGGACCTGGATATAATAGCAGAGTGGCTGACAGTCTGTGAGCTACAATAATTTATTCAAGATGTGTACGTTCTTTTCTGAGAATTTTCAAACAAGAAATAGTCAATAAACAATGACTTATTTGTCCAAATGTCTCAGAGATTTTTTTTTTTTTTTGCCACTGAGTACAACTATTAAAACAATATTTCTCATTAGGGTTTGGGTGTGTGTGTGTTCTCCTGAGAACCGTGGGACTCATCTTCCAGTAATGCATGAAAATAAGAGTTTAATTACACACCTTGACACAGTATTTTGTAATGTGTGAACCAACTGAAAGTGTCATTTTAAAATGTCTTTTCAAAAATTTTGCTAGACAGTATTTGCGTGTTTAGTTTGAGAGGTTTTGTGTGTGTGTGTGTCTGAGCTACCACCTGTTAAATGTGATGTATTCATACAAAATGTATACAGTTTTAGGCGATTACATTGTTTTTTTCTTTGTATTCATTTCCTTGTGTTTTACTTTGAAAAAAGAACAGCAGAAATTGTGTCGTGTGTCACAGATCAGATCAGAGTTTTCTTGACTATTTCACACATTGCTGTGAAACCAGGTTTGAATTTTACACCTCTGTGCAAGCTATTACACAGATTTTGGTTGCGTTAGATCAGTACTTCTGCCACGATAAACTGTGGCTTTTGTTAAGCACAGCACCTAAATAACTTTGGTAACAAACAAAAGGAACATAAACACCAGAAGAGAAACTAAAGCTAGCAAGCTAACTAGCTAGCTTGCTTTTTATTTGCCAAACTGACAAAAAACATTTTGAATTGAATTTAAACTGAATGTTACCGGTAAGAGTTATCTTTGTTTCCTTTTTGCGGGATTAACTTGACAGGTCATTGAAAATGTTTGGGGTATTTTAAAAAAAGACTTGAAGAAAAGAAGGGGATTATCACTGAAAACTGTGGGCAAAAAAAATAAAAAATCAATTCAAAATTAAAGTTTGTCACTGAAAGTGAGAGAAAATAATTGTTGGATTTCATTTGAATTCTGTACATTATATAAAATTTCAGAAACAGATGTAGATATGTCTGTATGATAAGCCTCTTTGTAGGCTAGTAGTTTGAAAAATACACAATTATGCTGTAGAATTATGCATTAATTCAGGAATCTTTAAGATGAGTGAACACTCCAAAATAATATTTTATTTATACACCTATCTTTGGAAATCATGGATACGATATTTATTCCCATACTGGACCTTTAAGAGAAGAGAACACAATCATGCTTTCTGTATTATCTCAAAAGAAACCTAATAGGAACGACTTATCTTCTTTTACCTGTTGACAACCAGTGGTGCAGTGGTCATATTCCCAGTAAACTGACACAGATTAAATGATTAAGATAGTTTGCTGTGTAAAAGGACAATATTAACAAGATTTAAATAATAATTCAGTAGAGTTGACAAAATGTTGGCAGAAATCAGATAACGCTGGCCGTGAACTAATCCTGAGGTTTGTTGCCAGATAGCCTCGGAGTTACCATTTACTGCAGCACTGCTCAGTTAGCCCTACAGCAGGCCTCTGGTTATCTCATGCAAATGTTGTCAAATAAAACAAATGGGGAAATATCAACAAGCTCTCGGTAATTACTGCAGGAAAAGAAAATGTCTACGGGTCATGTTGTCAAGCCTGCTTCCTGCAGACAAAGGGAAGTTATCTCTCATTAACCAGATTGTGATAAAGTATGCCGACTATGACATTAAGCAAAAGCAATATGTTTATCTCTGACTAACAGAGGCAAGAAAGTTTCAAAATCCATTGGCAGGAGTTTGTTACAGTGAAGCATATTGTTAGTGCTTGAATTGATTGTTTTTGCCTCTGTTCTTTCACACTTTCCTCCATGGTTAAAAATTCCCCCACATGAATTGTGATGTTTTATTCATTGCTAAACTTAATTTATACACAAGTATAGAAGTTCACAGTGAGGATTTCACTCTAATAACCCCCACAGTACACTTAAAAACTAAAATCTGTGGTGAATCTTCAGTGGTTTGTTGAGAATCACAGCACTAGTTTTCAACAGGAACATGTTTTGATTGGTTCTTTTTTCTTTTTTTCTTTTTTTCACTTTGTCATTATTCAAGACTTCAGTCTGTCGTCTAAATATCAGTCACAACAAGCCCTGATTCAATCTGCCATGCAGGACAGCTGTTTGGCTCCAAGAACCCTGGACAATAAAGAGGACGACATGACAGCTGTCGCTGCTGGCACCGTGGGTGATCCAAACTACCAAAAACATGAAACTACATTATGTGGAATGGATGAAGTAGGTTCCACTGTAAAGATGAGTTGATATTTCAGTACTTCCAGGAAACGTGTCTCTTTTTAAATGGTACCTGTGCTTACTCTCTTGGGTTAAATAATACTCTCTTTACAGGATTCTGGGAATCATCCAGGCAGGGCTAAATCTAACAATTACCAGAATGATTGTGAGATCTGACTGTCAGATGACTCATCAAAGAAAAGTACTAGAAAGATTGTAGCTACGCATAGCAATCTTTGGTTGAATCAAATCTTTTTGCCCTTTTTTAGACATGACGTAATTAACCCTAATGGCTTCATCAGTCTGATAAATCCCTCATTCAGACATAGCTCTCTCTTAACTTATTGTTTAGTGCACTTTCATTCAGACACTTTTTTACTGAAAGAGTGTGATAGACGATTAATAGTCACTTTCTTGTAAAGATTGCGGTACAAAGAAACACTGGAGATCCCTTCTTTATTCCATCTTGTTTCTCCAGCTGTGCATTCACAATGATGCCATGAAGCTACAATATTCCCTCCCCAGTGTGTGCTTTTATAAATCACTGCAGTGTTCAACTATCTATATGTGGTTCTTTTCCTCCATTTCATGGTCCACGGTCAGCATAAATCCCCTTATATCTCTGCTAACAGGAAAACAAACAAAAATCCCAGACACAGTAATGCTCACTTCAGTTTTGACGTCACTGCTGGTGTTTGTGGTGCTTCCATGGCTACAAGATGGAGATGTCAGGTCGTCCTGAGGAGGTGGTGACTGGTGACTGGTGGTGACTGGTGACTGGTGGTGACCGTCTCCTCTGGGTTGCTAAGCATGGCAACAGGGTTTGCTGAGTAGCTATAACCCCAAGTGACAAAGTTAAAAAAAAAAAGTCCTCTCCAATTAGTCGCCATGGTCCTCGTCCTTTCCATGGTGTTGCCATGGTGAATCACAGTATCAGAGCTAAACTGATGATGGATTTTTATAGTCGTGGTAACTCAGAGTCAAACATACTCAGAGTTGATTAACTCAGAACAACTGTTCTGAAACCAGAAACTCTGAGTTTCTGGTTTCAGAGTTTGTTGACTCCAAGTTAGTTTTTTGACTCGGAGTTTGTTGAACCTCCTTTGTGAAACGGACCCCTGGTCTCTCCATAATCTGTGATCAAAAACCTTTTTCCGTCATAGCATCTTAGCTTGTTTGTACACCTGCCTAGGCATTCTGACAGTGGGCCTGAGTGCTGCTGATAGATGACCTGCCGAGCTGTCTTTCACCTTCCCCATGACAGACTGGTTTCATGCTCTGTGTGAAGTTTGCTGCCACCCCAACGCCCCTGTTGAGCCTTCGGCATTGCCAATTCACAGCACTTAGTTGACCACTGTTATGCCTCTGTTACTACTTTCCAATGTGTAACAATTGCGAAACAAAATGCTACGCTGTTCCACCTCCACATAATTCACACAACACAGGGAGTAGAATAAAGCTACTACAGAGGTGGAATGAACTGGTTGTGTGAACTGGGCCAGTACTTGGCTATGAGATGAAATTTTATGTTTTATTCTTAATTCACATGGAACTAGAATGGTTTTCTTTCTTATTCTATATATGAAGCTTATGTTTTATTGTTGATCTATTTGGCTGCAAGACAGAAACTAAAAAAAACAACTAAGTTCTCAAACTGTCTCCAGGGAGAAAGGTCCTGTAACTTATGCTGCTTTTAGATACAATACCTATTTATTTAAGAGTCTGCAACACAGAGAGAGACCATTGGAAATGGCAGTGTCTGATTCTCTCACCTTCTGCGTGATGGACCAGTTTCTTCCTCTGCTTGAAGTTTGCAGCCATCCTCCTGCCCCGTTGTGCCTTTCTGCATTGCCAATTCACAGCACTCACTTCGCACCTGTTGCCTCTGATACAACCTCCCAAGGCGGAACAGGAGGAATGCCATTAGAACGATGCTAGCCGCCATTCAGACTCATTTGTGCTAACTCAGTGAAACAGCAGACTTGCTCTCACCTGTCTCTTCATTCCTGATCCTGCAGCCAAACTGCTCACAGAGCTGCAGTCCTGATATAGAACAAAGTTGCTTTTATTAATCTAAAATCAATCAAAACCTATAACCAACATAATTTTTCCCATTACAATTATTTCAATTGCTGAAATGTTTAGTAAATTACCATAGTCTTTGTGAGTTTGTCTTTCAACATCAACATTAAACGTTAACATTTAGCATTAATATGTTCTAATATCACAAAGATATGTAACCCTTCATCAGAAAAAAATCCAAGTTGTAATAGTTGAGCATATTGGCAACAAATGCAACAAATCTAAACTCTCTTGCCCATTTATTTCTCACCTCAAAATCAAGAGATATTAAGAATTCACTGGGTGTTTTCCTCCAGTGCTAACTGGTGAAACCGCCTTTAAAAGCCACCAGTGTTGAATGTCCCACAGTGGCAGCTCTTCCCACAGAAGCTACTGGACTTTGACGACAGCTTTTCCCCCAAATCAAACTCTGATGATGCTGCTACTTCGGCAGTGATGATCATCAATGTTAAGAGTTTTTTTGTTTTTTTTTTCTCAAAGTGATTTCAGTGGAATTAAATTTACTGGACTGGACATATTTTAAAGGTTTACTGCTAATCATTACTACTGTGCCTGCTTTAGTATTTTAAAGACCTTAGTGCTAAATTAGTGGTTTCCACTGTTTGTCTGAAAGGCATTTATGTCCATCTTCAGAAATCCAACTTCCTTTGTTAGCTGTTAAGGACTTGCCTTGTTGAAAAATTTGCTGTCACCGCAGCGATGTTAAAAGCTAGATTTCATACACTTGCTAAAGTTTCTAGCAATACTCCTGCTGCTGAAACATCATGTAAGTGTGTGTCAAAATATAAACCATGTCAGGCAGTATGTCAGGCCTGTGAGATACAGGATAGGCTACTTTAAAATAAAATTAAAAAAAAAAACAAACAGCAACATAAAAAATTGTATATAATATCAGTTGTGCTTATTCCAGTAAGGTTTCTGTCAAAAGACAATCCTGGTGTGATGATGGATAAAATTTCTGTGAACTTGAGTTCTGCTTGATGCCCATGGAGATTAGAAAAATAACCTGTCATGTCTTATGAAGGGTTAACTCTGGCAGCAGTGCGCTGGCACCAACAGTTGTTTTCAAACAAGTTCTTTGATGACTCATTGACAGCAGCAGCTCTGGATTGCCACTTTCACTAAGTGGGGAAATGTCAGCATCTGCGCTCAACGGAGGCTGATCACAGTCCCCTGCAGCTCCCGCCTGCCAGAACGAGGCAGTGATGAAATAGCTCTGGTGTTAATGGATGTGAGAGTGATCTTGACCCTCTCCAAAGAGCAGGCCCTCTGTCTCCATTAAAAAGGGCCTTTGCTTTGGTCGGGATCAGAGCATTGGCTTCCTCTGTGCCACGGGGAGTAGCCAGACAAAGGTAATTGTATGTCTCCTTTGCCGCTCCACCTCCACATCAGAACTCTGGGGAACCCCACTGGAGGACACAGACTTTGAAAGAGAGCAAAAACACACAGAGACAAGTAATGATTAGGTTATTAGCACAGAGGTGACTAATTATCTAATTGTTCTGCCAACAGTGGGAGCAGGAGGGGGATCTGAGTTGCAAAGTGAGCAGAGGTGGTGTGTTTGGAGAGACTCCGGTTCATCTCCTCTCTCTTCCCTTCGCAGGCTGGTCTGCAGGGGTGGGTCCCTCGCTACGTCTGTCTTACCCCGCGGCATCCCCCAAGCCTGCTGCTCAGGTCCCAGTGACATCTGCTCATCGCACAACGTGTCCTCCCCCTCCCCCGACCTCGGACGTCAGAGTATCCTCCCCACATATGTCTCCCTGTGCAGATGTTTTGGTCCCTGGGTCCTCCCTGCGTGGAGAGCGTGAGCCGTGTTTGATGTGTGATGAAACAGAATCGAGCGAGCCACTCAGGGGCTCAGGGAGATCAGGAGGTAGAGGGGGTGACGACGGGTACCAGGGAAGATGAGAGCAGGGGCTGGTGGGGGGTGAGGGGAACACTGGGGTAAGCCTCAATATGAATCAGGAGGCAGGCACAGACCACAAGGTTGGGATGTCCCTTCACTGGAGGTCAGAAACCTCCAAAGTGATAAGTGGAAAGAAGAAAATGAGAGGAAGCAGGGAAATGATGAGACTAAGAGAATGGGGGGTAGGAGTGCACACATGAGGAGTCGTGAGAGGGTCTGATAGGTAGACCAAAGTACAAGAGAGAAAATAATGCTATGTTCGAGAAGATAATGAGGAAACAAATTAAGAAATCACAAAGAGAGGAAATTAAAAAACAAAACAAAACATGAACATAGATGAAACAAGTACAGGGTAGAGGATGGAAAGAAGGGGAAGGCAAGAAAAGGTTGTGGAGTGATGTAGAGTTTAAAAGGACGGAGCAGATAAAGAGAAATAAAGTTGATAACTTGAGAGAGTCTGAGAGATGAGGAAAAGAAGGGGAAACAGAAGAAAAAAGAAATACAGAGAAAGCAAAATTATAGAGCAGAAAGTAAAGAAAGGAAATGAATAACTAACATGATTGCTGAAAAAGCAAGAGACGAAAAGAGACAAAGGGAACAGGTGTAAAGAAGAGAAAACCAAACAACCAAGAGAAGAGTACAGGAACAAGGAGGAAATATGAGGTCTGTAAGAGGGGAAAGAGGAAAAAGAATACTGAAGAAAGGTACTTGGAGGACAGAATTAAACAGGCTGGAGGAGAAACTAGATGAGAAGAGGATAGGAAATAATAATATGAGAGAAAAAGAGTTAACAAGAGAGCAGAATATATATTAAGATGAGAGGAGAGGAATCAAGAAGCAAAGAAAGGAGAAGATGAGAAACAAACCTAAAGAAGGAAGAAAAGTGAGTCAGAAGAGTTGGTTGCAGTGTTCTCTCACATCCTTTGTTTCTTTCCTCCTCCAACATGGCGTCCCTCCCTCCTAACTTTTCTCTGTGTTGCTCTATATTCATTCACTCCTGCATCACTGCCGAATCTTGCTCCCTGTGCAGTATGTTAATTATTGTTGTGGAAGCGCACGAAGTTGATGACGAGGGTGATGAAGATGATGATGATGCCATGATTACCACTTAGTGCGGGCAGTGCTGTGCCTCATGAAAAAGTTTAACGGGAGGAAGTGGGTGAAGAAGTGCTAACAGGGGATCAGGTGAAGCACTGGATAGGTTAGCAGTTAAAGATCAAAGTGAAAAACAAAGGCGGATTTCAAACGGGCCCAGAGAACTTGGCAACAGACTCGCGGCTCCTCTGATAATACTTAGATCTATAAATGTTCCTTTTTTATTTATTTATTTTCTTATTTATTTTTAAAATTATTCATCGCCATAATAATTTGGGCCTAACAAGCACTTGAGGGAGACGGCTTCCTTTTGCATCTCTCTTCCCCATTTCTTTAGTTCTCCACTCCGTGATGCTGGGAGCTCAGGGATTTGGGGGCACTATTAGAGAGAATTTCTTTTATTTGCTGCTAATGAATCATATGCATGATACTATTTTCTTTTTTCTTGTGTACTTTGTGGGGGTAACTGTGAGGATTGGGGCATGAGCTGGAGAATTGGGCTCTTTTTCAAGGCTTTGTTCGCTTAACCCTCTTCTTGCCTAAGAAGCACAAGGTTCTTATCGCCACTTTGCCAGATATCCAATTTAAATATGCTATCATATTTAGCTTGACATCATTGGTGTGGCATGGTTTGACATTGTTTTGCAATTTGCAGTCACACAATGTCTATGAAATATGGATTAAGTGGTCTGTAGTTTCACAGATGCACAGCAAGTCTGTAAAAAAGCTCTGTGAGTGAAAAAGCAGCACATTGCTTAGGCTCTTAATACGGATTTTTAATTAATTAATTAATTTATTCATTTGTTCTGGATCACCCTAAATGTGTTCACCAAAAGGAGAGTAGCGTTTGGCAAATCTGTGGACTCATTGGTTTGGTGCTGAACTGTGAGACATTTTGTGTCATCATGCATTAAACTGAGTATGAATCATCTTGAAATTCAAGCCACTGGTTGAAAAATATCAATCACACAAACAGTCATTCTCAGGATCTTAGACAATGTTCTCAGCTATAGTGGTATAAATCCAAAATTATGCAAAAAGGTTGTGATGCTGTGTAAAACATGAATATAAACAGAATGTGATGACCTGCAAATCTCATAAACCCATATTTATTTTCCCAACAGAGCAGAAATAACATGTCACATGTTGAAACTGAGACATTTTATCATTTCATGGAAAACATTAGCTCATTTTGACTTTAAATGCAGCAACACATCTAAAAAAAAGTGGAGGAGCATTGAACAACTAATTAGGTTAATTGGTAACAGATCAGGAACATGACTGCAGAACTTCTCACATGTAAAGATGGACAGAGACTCGTCAGTCTGTGACAAACTGCATCTAAAACAGTTTCAGAAAAATGTTCCTCAATGTAGAATTGCAAATACTTCAAAGATCCTACCATCTACAGTAAATAATATCATGAAAAGCTTCAGAGAATCAGGAGTGTTTGTGTCTAAGGCTGAAGGTCAAAACTGGGTGTGTGGTCTTTGGGCCCTCAGGCATGATTCTCTACTGGACATACCTGCACGGGCTCAGGAACACTTCCAGAAATCACCGTCTGTGAACACAGCTCACTGTGTAACCCACAAATGAAAGTTAAAGCTGTGTCATGTAAAGACGAAACCAAATGGTAACACAATCCAGAAACATCTAAAATAATAATTGAGAAAAAATGGAAAACTGTTCTGAAATACTCTTTTGAAACCCTGGACATTGTGTTCTGCAGACTACAGACAAGAGGGACCACCCGCCCTGCATCTCTGATGGTATGGAGTTATGTTAGTGTCTATGGTGTGGGCAGCTTGCATATCTGGAAAGACTCCATCAATACTGAAGAGAACATAGAGGCTCTAGAGCAACATCTGCTCCCATCCAGACAACGTCTCTTTCAGGGAAGTTCTTGCATATTTAAGAAAGGGAATGTTAAACTACATACTGCGTCCATCACAGCAGCATGGCTTCCCAGGAGAAGAGTCCAGGTGCTGAACTGGTCTACTTACAGTCCAGACCCTTCACCAGTAGAAAGAGGAGCCACCAGACCCACCACATTGCTCCATTCCAACTTTTTTTTTAAATTTTTTTTTTAAATATTAGTTGCTGCCATCAAAATTAAAATGAGCAACTACTTTCCATGAAATTATAAAATGTCTCAGTTTCAAAATCTGATACGTTCTTCATGTTCTGTTTGGAATAACATATGGGTTCATGAAATTTTTATATTTAAAAAGCATCTTTTTTGGAATTGGCTTTGTACGTGTATAACTTTATCTCTTCAAAATAAATTTGTACTAATTCGAGGTTCATGCAGTATTTTAATTTCTTAGGTGAATTAAAAAACAATCACAGATATGCCATAAAACTATTTTATTTAGTAGTGATATCAGCTACAGTTTAAAAAAAAAACATTCATGGGGCGAAAAAATATAGAATGACTTTGTAAGCTGAATTTTTAAAAGAGTTTCCTGCAGCAGTCTAATAATTCACATTAGTCTGCCGTTAAAAGATAATGCTTTCAGACTTCAACAAACCTGGTGTCAGCTGATTGACAGTCAGTAAATAATGTCGAAGACAAGAAACAGTCAACTGAAGCTTTCTAGAAGATCATTCAACACAGATTGTAGCCAGAGTTGTTGTCTGTTGAGTTTTCAAACTCACTATTAACAGACATGTACAAACAAACGTCTGCATTTAAAGGAAAATAAAAAACTTTCAGTCGTTGATGAGGTGTTGTAAAGGACTAATGTCATTAACTGTACCATAAATGCAAATGTGTACAATGAATCAATAAACATTTTTCAAATTCCATGAATAGAAACTAGGTCTGGTGGTGATGAAGTCAGTTTACAGGACGATAACGTGATTCTCCACAGAGCAAACAGCAACTCGGTGAATCAACTCAATGACATTTCCAGCAAACAGACCGATTTGTAATGTGATTGAGAATTTGTGGACGGCATAAAATAAGGAAATGAAAAAAAAAACAAAAAACAAAGAAGAATTTGCTTCTCATTAGTACAGTTCTCATGCCAAAAGTTTCAAAGGAGGTGCAACAATACCAGCTTCCGCTACTTGATTTTGTGAACAAAAGTTAATTACTGTGATTTGGATTTACTTTTTTGAGGTATGATGTATATAAAATAAATAAAAAATAAAACATCTCAATGATCATCCTCCACTTGACATGCTGACATGTGTAATACTGATCGGTGCTTTTAAAAGCATTTCTGAGTTCACATTTTTTCATCAAGACTCAGTCTTTAATTGAGTCCCATACTACCACTGAGTTGATGAGAGATTTTCTTTTTTCAAAGATTTTTTAACTCATTACTTGTATAAAATACTGGTAAACATATATATACATATATACAATTATGAAGCCATAACTATCCAAAGAACCTATTTACTATCATATTTTTGATATGCATTCTCCTGATGCCGCATTATATGAAACATTTATTCTGCAGTTTTAGTGAAGACGTTGCGTTTGGCTGGAAAGACTCTGACCTTCACCCCTCTACACAGAAATAATGAAAATATAGTGTAAAATGTTGACTCTGTGGACCTTTCCAACAACACACACATGCACACACACAAAAGAGAAAGTGAAGAACGTAGACTATTTTGCCTGCAGTCATGGCTGCACACCGTATTCCAGCGTTAAAGCAGTAGCAGTATGCTCTGTGCTGGTGTAAACATGGCCGGATAATGACCTCCCTCCTGACTGGAAAGAAGCTATCCTCCTTCACTGTCCCTCCTCTACTTCTTCTTTGGTGTGATGTGTGTGTGTGTGTGCGCGCGTCAACTCTACTTCCATTAACTTTGAAGCTTCTTTTCTGCTGCTGTCTCCCTAAATCGGCAGTTTCAGATGGAAAGTGGTGGAAGAGCAGGAGCCTCTCTTTGGAGCATGTTACAGGAGAGGTTGCAACGAAGAATGTTTGAGCAGTGGTGATAAAGCTGCACATTTCCTAATTTTACTGTCACTTCAGATACTTTGGAGCGGTGAGTTTTGGTTGGGCCACCCTGATCCTCTACAGGGGGGTGGAAAGCATGAAACTGAATTAAAAACTAGTACATAGACCCATTCAGAGAAATCTAGCAAGGAAATACATCTTAAATATGTTAAATCTCCACCGTTGTTTATTTTTTTCTCAGCTTGTTGCTCCCCATACCCCAAACATCTGTGCAGAGGGAGGGGAGGAGGGGTGATGGCAAGCCACATGGGGAAGGCTTCCTCTCCCTCAGTCTGTCAGCCCACCTGACTTCTGCTGTGGCAGGTCTGCCCAAGGCAAGACCACAGGCTAGGGCCTCCTGTGGGCCTCCAGCAAGGCTCGCCAGCCTCCCCAAGCCCATTAGAGCATCCCCCTTGCACCTCTGCCCGAGTGGCCCCCACCCAGCCCTGCAGCCCTCTGCCCCAAGATGCCAGCGCTCTCTGTCCTGCTTCACTCTGCTCTGAAATAACTCTATTGTTTTCCACAGTTTGTCGTGTTGTGTCTGTAATGGTAGCAGTTTGGGGGCATGTTTTTTTCATTTCTATTTATTTTCTGCTTTTGCTTGCCTTGTCCTCAGGCTACAGGGTTTCAGATCAGGCTCCTGAGAGGATCCAGCTTTCAGTGGTATGAGGGTATTTTTAGGGAAACAAATCCCAGAAAGACCCCCTTCCAGTTACTGCACTAATGTGGTGTGACTGTCAAAGCTCCTACATGTGTCTTCCGCTCCCCTGAATGGTCCGACACGAAAGACTGTCGAAGCACTTCTTTATATCTTACAGCAAAGGTATTAGCAAGGCATTTTTCAGTTGTATATTCTCTCTCTATTTCTTACATCTCATATTTAATGAGACTGTCTTGGAAACTGCTAGGATTCTCAGAGGTGTGAGGCGGTTGAGGGTGGGGGCGGAGGTGTGGTGATCAGATAGATTCTCTGTGATTCTCTGTCTATTTGAGTCTTTTCATAGAAAGGAAACTACTGGCTTCAGAGCAGACCCTGAATGTGAATCAGATCCATCAACTTTGCATATGAGCTGAAAAAGTACCAGGAGAGAAAAAAAATCATGTTCAACCCCAGTTGCAGATGCAATTTGTGAACGTGAAGCTCTGAAGCGTGCTGTAATAGTTTAATTTATAATTAATCATGTCTGATTTGCCAGATTGCCATAAACTTGGGGAATAAAAATTTGGGAGTGTTGGGGTTTCATATTTTTTTTCTTTTTTAAATCATTAAGAATTTATGATGTATGATGGATATATAAACCGTGCTAAATCTGTTGCCTTGAATATTGATTATCTCTAATTAAAAATGCAGTTTGATAAGGCCGTTAGCAGCAATCTGTGGTCAGTCTCCCCCTGTTTACAACTTTCATATTATTTTTAAATTCCTGACCTCCTGGTGATATTTCCTGGCTCACTTTTCAGCATGGTAATTAGCTGTAGAGCAATGAGCAAGCCATTAGTTCCATTCAGGAGGTGGTTAACTGCAATTCATTAAAAGGCGAAACCCATCATTTTGAAGGATGGCAGGGTTGCCACTGTAAACAGCTGTTGACTTGCCTGTGATGGTCACACTATAAACAAATACTCCCCAGAGCACAGCGAGAGGATACTACACCTAATTCTACAAAATGACTTGCATGTGAAATTAGGAGAAGTTGCTGAGTGTGCAGCTGAAATTAAATCTGTTTTTCTGTATTTCTGGGACCTACTTTTTAAGTACGACTCCAACAAATTCTGCTACCCACAAATCTTCAGCATTGTAATAAAGCAGTCCGGACCACCACATATTTATATTTATACATAAACTTATTAGATATCTATAGATATTAATATTTTATAATTAT
>JBAMYA010000004.1:13509890-13520462 GCA_037176975.1 Arrhamphus sclerolepis | reverse complement strand
TGTTATTAATCGACTTTGAAAGGTTAATAAATAAAAAAAAAAAACATGGTTTAAATAGTTTGTGATCATCAGCCAAAACAAATACAACCTCCATTCCTGTAGATGTTTTAGTATGGCTTGCTGCTGCCTTGATAGGTCGGGGCATTTCTGATATCGTAACACATGTATCGTATCGTATCGTATCGTATCGTATCGTGACTCATGTACTGGGATACATATCGTATCGCGAGGTCCTCGCCAATACACACCCCTGAATATTAGTATAAAGAAGACAATTTTATGATTGTTTGTTGTTTTTTTTTTTAATATGTTGATGCAGTTTGCTGAGGTCTTGATGAAATGTGTGACACGTTTTGGTCAAGACACTACAGTGATCCTGAACCAGAGCTCTTTTTTGTTATTATTATTATCATTATTATTATTATTATTATCGTTATTATCGTTATTATTATTACCTTTATCTATGTGTCTACAGCTCGTTTTATTGGGCATGAAGAGCACTTCATTCCTCTTCAGCAGGGGAGAACCTTGTTTGAGATCTGTCCAACAACTTTGAGCTACCATACAGTTGTACATGTGTACACAATATACTGTCGGTAATAACCCTTGAACCATGTTACTATTTTATGAGTGTTCACACCAGCGCACATGGCAAATTGATCTCCTACATAACAAAAGTTGTCTGATCGTAGTGGGGCTTAACATTAGGTAAGCAACATATAACTTTTTTAATTGTGCTCTTATTTATTTAACAAAACCCAATAGATAAATAACTAATGTGCAGAACGAAAAGTACCCCCCTACTGCTTGCACAGTATTTAAGAAGCTGAACAGCCAATCATCTGTCCTTGGTGAAATGGTCATCATCAGGTGTGCAGACTATACTATTTTCTTTTTTTTTTTTGATGATGATTTTGAGCATTCAGGTGTACATAAACACAATACCAGGAGGGAAAAATATAAGCATTTATAGCATTTATATTTTAGAGAAGTAGTTGTTGCTGAAGAGCAATCTGGGCAAAGTTATGAAACCATTTAAAAACAGTATGGAGTTCAACACTTTGCAGGGAGAACGATTATTCTGCAAGTGATTAAGACGGTTGCCAACCTTCCCAGGAGTGGTCCCAGGTGCATCTTGGATCCAGCATTGAGCATATTACATTTTAAAGGGAATCAAGTTACTCCTAACCAACTCACAGACTTACAGACTCATTTGTGTTAAACACATCACCTGTTCTGTGTTCTGAAGACTGACAGGCTGCTCCTGTCACCTGTCTTTTCATTTGTAATTCTACGTCCAAACTGCTCACAACGTTACAAGGCTGTGAGAGGTTTGGACAATGATCCAAACCATCCTAGCAAATCTTTCTTGCTAAATTCTGTGACAGGACCTTTAGAGAACTCTGGCTATGCTAATGTATAAAAACATAAATGGACAGAAGCAATTATGTATAGAAGAATGGTCCAAATTTCCTCACCAATGCCGTTGGATGATGAGGCCCTGTGGCTTGTTTTTTAGACCACCACATCTGCCCAGATGTGGCTCTGATCTTTTCTTTCCTTTTTGGTTTCATGTTTGTGAAACATATAATGGCATGGTAAAATAAATAAATAAATATCTTGTTGATTGTCTGAGTATTTGCCTAATACTAATACCCAATATGAACAGATTCTTTTTTGTTTGTTTGGATTAAGTCAAAAACTGTGACATCCTAGAAACCATTCAGCCATCAAATCTTAACATTTCTCACTGAAATTTGCATGATTGTTTTATTTTTTATCACACTTACACTCCATGTATTATTAAACCTAGATTTTTTTTTTTTTTTAACAGCGTGTGGAAAGTCAAGCCTACTGAAATGATAACCAGTAACAGCTCCTGATGTATTTGAATGAGAATGCCTTTAACACAACAACGGACCCAACTACGGAACAAAAAACACAAATTTGTACTTTGTTGCTATTGGAGACATTTGGATTTCACATTCTCTTTCAGGCAAAGCTGAATCTCGTTATCGCAAGTTAGAATAGCTGGCAGACAGCTGTCTTTGCTAATGTGTGTACAGGGACGAGGGAGAGGGAGGAGGATGGTAGGGCGGCGGCGGAGGGTAGCTGAGGATGTGCAGGTGCGCAGTGAATCTGACAGAAAGGTACACACACAGAAAGCAGACAGAAAGTGGAAACGTGGAGAGAAAAGATAAAGAGGAAGAAGGAAATCAGCGAGCTAGACTCGTAATGTGAGAGTCGTGGGGCTTGGCATAAATCGTTGTAGATTACGGAGCCTGTGGAGATCTTTCGACTTGTGTTCCTCCTCTTCCTGCTCTCTGTTTGACATGAGAGTGAATGAGGTAATCCACGCTGCTCAGGGGTACACAGGCTCTGCTCCCATCTGGGCTTTGAACCTTTTGCTCACCTCATGCTCAGTCTCTGGTGCGTCGTGGTATAGTGGAGCATGTCAGACAAAGAAATTAAAGATGGCAGTTTACAGGGAAACACTCGGCTCCTTTGGTATCACTGCTCCAAGAAGAATGTGACAAATTGATTTAAAAGGGTAAAATACGTTCCCCAACCCACAAACGTTTCCCACACCTTTTAAAACATATTTACCTCCCTGCCACTTCTCATTTTGTCACTTCGGCAACGCGTGCGTACTTTCTGTTTGCAACGTTGCATTTATGCTCTCATTCATTTTTCATGTCCTTAATAGCACATCTTTGCTGCTATTGTTACCAGGTTTTTCTTCATGTTTTCATGTGAGATTAAATCTGAGTGCATACAGTGTGTGTGTGTGTGTTTCTGCTTGCAAGTGTGTTTTCAAAACCGGCACTGCAACTGTTCTTTTGTTGCTCACAGCTGTCCCAAATATGGGATCAGTCACTATTCCCCAGGCGGTAAAGGGTTTTCAGAGCACTTGCTAATTGGCTGTAATCTCCTTTTTAAACTTGAAAGCCAGCAAGCCACCAGCTCTGCAGTTTACAAGCAATTAATGCAAGGGAACACCAATATTGCTGGTCACAACTGCTGTATAGCTGCTCAGTTGTCCTGCAGTTCCCTCTTATCTGATCTCATGCCTGTCTTATAATCAGATTGACTCCTCCTGCATGGTGGGCCCCTGTGTAAACAGCTACTCCGTAGTGGGGCCTTCTGGAGAAGCAATGGAGTTGGGGGGGTGGGGGGGTTGGTCTGAGTCTTGAAGTGTCCATGGGGAGGCCGGTGGGGTTTGGGGATCGAAGGGGTTCCCTTCTCAGCCGTTGATGAAATAATAATGCATAGAGTTGGTAAGGCTGAAATTTGCACATGAAAATCCTCTCCCCTCGCGTTCCTCGCATCTAATGTGCCGCCGATGACAATCCCTGCCTCTCACAGTTTATATGCAAATGAGTTCTCTGAGCTTCGTCCTCCTCTGAGAGTCGTCCAACTGAGCTGGAGAGAGTCGCATCGACAGAGGGATGTGAAGTGAAAGAGACAGAGTGGGGCTTTTTTGTTGTGTTTTGTTTGTGTTTGTCTTGTTTATTTAAAAAAAAAAAGATTTTTAAAAGAGGATAATATATTTTAATTTTTCCCTTTGTTTTTTTTTTCCATGAAAGATGTTATGCAGATCCTCTGAAGAGTTTGAAATGCCAGACTTTTCTTTTGTGTTTAATTGGTACATAATGCTGATAGAATAAATAAAGTGCTTTTTGTGAAGTTAGAAATGGCTGAATAATGACTAATTTTGAAAAGCTTTTTTTTCCCTCTTTCCAAACAAACAAGACTCCTCTTGCCAACAGGAGTCTCCTCTAAATCCTGGCTGGTTAATAATTCTGATCAGATAACATTTTAGTTTCCTCTCCATGATTGTTCGTAGGCCAAGGGGCCCTTCTAAGATTTTTATTTGTTGACTTTATAAAGCCAAATGTCTTCGAAAAGCAACAACAGCAGAAGCCAGACCAGTCAACAAGTGGGGGTAGTTTGGTAAAGGATGATTTCACTCTCCAACCCGATTACTGCAAATAATTAAACAAGGATTCCTTTTTTTCATTGTACTGCTGTCCAATATGCAGTTTTTTGAAAGGAAACCTGCCCTAGACCTCAAGGAACAAATTGTCAACTTTGCTACTTTATTCTTTTAAATCAATTAGCTAAACTATAACTTGCTGACAAAACAACACTTGGCTTGGGCTTCCTGGGACCCCTCCCTTTTCAAGGAAATGACAGCCTGTTTGGACAGAGGAGGCACGAGATGGATGCGAGGAAAAGGAGGGGAGTGAAGACGGGGAAAGTACGGGGGCTTCATGTCAGCCTGCTGTCTTCAGTCACGGACAGTTAGTTAAAGTAAATGCAGACGGGCCCTGGAGAACATGTAGGGTGGAGCAGAGCGCTGGTCACTGGCGAGCTACAGGTCACCTTCAGAAACTTTTTACTAATTCAATAAACATCCCACAGAGACACGCACCAGCACTGGTCAGACCAAACGATGCCAGTTACTTGAACTCTCTCTCTCTTTCACACATACACAGACATATATTCACACAGAACGTCCATATATTTGAGAACACACAACTGTGCATCTGCGGGGACAACTGTCTAATAACAATCAATTAATAATTACCACTTACGACAGTTTTGTGCCTCAAGAACAGTTGTAATGTTATGTGCCATTATATGACAAATGTGTGTCTTACTTTACTTCAGTATCATGGAAAGGAATGGACTTATTTTTGCTTACAGTATTGAAAAGCTTATTTAAAACTTTTTTTTTCTAGAAACAATTCTTTGGTTAATCCACACTACAATCAAAATAACAAAAAAGACAAATATTTGAATGGAGGTTTAAGGTCATTTGTGAACATCGAAGCATCGAAGTGAAGGGTGTTTCTCAGATGTAATGTTCTGGAATTAGTACTGAAATGCATGTTTCATATTCCTGCTTTATTCAGCAATGAAGTAATGATGTTGCTGTTGAATTTGAATGTTTTCAGAAGTCAAGGCTGAGAACTTGGAGATTAATATCTGAAAATATAAATTATTTTTAGATTAAGTGCAAGCTTGTGGTAATTTTTAAATCCTCATTGCAGACAGTTTTGATTACTTCTGTCCAGAAAGTTCCTGGACAGTCACAGATTAGCCTTTAAATGTTTTTTTGTTTGTTTGTTTTTTCCTCAGAGATTTGGACACCACATAAGCACCATTCACTATATGTATTTAAATAAAAATCTGTAATCTTTTGAGAAAGACACCTTTTGAAAGCCAGAAATATACAATATCAAATTTGCAAATTTTGTAATAATTTGTTCTTTAAACTGACATGCTCTTTTTGAAGTAGATTTTTATTTTTCTCCCCAAAACACTCTTCAGACTTATGTTCATTGTGATTCTGTTGGCAGCTTATGATGCGCCGGGGGTCCGGCTGAGAGCAAAAAACATTATGAAAATAATAATGATCTCACTTTCACGCTTGTTTCTCGCTGCCCTGACTGCTTATAGTGGGCGTCGGTGTCGATGGGAGTCATTAGGAGGGTCGGCCTCTCGTCTGGTCGGATGAGGAGCGGCTGCGGCAGGAGGGACCAGGGGAGCTGGAGAAGGACAAACTCTGACACGTTAACAACCAAAACCAACATCATCGCCCTCGCCAGCTCCGCTGCAGCGTACCCACTGCTCTGGGGAAACGCTTCTTCCTGTCAAACGCTGGCAAGACGTGGTTTTCCTGCAATGCAAAGTTGTGTGCATGTGTAAATGTGCGTGACTGCATCTGCTTGTGGATGTGTGTGCATGGCTGTATGAATGTGTATGTGCGTCTACATAATTCCCCCCAGGTCTCGGCTCACTCTTTGCCTTTGACTGTTCGCTCATTCGCTTCCTTCACCTCACCCCCTCTGTCTCCCCCCTCCTCCCCCATTTCTCACTGCATCACTCCATATATTCATGAATTTCCTGTTTATCATGAAAACTTATGCATCAAAAATGGAGGGTGGGAAGGAGAAAAATAAAAACAACAACAACTACAAAAAAAAAAGAAACAACATAAAAACAGGGTGAATGTTGATGGGGGTTTTGTCTCGTCTGGTTGCAGCGCTGCACAGGCAGCCCGGTCCTCAAGGGATGCAGGCAAGCAGACCCTGATTCCATCTTCCTTTTCATTTCTTTTCTTTTCTCTCCTCCCTTCCTTCCATCCACCCACCTTCCCGCTCTCCTTCCCAGCACTTGTCCCGCCTGCCTTGCTTTAGCCTCCCCCACTATGTACCCACTGCCTTTCTCTTCTCCATCTCTCCTTCAGTGTCAAAGCCAGTTACAGGCAGAAGAGCTCTCCTTCTTAAATAATTCAAAAGTTGATTAATAGACTCACAAGGGTATAATTAGGCAGGGGAGAGACAGTGGCTAGTGTAACCAGTACAGTGCTTAGGGGAATTAGAGAGCGGGGTTATTGAGGAAATGGAGAGCACCAGTAAGAAATAAAATAAAATAATAAAAATAAAATAAAATTGGGCAGCTGCAGTGTTGGACTCGTGGAGAGGATGAATCGTGAGGGGGAAGGAGGAGAAGAAGGAGTTGAGGGGGGCACCTTTTTCTGAGACTATGTGTTGGATATGAGGCTGCCTCTCCAGGAGCATGGCGCCTAGGGTTTGTTTGATGTGGAAATTGGACAGTTTGAATCCGTCTCCTTTAATTTTTCACAACTTACAGGGCCCCCCTGGGTGCCTCACATTTCTCTTATAGGATATAAATTAGATTTTTTGTCTCTCCCTTATTTTTAAGCCTCCTTTTTTCCTATTTTTCTTTCACGCATTACCCAGGTACCCCCAGTGTTTTTTTTGTTTTTTTTTGTGCACCTTCTTCCTTTTTCCTCTCTGAAGGCAGATGCAGTTTCACCTCGATGTTTGTCAAACTTCACTTATGTTGCCTCTAAGGCATCTTTTGTATTCTGAAAGGGATTTGCTTTCGGTTGCCAGACTGGTCTTCAAAACAAACAAACAGAACAATAGAGCAACAGATCTCTTTTCTCAATTCAGACATCATATTTTTGTTGTGGTGATCTCTGTCTGCCTCGCTTTTGCTGTTAAAATAAAATGAAAAGCGTCTATGAAAATACACTCAGATAGATATAACACACATTCCCGGGAAGTTCTGCGAGTTGACGCAGTCACATTGGATACACACAGAGGTACTTTTGGATTTTTCTTCTTGTATATATTTCATTGGCAATATCTCAGATGGCCTCCCACAGTCCTAGCTTTATTTTTAGATTATTTCATTATTATTTATTCTTCCCAGTCAGGACTCACCAGTATCCACACAGACTGACGTGTCCACCCTGACACACTGACACACCAGCTCTGATGCACACCGTGTCTACTTGCATGACAATGTGTCAACTCTAATTCAAACTCGTCTGCTCTCATCTCCTCATGTCTGCTCCAGATGTTGCAATGGGTGTCAAAATGGATCCCTGATCCTGAAAACAAGGTGGAAAGCAACATATTTCTCTGTTTGTTAAAATTGAAAGATAGACTTTGAAATTCCCTTCAGGCATGCAGGAGGAGATGAGCCCAGTTGAGCGTGTGTATGCCTTGATGCCACTGCTGATTTCATTTCTTGCTTGTTATCTGCACTGAAACATGTGACATGACTGCGAAGATGAAAAAAAAATCCAATGCATATTGGTTATTCACTTCTTTTCTTGTCTTGCCTGTATTTGACAATAGTCTATTAATTATCCTTTCTGTTCTGTGTAATTGGCCTCTCTCTGTAGTCCTCATCTGAAAACTAATGACTTCTTGATATCTTTCTGGCTGTGCAGATGCCCTGCCACCAGGAGGCGCTGAGAAGAGCAAGACCCCTGTGTGTTGATTTATTTATCTGTGTCTGGATTAAAGCCTGTATACCAGATAAAGGGGATGTCAGAGGAGCTTTGACAGCCACATAGGCAGCAGAGTGTGTGCGATTTGGTCGCTGCATCGGCAGAAACAAGGAGTGTCGATGGCATCTTTGAAGTCTTGACAGACGAGAGCCTCTGAACATCCCCTTAATCTTGCCTTCCTTCAGAAAAGCGTGCGAGCAGGCAGGTTCTGAGCGCACTCGGCTCCCTGTTTGCCTTATTCTCTTAATGACACAAACCATTCAGCAACCACGCATGATAGCATTTCATCTGGCATAATGTGTGGTGGCTGCTTACTTCAAACGCTCCGGCACCTCTCAGCATTAAGCTGGCTGGAGACGGTGAGAGCCAGGACATGAACACACAAGGTTTTTTGTGTTGGCTTGATGGGATGCCTGTGTGTAGTATATGCTGTTTGATTGTGCTGAATGTTTTGTGAGCCCACCTGAAGCAAATACAAAGAATCTGCCTCGCATGATTGTCTAGAAATAAGATCTGTTTCACACCCGAAAGCTCAGTCTGCCAGTAGTGATTCACAGTGCTCATAATGATCCTTAAACTGTTACTTCGCTCAATAGATGAGTGCTATAAAGACAGAGACTGACTTTGCATTGGACTGTATGTCCTGAACTTATTACATGTTAGGCCTGTTACAAATGTCATGTTTTTCTTTTCCCATCTCCCTTTACATTTTGAACGATGTCAGCGCAGGAGCGCAATCTGAGTGGAATATGAAGATTGTTTGAAAGGGAGGACCATAGTCTCTGGGCAGAGGAGAGCGATAGGGTTAATTACTCCATTACTGGGTGGCTCAGCCAGAAGCTGTTTAAACAGGCCCCAGTCAGCAGGGGATTAGGCCTCATTACTCCAGCTAAAGTTGCGCCCACAACCCTTCCCCACTGCCTCTTTCTGCAGATTTATCTTGTATTCAGCGAAATATCCACTTGGAGGGGAGGAAGGGAAAATAGAGGAAGGAGGAAGAGATTAAGTCCAACCAGATGAGGAAGGACAGGTGAGGGGATGAAGAGCAAACAGGCAACTACGATGGGGCTTAACTCCAGCGGATCGCCTGTATCATTGCCTGAGCTCAGCCAGGGTTACAATTATCCCCCAAAATGCCCAAGCGTAGCAAGATTAGGATCTGAGACTCGGGTTACCCTCCCCCCCACCGAACCGAACCCCTCGGCCATCTTCTGCCACTAACTCTTCACCATCCTCCTCCTCCCTCAGGTGTCTGATGGCACTCGGTGATAATGACAGTGCTCTTGTTTGCAGGAAAGACAGCCAGCTCGAAATTAGGTCGATGTTTGCGCTCCATGACAAGAGCACGATGGGTCAGTTTACCAAGTCTATAGGGCATAAAATGCTTGGGTTTACAGTGACAGTCATATCAGCGTATAATGAAAGAAGTTGCCATGAAAAAGATCAAGTGGTGTTAATAATGAGATGAGAGTGTGATTAATGGCTGTTCATGTCAAAGCAGCGTGATTGTAGAAGACATCATTTGTGCATTTCAATACTAAGAGTCAGTTCCTGTTATATGTAAGTTTTCTAAGTTTTGCTGATAATAGGGAGAATTTCTGTAATGTCCTATAGCAGTGTTGTATAAAACCTCATCAGAAAGAAATTTAACAGCTTTGCTAGTAACCTTGTGACAACCAAGTCAAAAATAAAAATAAATAGATAAATGACGAATTTCCTACAACAGAGCCTGAGACCTTTATTTACGTCAGCTGCTAAGTATACCAGATTTTTATTTATTTATTTATTTTTAAAAAAAGACCTTTTAATTATAACTCTAAATGGAATCAACATGGTTTGTCGTATTGTTTTGTAATACACTCTTGTGGTGGAAATAAACTTTATGTGTCTTTAGCTGTATCTTCTTTCCCATGGGACTGTGAGTGCACCAGAGATTTTTAACTTTTATGGTGAATTTATTAGCCTGACAATCGATCACAACATATTTAAAAAACTTGATTGAATATACTATGTTGTTGACCATTTGTAGACATGCAAATGACTTCTGTTTGATAAAGCAACCGTATACTGTCATTCAGACAGTTCTCTCTCTTTCTTTAATATTCCCTGCACTTTTATTTGTAGCACTGCACAAGAGGTTGATTTTCATGTTTACTCATTCATTTGTGACTGAAAGACAAATTCAATTGCCACATTTGCACAAGATTTCTGTATAAAGGCAAATTGAGGACCCCAGTTTATTCTATCTTCTCTCTCCAGCTGTGCATTCACAAAGATCCCATGAAGCTGCAGTATTCCCTCCCCAGTGTGTGCTCTCTCAAAGGATTATGGCGTTCAACAGTCCTTTCCTCTGCTTCACAGTCCACGGTCAGCAACAGGTCCTTAATGTCTCTGGTCTGCTTCATTCAGTCGGCATTAAATAAATGACAATAAAAACAAACAGATGAAGAGTCTACCCAGATGTGCGTCTGCATGTCGCTGTCAGACAGCCTGTCCATATTGCACCGTTCCCATGACAGATTAATTCCATGCACTAACCCTTTGATGCACAAGTTATTGAAACCCCCTCTAATGTGCAACGTGGGTCATAAGTGACCCGCATTCATTTCTAATGTAATTCCAAACATGGATATGGTTTTCTCTCATAATTGTAATTAATTGTATTTAGTCACATTTACCTCTTCTCCACAGTTCAAAAGTTAATATACCAGTTCTCCATTACTCACTATAGTTAC
>JBAMYA010000004.1:13475671-13504023 GCA_037176975.1 Arrhamphus sclerolepis | reverse complement strand
TTTATTTTATTTTATTTTATTTTATTTTATTTTATTTTATTTTATTTTATTTTATTTTATTTTATTTTTTTTATTTTTTTTATTTTTATTTTATTTACTGGTATTTTTATTTTATTTTAACAGGCTAGAAAATTAATTATACGTTTTATTTTCTTAATCTATTTCGGTCTTAATGTTCAGCACTTTGGCTACCCCTGTGGTTTCTAAAACGTGCTATATAAATAAAGTTGATTGATTGATTGATTGATGAAATGTTTATTAGGGTCAGTAGACCTGACTATTAGTGATTTTTCTGGAGGTATGGGATATATTAATATAAAAAGTATCATGCAGACTGATGCATATTAAGACCCAGATTTTCTTAGACAATCAATCACACCTCCAACTCTAACATACGTGCATAATGGCCCTGATAATTAGATCACAAGACTGGTCACAGACCTGCCGTTTTGGCTACAGTCATCATCCTTGCGTTCTCCAGCTGCTCCGGTTGGACCTCCCTGGTCAGCGGGCAGCCACGACTTGTCGCCTGGCGGCCGTGACTCACAACTCCTCAGTTGTGCTCACAGATGATTGCTGATCTCATAGGTGGGGAGGAGGTGCCGTGGTAATTGTTCATTGGAGTGCCCCAATTATGCCATTAACAGCCCCTCAGTGATGAGGCTAATGGTGACAGACCTCGTTTGCATAGCATTATCTTAATTAAGTCCGAGGCCTGGCAGGGAAACAACCCGGAGATAATGTTACTGATGGATGGTGGCGATGGTCCGGCAGCAAGCATTTACCCGACAACTATATTAATTAACAGCTATCCTGTTACATGGGCTTTAACAGGGATGAATAAGTTAACATGGTGACTGTGACGCTGGTGGTGACAGGACTCTTCTGCCTACATGTGGGTTTCTAATCGAGGAGAGACAGTACTATCTGTGTGTGTGTGTGTGTTTGTTTGTGTGTGTGTGTAGAGGGATGGTAAAGAAGGCCTGGCAACAGATCTTATTACCCATTTCCTAAAGGAGGAAACTGAGCCAGCATTAGTACCAGCCTTTAAATAAATCACCATACAAAGCCCGTACTAATACTTTTAATCGTGAATTAATTACACAATCATTGCAGGGAGAAACCCATAAATGTTCCAATATGTTCAGTCTTAAACCCTCCCCTTTGTTTTTTTGTTTTTTTGTTTTTGTTTTTTTTTGTGGGGGGGAGCGAATTTCTCCAGAATGCTTTGCCTTATGTTATGTGAAGCTTGGACTTAATGCGGATCACTTTTAGTCCAGAACCTGGACTAACATATGCAGAGTGTCTTTAGATCAGGAGCTTCAGTTTTAAATGAAGCGGGCCATCCAGGTAGCTCTTTTGTTATGTAAAGATATGTGCCATGTGATCTGGCAGGATAAAAGAAGAGAGAAAAAGAAGCCGTTCAGATAAGCTACCTCTCAATCAGATAATTAAAGATGCCTTTGCTCCAGTTTCCCCTTCTTAGCGTAAGTGTCAGATCAACTTTCCAAAAACTCATCAGTCCGAGTTCGTCCTCAAAGCTCCGATCCAGGAGTTTAAGCAGGTTCCTCTGGGATTGGTCAGGTCAAGCTGATACAGCACCATGGGGTTTCAGCCACTCATCTCTGAAGGGAAACCCAAAAACATTCGCAAAATCACGTATACTAGAAACTACAAACTCACCTTTCCAGGATCAATATACATTGTTCTGTAATAGATTTGAGGTCAGGAGTGAATTTTAAAACAAAACTTTTGTTGGGTTGCTCTTTTCTGTTTTAAATGAATCCTCAAGCTATTAATGTGCTTTTTTAAAAAAATAAATAAAAATAAAAATAAATAAATAAAAATACTATTTCTGTTTTATTTTCAAGCCATCTGTTAACAATCCAGTCCAAGGTTTTTAGCCTCGGTTTCCTGGCTGCTGGTGTACATTTTCATGTTGGATGTCCAATCTGCCATAACGTGGTGCAAATGATCCATCCAAATCAGGGGGAGTAAAAAAACAACTACAACAACAACAAAAAAACAATTATGAAATCATTAACTTAACCATATGCAGAGAAAGCTGAGGAGCTGTTCTTGGCGACGGGCTACATTAAGAGAAATGCAGAGCTGTTAGTGCTGCCACCTAATTGCAGCTTCTCCTTGAGCGGCTCAGACTGTTTTTTTCATGCTGCTACATTTTCCCACCTTGACACCCCTTTGCTCCCTGTCAAAACTTTTCCTCAACCTGTCACAGCCTGTGAGTTTGGTGCACAGTCCCCCCCACCCGCCTCTTCTTCCTCCCCATCGCCCCCTTCTCCCCCCTCTCCTCCCCTGGTGCCAGTTTTTAACTACACTCCACTCTGGCCTCTGCTCTACTTGTTACAGCCCCAACACGAGTGCAAACAATCAAAGTCTTTGGGAACGCTAAAATATGCATGGCTATCCGTGACAGACAGATAAAGAAGGGCAATTAGCCACGTAATCCTAGAGCATCGTACAGAATAGTCCGCCTCAGCTGTCCTCCCTCCCCTCCTTCCCTTAACTCTCTTGGTCTCCATTAGTTAAATGTACTCTGTGTGTCGGCTCCCCATCAAATCAAGTAACACTTCCCCTAATTGGCTTATAAATAATACAGCAGCGCCTACATTATAATTTCATCAGTGGTAAACATTGCAGGGGCAGTTGGTAAAGAACCTATCCCTCATTAATTTCTTAATTTGGTTAGATGGAATGAAGGGGAAGTGAGGGAATGAAAGGTGGAAAAAGAGAGGTGTGCAGATCGGATGAACAGCGGGACTTGTATCACCTCAGGCAGAGAGAAAGAGGATGAGATGGTAAAGAAAAATAAAACAAGGGAGAAGATGCTACTGCTGCCGTTGCTTTTTGTTAAGAGATGTCAGTTATTGGATCGGGGGGTTTTGTCGGTACTCCTGTGCAATAGGTGATAAAGGCGCTGCCATTCCCATCTTCCAAATAAATACACACAAGTAAACACACTCTCACTCTCCCCATTCTCTTTCACTGTTCTTTTTTTATACCAACTTAATGAATATTTCATAACAAGCAACATAAATATTCACACTAATGGTTTTGCACACAGTTATTACTGGTATTTCCCTTTTTCAGTATATTAAACAAAAAAACAAAAAAAGCAAATACACTCATTACAAATTCTGCATAACCAGGCTCTGAAATAGAATCCTGGTCCCATGCAGACTGGAAATTATTTAGATCAACTGCTCAGGCAACAATGAGGCACTGTTTTTTGGTGTTTGTGATGTGTTTGGCTTTAAGGTGTTATCTTCATGTTGAGAAACACATTGTTGCCTTTTTTTTGGGGGGGGGGGGTGATCAAGTTCATTTCAAATTTCCATCCGCAGCTGCGATCACAAGACACAGCAGAGAAATTCACAAAAAAGCCCCATATGATGAAATCCCTTTTGTAAAAGGCAATAGGTCTGTAATAGCCTTCCTCCCCTTGGCAGATAAGTGTCACCCAAACCTGCTATTATATTGCATAATGCACTTTTAAGGGAATTTTACATGGCCTGTGATAGAAGCTGTGAAATACGAGGTGTGAGAAAGTGACGTGCTCTGATCTCTGAAAGACAGATATTAAAGCAAACTCTCAAATGAGTCACCCCCCCCACTCCCCCTCGCCACTTTCTCTTCCAGCTGAAAAATAAAAGGCACTGAGAGCCCTTCAGCCATCAAAAGAAAGTTAAGCGCTCCACATTCTTGGTGAGATTTTTTTGAAAATGGAGCCACCTGAAGGCAATCTGTCTCTGCTGGAACCTGACTTGTCACTGTTACAGAGAGCTGTCACTTCTCTGCGCCAGCTGTGATGGAGACAGACATCCGTCATCCGCAGCATTTATGAACGTGCCGTGATGTCTTGCATGCCTGCCGAACAAAATGCTTCACCTAAGATCTGCTGAAAAACGTTCGTGCCGAGCCAGAAGGGGCTTTTTCATCACTTATGGCTGTCATTTTAAGGTAAAAAAGAAAATACAGCTTTTCAATCCAGAATAAAGAGACTGAGGAAGAAACGACTGTCCATCAATCATGCTCCAAGTCAAAACTAAGATGTAATTAAATCCTTTGAGCAGCAACATGTCCTGAATTAGAATTTTATAGTATATAATAAAAGCAGTAAATTTCCTCCAGGTATTAAAAGAACTCTCTTGTGTTTTTGAGGTGCTGGCGTTTGATGAGGCCTGGATAGTTAGATAAACAATGAAACTAAAGATGCCATTCTATTTGCAGTCCTTGCCATTAGTTTTTATTTAATTATTTTTTTTATTCATTACAATAAAGCTATATTTCCTGGCTCTAACAATCAGTTAATTTTGACCAGTTAAAATGCCATTTTTTCCATCGTTTCTTTCATTGCATTTCTTTTTTAATTATCAGTACTTTTGCATACAGAGTTGGCATCATCAGCTTGACCTTCACCAGGCACTGAGACAGTTTACGTCTGAGTGTGAAGCAGCAGGGAGGAGACTGATCACCTCCGCGTCTGAGGCCACGGGCCTGAATTTAGCTGGCTGGAATCATCAGATGCTTCACCATCATGCTTGAGATGTATGTTAATATGTTTTTAACTTTTTTTTTTCCAAAAATGACACCATGCATTATTGCTGAACATCTCAATCTTTGCTGTCCAAAGCACATTGTTCAAGAAATCTTGTGACTTCTTCAGATGCAATTTTGCAAACTCCAGCTTTGCTGCCAGAAATGTAATGATTATTTTTCAACCTTTCCAAACAAGTCATATCTGTTCAGTCTAATTTTAATTGTATTGTTATGAACTCTAACATATAATGAGGTAAATGAGGTGAGTCTGAGATATAGCTGTTCTCTAGTTATTCTGACCTTGATCCTGCTGAGATGTCCTCCCCAGTAAAGATTAGCAAATGTCGTGAAAGTTTGTAGTGTTTGAATATTCTCTCTCACTGTAACATGTTGGACACAAATTGTTTGGAAATGATCTTGCAGTCTTTCCCGGATTGACCTGCAGGAACACTTTGCTCTCTAAGGTCAGTGCTTTCCTCTGTTGACACACACCTGAATGCCCCAGAGCAGCAAACTGGCAAAAGCTCTGCCTTAAATGGAGAAGCTGACACCTGCCTTAATTCCTGTTAAATCACTTACAGTGTAGTTTATTCACATACTTAACTGAGCCATTTTGGGTGAGTTTTTATTTAATATATGAGGACTTGGCTCTTGGTTCTGAACCTAATTTTTCCCCATTTTAAGGCGCAGTAAGTAGCAAGAATTTTTATTACAATCTAATATGTGGAACCTCAGGAAAATGTGAATTATTTTTCTCATGACTGTAGATCCTGCTTTTAGGCCCTCTACATGAATGCAGCTTCAGCATCTTTGTCTTGAAGCTCTCATTATCTTTATTTCTCCTGTGCATATACAGTTTAAGTATCTGTTTCATTGTTATTGCCCTTTAAAAGTTTGAAGGAGAATATTTGAACAATGCCCTCTCTGCCCACTTTCATCTCTCTAGGTATGTAGCTGAATAGAAAATATTCTTTCAGGTCACGACTGTAAATGACTTTTCATACAATGAATTTAGGTCCTTTTAGAGGATTGCAATCTGCTGCAAGTACATGCTTTCCCCATGTTGTAATCTGGCCTTGGTTTTATTTTTTTTCAAGTATTAATTTACTGAAACAACTGGAGTACTTCTGGAGCACTGCACCTTATGTGCAAGTCTTTATTTTTCGTGAAGCACTGTCATTGATTATTTTCACTCCACGTGCACACTTCTATCACTTGGTTTCACATTTATTTATATTTATCTATATTTATTTTCAACAATATTCAATTCAGCTCAGTTAAATTTTATTAAACTTTATTAATCAGCAATGGGAAATTAAGTCATTGAGTGAAGATTCAATAGTTCCATTTAAAAAACATGGACATTTGCCTAAAATAAAGTATTGGGCAGGTTTTAAAACTCAAAATAAAAATAGGTACCGCACAGACCAGCAGTATTTAAACTGACAAAAGCACATTCTTCAGGTGAGATGTACTCTTTTTGTCACTTTTCACCTCTGAAAGTAAGAGCCGAAGCGCTAAACATGGGAAAAGGTTAAACCAAGCGTACACTCCATGCAGCCCCTCCACTTAATTACAGCAGAGCAAGTGGGGACGGGGAGCATGTCGAGAATGAGCTTAATTAATGTAGCAGTAAAAAGTGGCCCTCCCTCTGCACGTCCATTGTGCTGCTCAGTATTAGTTCCACTTCAGCGCCCTCAAAGGAAGGAACAAATAGTGACTCTAATGATGGACATACAGCCTCCCCCTCCCTCAACCTCTCAGCTGGTCTCGGGTCACTGCCCTTCTATCCCCCCTTCCCTCTCTCCTCCTGCTCCCTTGGGGAGCCAGGGATGGTGAACAACCATGTTCACCCGATCAGTTTTGAATCAGCGAAGACGACCTTGCATACTGACTTCATTAGCGCTGACAAGTTTTGGGGGGATGCGGCTCAATTTAGAAGGCTTTACAAACAGAAGAATGAAGCCTCACGGGGGCACAGAGGGAATCAGAGCCAACTCAGGGCTGTTACTGTGCTAAAGTGGTTATTGTGGTGTATTTCTGGTCTCAAACTTTGCAGACAGCGATGTTTACAGCTGAGGGAATAGATGCTTCCTGTCTGGTTGCTATGCAAATAAATAGAGTATAAAAGAAAAAGGAGAATTTGTCAGTTGGAGTTGAACAATCAAAGAATTAAATGTGATGAATTTATTACCTGTACCTCAAGATTTGTGAACTGAGAAAATTACAAATAACAAATAACAAAAACAAAAGTACAGCACACACTTCACATTTCACTTTTTCAATTTTTTTTAAAGTTTTAACAGCAGATTTAACAGACAGATTTTTTAAACTTCAAAATACTTTCTTAATCCCTGAAGGGAAATTCAGTGAGTTATAGAGAAGATACCACCGCATCTTTAATTTAAAGGTTTTACTAATAATCTGGTCTGCTGTTTTAAACAGTTTCACTATGTCTGCGAGAAAGCTCCACTGCATGTTGCTGTGCAAGTCTAGTTTACGCTGCTCCTGAACTTCACTTAATGAGAATCAACACGCTAAGAATCAACAGGAAGCTTGAAGGAGCTGTCGATCTGAAAGCACTGTCACAAGCACCTGTATAGTTTTATGGACTAACTTAAAATATTCTGTCACAACAAAATGAACTGATACCCTCCAGAGAATACAGTGGGACAAATCATGTTCAAAATCTAGTCTAAACAAAACAAAAGGAATATCATATGAAATTAAGGTGTGAGAAGGAACTATGAATGTTTAATGCCTTCATGCCATTGACATAAAGGATATAAATATTGTATGCAAAGAGAAAAATCCCCTGTTTGAAGTATTGAGAGCAAAGACAGTGTGAGAGTTAGGGAGGGGAAACAGGTAATTACTGGTGGAGATGCTCTTTGACGGATTAGTGTATTAAAGCGGGAGGAGGATCAGCGGAGCACAGCTAACCTCTCAGGTCTCCTCCCAGCAGTGACAGAAACACTACGACCTAAGGAGCAACTTCCGCTTGACAAACAACATGGCACCAAATACTCAGGCTGAAAAGGAAAAACAACAACAACAACAAACAATAATAAACATGACAGCCACAAAAGAAGCAAACAGAGTAAATCCACTGCAGCTAGGAGCAGTGAGAAGCTCTAAGATCCGTTAGTCCCTGTCAAGTTGCCGATTCATTTACAAATTATAGGAGACAATGTGGAATTCTGGGACAAATCCAACTGGGAAGTTTAAAAAAAAGTTCCTTGACTGACCACTAGGGACTGTCTCCAAATGCAGGTAAATCTGTACTGACCACCATGCAGCAGAAAAAAATCCCAAAACCAACAACAACAAAAAAAGATTTACTTTTTTGTCTTTGTTGCTAGAATTCATATTAATGACAACTGTACGGGGTAGTGGTGGTGGTGGTGGTGCTGGTGGGGTTATGTTTTTGTCTCACATCAGATACAATTATATAAAGCAAGACATGTATTTATAATTGGGGCATGAGAGGTGGCAAGGATGGTCATTTGATTGACAAGGAGAAGTGATCTAACTATGTTTTTATTCCAGGCATCTGCTGCCAGTGCGACCCAGAGTCAGGCTAGACACAATCTTACGCAGTGCAATTTGTCTTATTAAAAGTCAAACAACTACTAAGTTAATTTTAGAAACTTTTGGGGTGGTGTTCAAATTCAGTTGTTGCTTTAAGTCCACCACTCAGAAGCTATGCCCAGAAGTTAAGACCGTGCTAAGCACAAAGAGCATCGCTATTCATATTGAAAGAGAAAATGTTTTGTTGCGTCCGTACCCCTGCGTTCCTCCCAAAGTGAGCTGGGATAGGCTCCAGCAGACCCCCATGACCCTGCACTGGAAATAGATAATGAATGAATGATGAATGAATGTTTTGTTGCAAAAAAAACATCTCTTACCCACCAATTCAGAGCTCTGATTGGGTAATTAAATTTTGTTCATCCAATCAGTGGTTGACTTATTTTACATTTCCAACTTCTGATTGGGTGGGCAGAATACTGCCCCTCCTCAGTCACACAGAATATTTATTTTCCACTGTGCAATACAAGCAGGTGCCAGATGACTGTCATGTTGGAATCGTACTACTTTCAGCGACGTCTTCTCTGTGGGCTTTTGAACGTATGAAATGTTGTGTGTGATTGCTGTGCAGCAGATTTGATTTCATTATAGTTTGACTTTTCTAGAATGTACAGTTTATTTGATGTGTATTGAGTCCACATCTTCTAGATCATTAAAATAGCTTCTGATTTGGCAGAGAACCAAACAACCATTCTTCTGTTGTTGTTTTTTTTTAGCATTGAAACCATGTTAAACCAGCTAGCATTTAAATCACTCAAACCTGGATTACATTATCTCTCAGACAGTAAAGACTTCATAACATAGTTTGTGATTAGTGAAACCTTAGTTCTATTTATGAAAATGCCAAAGGAAACATAAGACTAATGGATGTGCATGTCAGTGTCTACAGTGACCTCTAATGTTTTGGATGAAGTCACATTTTTACTTGACATACCCGTTTAATGCTAAGAGTTTTAGAACTCCAAATCAAAGTTTTCAATTATGATAAAAGCACATATTCCAGATTGGACTTCGGTTCATTTGCATACATTCTAGTTCCACCACATTACTTTCACATTGTCCCTCCATTAAATACACCATAATGTCTGGACTTGGCAAGCGTTTTTACAATAAAAGTCAGAAGCTTAGTTGTTGCAAACACCTTACATGCCATTGCTGCTTGAATTCAGTCATTAATAGAAATCATCAGGTGCTGCGTTTCTCTCTGGTCCATGATCAGATCCATAATCTCTGAACTTTTTCCTCAGCGTATTGAAGGCCTGCTCAGTTGGATTCAAACTATATTGATCCATCAAGAACTTTATTTTTTTAACCTTTGAAAAAAATCCCATGTTTCTCTGCAGTGTATTTATTTATTAGTTTCTTCCTTGCTCTCAAATTCCATTTTTTGTTTTCAGTGGCACAAAAACTTAAGAAATACTACAGCAATCCTTTTTGTTTGCAGCAAATTCTTACATATCTTCTATAAGTCTGTTGGGGAGAGTGCAGTCTCATCTGCAGTCTTCAGTGTTGGCTCTGTTCTGGAGCTCACCTGTTATTCCAACCATCCACCTTATTGTAACTGGCCAGAGGGGGGCTGTTGTGTCGTGATGTTAACAGACTGCCTTGATTAGCTGTAGGTTGGCCTGGAAGGGTCCTGCAGCAGGTAAAATGCTAAGTTTGTGCTAAGCTGCTGCAAGCACTCACCAAAACAATATTTGAAATGGGACTTCCAGTAGCGGACATTCACTGGCAGCTCCACAGCTGCCAGCAGGGAGCCACGGTGGATCATCTCGCATCTGCAAGTCTGCTGGTACCAAAAATCCATCAGCCAGCAACTCACTGGCTCCTCGTTTTTGGATGTTGTTTCAATATTTTGACAGATTTGAATAGCATGAATGTAAAGTAATATTAATTAACTGCACAGGTCAGCTGGGCTAAACCAGATAGCTAAAATAGGTAATTGAGACTGAAATCAGTTGACCATCTTCCAGCCAGCTTTTGGGCCTTCTCAAGCCGCCCACTTGCAACATGGTGTCGTGCAGTATGAGGGAAAGAGGCTCTTCTTATACAGTCTATAGTTCATCCTTCCCTCATAATTGCTTGCAATTCTAACTTCATGCATACATAAAGGCAACGGACAGGAAAAAAATTACATTACATATACAGTATATTTAGATGTATTTTTGCTAAAAACAGACAAAGTTAAGTTTTACAGAGATGAGCATGTATTTCTTGGCATAAATTCTGTGCTGAGACCTGGAAATGTCTGACCATGCTGTGTGGAGGTGCAGCTGCATGCCCCACATAAACACCTAGATGCTCACCTTAAGTCTTCTGCACTGATACTGAGCTTCTTTTAACCTTTAATAGGTTGCACAAGGTGCTTTTCAACACGTCTTTCATTCACCAACTCACACAAGCATGCGGTTTGCCAGCAAAAGGAAGGAACTGGTAATCCAGCACTGTCCCTTGTACCTTTATGATGTGCGTTGTGTTTGAGGCACTGTGTTGGCTGTACTAGAGTCTATACCCTCTGGGATTGTTTTTGTTTTCACACTTCAACTGAAAACCAGAGACAGCGGGTCACCCATAAACTTAGATTTCAGCAGTTAAGATTCTTGGCTCCTCCGGTCTGAAACTCATTACTTATCAAGATTGTTTCCATCAGTGTGTGTGACAGTGTAAAACACTAAGGGGTGATAAAAACTAAAAAAAAAAAAATGCAGTTCTTTTACTATTTACTTAGTGGTATTAAATCTTCTTAAAAGGTCAAATATATGATGTTGAGAACGATTAATATTTTCTATTTTCTATTGTAGGGTTGACTTTCTTCCAGTCTGCCTGTCTTTACAGGGGAGCTGAGCATTTTAATTTAAAAGACACATTATGGCTATTTTTGCACAATCAACACAATGTCTTGATGAAAATGGCATGTCCTGGTCAAAATATTACAGAAATAAAGTAGAAAAGATCCACTTTCAACCATGTCTTTACAGCTCTGTAGCAGCCGGCTGACGGGGCGTCGGGTACTTTGTTCCTCCTCTGCTGTTGCAGCTTTGTGCTAGCCTCTCTGGACGTACAGCAAACAGGGAGGCTGGGTAATTATAGCACTATACAGATCCTAATCTCTGAATAAGAATGTTTTTGTTTTTTTATTCTCACTTGGTAATATCCTTGAATAAGACAGAGTAATTGCTCAGGGATTCAAATGTATGAGGTAAACTACCAAACTAAATATGCACAAATCCTCCTGTTTCACAGGCATCCATAAATTATGGATTTATGTGTATTTTCACAAAGTTGGTTCTATTGTAGTACTCTTTATTCTGTGCCTTTTCTGACTCCCATTTATCATATTGTGGATGATGGTGTGTTCTTATTGATGTATTACGAAGTTCTTGTTTAAAACAAAGATGAGCTTTGCTGCTTTAAAGATAACATATCAAACTTTTAGCGTCCTGTGGCAATGCACAAGATTTTGTGATGATCAACTTTTTGACATACTAGTGACACGTGCCTTCTTCCAAAAATAGAAACTTCACCGAATCCACAGCCGCTAACCCACCACTGCATTGGGTTGATGGAAAATAAAGTATTTGAAGAGGAGCTACGTTGTCTCTTCATGCTCTGGGGCAGGCCTTCTCCTCCAGTGACACACACTCAAACTCACCTCTTCTAGGACATGTACAGGATGGGAGAAGGCTTTCAACTGCCGGCCCAGTCTCTGAGGTACGACCGGTTCTTTGATCACCAGCCACTGACCTCCATGAAAATAAGAAGACGGGGGCTGAGAGGGGGTGTGGGGTCGGAGAACACACTGTTGAGGCTGTAACTCCTCCCTGCAGCTCTTGTTCACCCCAAATATGAAAAAAGGGTTAATTGTATTTAACAATATGCTCTCTAACCCCCTCCTCAGCACCACCCAACCCTCCTTGATTAGAATTAGAATCACATCTGGCGCCGTGTTCTGTCCCTCATTACTGCTGAATCTCATTACAAGACACTCCCGCGGGAGGGACGCGCCGGCTTTTTAAGCACACTTTTTGCTTTCTTCCTGCCTCTTGCTCATTTCATCTGCCTTGCCGCTTCTTCTCTTCTGCGTTTACATTAGCGGAAGTCCTCATCTGAGGGAATGACTGAGCACCACAACATTCCTCCTCCCAGAGCTTGAAAATTGTTTTACAGTGCCAATTAAAGTAGGTATGTTGAGATTTTTCCAGAGTATGTATAATTCAGACTGTATTATTTGTTGCACTTAAAAAGAGAAGAAAAACTCACTAAAATAGGACTCGCAGACTAAGTTCCACTTACTTGCAATATAAAGTACACCAAAGGTTGGAGAATATAATCAACATGAAGAAAATGAGGGAGCTATTTATGGTACCCTGAAGTCCAACAGAATAATAAAGATCCCTGCATATAACCGCATTTTAAACTTTTGTTTTTGTGCAACCTCGTGCAAACACCGACTGCGAGTTAATTTTAGGAGGATGACAAGAAACGAAATGTAAAGTTTGACACCATTAATTTAAAGCTACTGCAGTAAAAGTATTCTCTCTGCACATTGTGAGCTGTGCTTCAGAGTTAAATAAGCCAACCAAGAAATAATCAAAGCTTTTATTATTTTAATATACCGGTATATAAAAAACAATAAAATCTTGATCAACTGATTTTGAATAACTTATAAAACAAAAAACTGGATCACAAAGAGAGCTCTGAGGGTAACAGGGGTTTCTTCCAATGTTCTAGATCATTGGTGAGTCACAGAGGACGCATGGCGCCAGCAAAATCTTCTTTATCCACTCTGGATCTGAGGGGAAAATAATACATTAAGGACATTATTAAAAATACATACATATGCATGAGTACAACGGTTTCAATAATATGTGAATTTTCCCCCATGTCAGTTATAGCTGAATCCTGAGACCTTTGAAGAACTACAACACCGCTATTTTACTGAAAATGTTCAAAGATCGCAAGCTTACTCTCACTGATGGATGAAGTCTGAGGAAAGTTTTCTATATTGTCTAAACAGAATGTCACTTCAAATAATAATTGCTTTAAAAAAATGAAAAGAATGTAGAGAAAAATATGTGAGGTGCTTTGAAACAGGTGGTGTGATGGTGCTGAATTTAAGAGCCCAAAGCAATCAGCCTTTAGCTCAGATAAGCTGCACCGACCAGGAAAGCTCGGCCTTGGGTAGTCAGAGGTGGGGGTGGGTGAGGGGGTCGGGCAGAAATTCCCAGAACATTAAGATTCATCAGCACCTATTGGCTGATTTCAGACAGCAGCTGATAAATAATTGCATCTTTAATTAATTATTTTTTACAATTTCTCCGAAAGTGCAGATTAGTGGGCCTTGTCTCTCACCGGAGATCTAAAAACACTTAAGTTACTGGATAAAGTTGTTAAAACAGATGAGATCCACCTGAAATGGAGTTACTGTTATGCACCAGGTTATTAGTCCACAGCCATTCATATCCTCTATTGTTTTTAAAGCACATCTCAACTCTAACTGACCCAAAAACTGACAGCCTCATATCACTCCCGTCAGTGTTGTTTTTTTAACCTGATGAGGACTTCCTGTTTGTGCAGTCAACACAGTTGTTTATGCGTCATGGCAGTATTGCTCCAAGAGATTTCAGGTCTGGAACGTCAACTTGCTTCCAGGAAACAGTGTGAACACACACTTTGCTTGTGTGGATGAGACTGGCTCACACACACTGACAGGTGTGTCTTTTTTCATGTCTACTGTTTTGAAGGAGATGTAAATGTTCATAATTGTGTGCATTATGAACTACAACTTGATTGTCATTATTATAAAAACTCATGACAAAAAGTAAGTAAAGTAAATGGTGCAATTTCAATGGGCTTCCTGTCACTTGAGGTGGAGGCGCCATACTTGCAGCCTCTGCCAGTTTATACTATTCAGTATACTATATAAAACCCACCTTTTCTTCTTTTTTGTTTTGCTTTTACACAATCTTTGAGAAAATAGTTTTCAAAAATAATTTCAGACTGAAGATGCTGTGCTGGTGGAAGGTGAGTGACTAAACCACAACTCACAAAAATGTGTTCAGTTGACCCTAAAAAAAACCCTAACATATATATATAGCTGCAGTTGCCTTTGTTCACAGTAGCTTTGACAGGAGAGAAGGGGGAAGAAGACATGCAGCCAGACTGGGGCTTGAACCTGCGACAGAGAGAACACAGCCTCCACACATGGTCTGCCTGCTTAAACCACTAGGCTAGGCAGGAGCCCAGACAGACTATATGCTGCATGTTGAAGTAATTCATATTGATCTCTGGGTCAGTCAGGGAGACAGAAATGACAGTCCAGATCAATCATCTTGGATCAATCGACTCCATGTCATAGGGACCATGGTCAAAAGAGCTCAGTAGTATTTTGTTGAACCACTACCAGGCCACTTTCTGACTCTTATGACAGACACAGCATTTATGTCTGTCCAAAGTTGATCTTTGCATCATCTCCAAGATCGTGGACTGAAGCAGCTGGGGGGTTCAGTAGTTTGAGCAGGCAGTCCGTGTACTGAGGCTCCAGTCCTTCTGCAATGGTTGCAAGTTCTACTCCCAGCCTGGGACCCCTTGCTGCATGTCTTTTCCATTCTCTCTCTGCCATACATTTCCTGCCCCCCCCCCGGACTGTAACTAGAGCCAGAAAATCTTTTAAAAAATATATATATTGATCGATGATGAGGCACTAGATATGATGCATGGACCAGTCCTGTGGTCCCAGCAGGACCACTGCAGAAGCACTTCCAGCTCGGCTGGATTAGTGAGTGATGAGGGGTTTGTCTGACATATTTTCCTTTCAGGAATCACAGAAATAAAAAAGTCGCATAGAGTACAAAGTAAATGAACTTTGACTTCTAAACAGAACCTCTTTTTGTACGTAGTTCAAATCTATTCTGAAACCCTCTGAATTGTTTACCCACATCATCCACAGGTTACCGTAAGGTAAGTGTACAGGTCCGAGCGCACTTTATTTTGAAAATTCACCACAAATCGCTGTGCCATTGTCCGGGTTCCTGTCAGCTTGATCCGTGGTGTAAGAATTGACTTGCTTAGCTGTGGTTAGGCGCCAAAATAGACTGAATTCATTTCTCAAGCTGAGCAGAGCAGAGGATTTTTTTAAGCACATTACAAAAGCAGTGGCTTTTAAAATGTGCTGCAGTATTTCTTCAGGGATCACACATTGACAAGAATAGCTGCAATTCACAGCAGCTGATGCAGTGCAGGTGTTTTGGTTAAATCCAAAGCTCCTTTTTTTCCTACATTTAGCCTGATGAATTGCTTTATTAAGGCCACACAGGTAGTGCAAATACGCTGACTTCTCTTTATATTGAGCATTTGTAAACGTTATTGATCGTCTTTGAAAAGACGATCTATCTTTTTAGTTGTTTTGGTTTCTTGATGAAACATCTTTTCCACAAGTACGAGATGTCTTCTGAACTAGAAGATGCCCAGTGCATCAATTCTTGCTAAATGACCCGTTTCTTCTGAAACATATTAATCATGACAATACTTTCAGTACTTTACCAATGGCAAGCTCCTCTGTGTCTTTTTGTTTGTTTGTTGTTTTTTTTTTGTTTTTTTTTTTTTTGGGGGGGGGGTGGCCAATTAATCAATGCATGGTGGAAAACAAGTAAGGGTATAAGGAAGAAAAGCCTTCAATTATTTATTACTCCATCCAGCTACTCAAAATACAAGTACCGTATACAAAAACTCATGATGGTATATGGTATATTTAAATAATGTAACCCATATAAAACCTGCATTAGGCTCACTGTATGCATGTTGGTATGCAATCGAACACTCTCACACTAGACAGAACTGACTAAACTAAAACAAAAATGATTTATTCCTTTCTATAATTTCTCAACTATAGTAAAAACTAAGTCTAAACTCATCCAGAATGCTGGTGTACTATGACAGATGTGGCACAAAAAGGAGCTATGACCAGTGACCCGGCTAATGGAATATGACATGGCACATTAAAGGTGAAAAATAATTATTTTTTTTTCAACAATTTCTGACAGTAATCCATGCTCATTAAGAATGAAGTTCTCAAGTGTCTAAAACGCCAACAGTTCATGCGAGGATCTGTGCGGCAGTGCTGGGTGAAGGCTGACGTTGAGGGTGACAAGAGTAGATGGCTGATCCAGAGTGTGCATGTGAAACGGAAAAAGGAGGAGGTGGATTGGAAGCGGCGCTTACCCTCAGGCTCTGGCAGTCTGGCAATGCTATCCAACAGGAGGCATCGTCTGAACGTCAGGGTCTGGCAGGCCTGGTGGGATAACACACACCTGGAGGAGGCCATGACACATACATTAGAAAGGATGACGGTGCAAGCACAAATGCAATGAAAAAAACAAACAAACGTAGGGTAGGTGCAGGTGACGCAAATGGAGATGTAAAACTGCACTCAGTCAAGCAGAGAGGATAAGTGATAAGTGAAAACTAATTATTGCTCATGTGCTTTGTAAATATTGATACAATGACTGCTTCACGTGAGATTTACAATGAAAATGCACAAATATGCTGCTTCAGGCCTCAACAGGTTAAAGGGTGGAACAAACAAATGTAATAATCGTACCTGAGCCACATGTGTCCGTTTTCACAGGTGGCTTGTTTGTGGTCTGTGAAGGGCAGCTCAGCCTGACAAAAGCTGCAGCGCTCAGGGAATGTCTGCTTGTTCAGCTTATTTTTGATGTGACCGATCAGGACCTGAAAACGATGACAGATCAACATGTCCAGAGGACGTATGGGAAGACACACAATAACATACTACATACACCTGCAGCAGAGAAGACATGTATGTAACTTTGTGTTTTTAAGCTTTTGCTATATTACAAAAAATGTTAATAGCTTTAGAGGTGAAAAGAATTCTGTTGCTTTCACACTAGTGAAGTTTCTGTCTTCTTTTTGTTTTTTTGTTGTTTTTTTTTTATCTAAAAAACAAGCACTTTCCCTGCAATTTCCAATCCGCCAGTGCATCTTCAGGTTTGATGTCTGAACAATCAAGTATATCTAACTACTACAACTAAGTCAAGTGAAATCATTTGGCAGTTTCATCCTCCAGCACATTTAATCATCCAAAGCCAAACTGAGGACTTCTGAATGAAAGCCCACAAACCTATTGCTGAGGTGATCCTAGATACGCCCATACTTCCTGTATAAAGTTAATCTTATATTCACAATTATTTGAGATCATTTCAATTATGTCTACATAATCCTCCCTCAGTCCAAAAACATGAATGTCAGATTAATTGGTGACCACAGGAGTGTGTGTGTGTGTGTGTGTGTGGTCCAGGTCTCTCCTGTAAGAGAGATCAATGATCTAAATGGGACTAACCTGCTTAAATAAAATATTATAATAATAAAACAATCACTCTACTACTGCAATAATGTCATATTTACATTGTTTTTTCTCATAATTTAATATAAACCCCTGATTTGGATTTAATTCAATCAAGTGATTCAAGAAAAATGGTGTTACCATCGAGAATTGCAGGAATGAGCTCTTGCAGAGGTGTGTCTTGCAGCAAACATGAAGACCTCTGGTGTTTAATCACTGTATTGTGCAGAAACTGTTCAGTGTTTCCCAATATGTTTAGCACCTTATGCATTGCCATCTTGCTGGGCCACATCCTCTGCTATGTGCATGTGCAACCCTTAAGAGCTTATGCATGTGTATCTTCATCTTTAAGTTTTGTAGCAGCAATATACCCTTTTGTTCAAGTCATATAAATGTCCACACACTTTCGGCAGTGTAGGCTGTAAACATTGAACTAAAGAACTAGTAAATAGTTGTTTTTTTTGACATTATGAGTGTTAAGGGATTTAGCACATTGAAAGCATCTTGGATTTGTGTATATATGTATGTTTGTATATGTGCATGTATGAATATATGTATGTGTGTCATTGTGTATGTGTGTGTGTGTGTGTGTATGTGTATGTGCATGCATGGATGGATGGATGACACTGAACTGTATAATCATTGTGGTCTTTTTCTGGGGAAGGTGGCTCAGTGGTAGAAGGTTTGGCCATGAACCTGAAGGTTGGTGGTTCGAGCCCTGCCCTGGGTACACTGAAGCGTCCTTGGGCAAGACACTGAATCCCTGATTGCTCCCGGTTATCTGGCCAGCGCCGTTGTATGGCAGCTCTGCCGACAACCGCTGTGTGACTATGGGTGAATGCTAACAGTGTAAAGGCTTTGGTGCTGTAGAATTACAGCTGTAAAGCGCTATGTAAGTGCAAGCCATTTACCATTTTTCTGGCATCTTAAATCATGCAATCACCCAGATGGGATGAAAAGAAATAAAAACAGAAATCGATTTAGTTAACTTAAGAGAAAAAGAAGAAGACCTTTAACAATCCTGGGATCAATAAAGTACATCTCATCTTATCTTTAAAAGCGATATAGTATTACGAGTCACTGATTGTTACCTCTGCTGCTCTGTCATTAGCATCTTCTGAGAGATAATCCATCAAGCCACATGTGGGTATGCTGGTGTTCTCTGCAATCCAGGTGTTAAGGTACACCACCCCCAAGACCTTTTTCATATTTTCCCTCATCAGCTGGGTCTCTGCAGTCTTGATCGAAGCCTGCACCTTAGAAATGTGCTCATGTTGAGTGTTCTCCTTGATTTCTGCAGACTCGCCTTCCGCTCTCCCTGCACCATTTTCGTCTTCTCCACCACATTTCCCCTCATCCCTTAAAAACACCTTGGTTTCCAAATGTGTGGGTTTCCATATGTGATCTGTAAGAGGAGTCTGTAGCGACTGCTCAAGTATACGGAGCAAAAAGAGCTTCAAGCGCCAGAAGTAGGGAGAATCTAATTCATGGATTTTCTTATCCAACTCTTCCTGCAGCGACACAGGGATGCATTTGTTTTTCAAAATGTTCCACCTCACCAGGTCGAGTAGGTCAGTCATTTTATACAAGTTTTGCGTGGTGGACTTAAGCAGCAGAGCTGCTGCAGTTTCTGGTGATTTTAGGCTCATAAAATGAACCTGGTAAGTCCTGGTAATGGGGTGAATGCCACCAACCATGCCTTGCGTGCTAACAAGAGCAATATACGATCCGTTGTGGCTCACAGAAATCCCGTGAATCCTCCTGCCTGAGAGGCTCTCAGGTTGAACCAGGTCCACTTGTTTGAAAATCAAAGAGTCTCCATTAAATTTTGGCGTCAGCTTTTTAATCCACCCAACTGAAGAACATGTGTACAGTGTAACATCATGTTGATTGGCAGCTATGGAGACCACAGGGAGCGAATGCAGCCCGGCTATGTGGGCGTTCTGTACATTCAGTCCACCTGGTGAAATCATGAGCAAACACCAAAAGATGTAGCAGCCCCGAGAGGCGACGATAAGGCTGCAGGTACTTTTATGGACGGGATGGATCATTGGAATGCATTTGATGTTTTCAACAGGGATCTCATCGCAGTCCTTCCACAGGATGATGGGGTGTTTGAGGGTAAAGTAGCCCTTCACTCCAGACAGACTGACAGGCATGATCTTTATAGGTCCCACCTCACTGCCAATGATCAGGCCGCTCATTTGACGATCTGCATTTCTGTACTCCCACCAGGCCAGGTCACTGGGTCTGTTCACACCTGATTCAATGAGGTCATAAAACACTACATCTGCCCCATTTGTAAAGGGTAGCAAAAACTTCCACAGAACAAGGTCACCGTTTTCCATCAAGACAGCGAGGAGGACCATCTCCACATCCAAGCATGTGTTGTCTGGCTGAACCTGTTTGGTCGAGTAGATACTCGACCACTCCATCCTCAAGGGCGTCTGCATACGGAAGCGGCGCTGCAACTCATCAAAGTCAAGCAAGTCTGCCTCTGGTGGTTTTCCATCTTTTCTGGCATAGCCTCGCTCTTTTAGCCTCTCACCATATTTTTTGGTAAGATCGACTAGCATGTTCCACTCAAGACGCTTGTGGCTGTTATGAACGGTTAATCTGTCATCCAGTGTTAAGGAAGCAAGCAGACAGCGTCCGACAGAGTCGCAACCCAGCGGCGACCAGCTGGCATACTTGATTCCTTTGTGGACGCCTACTGACGGGTGAATCACTCTGTCAGCGAGAAAAACTTGCCTTATTGTGGGGTCCGGATGCATAGTGAACTTCTCCACTGCTTGAGCTAGCTCTGCTGGTGGTCCCACCTTAAAACACATGAATACCATTTAGTAGGGTGACAAGAAAGCCTCACTTTAACCAACCAGGAGTAAAGATGTTGGTTTAATGTGTCATGGTCCTGCTTTTAGCATGTCTTTACATCTTTTCCAGGAATAACAAAAGGAGAAAAGACTTCATCTGAAGGATTTCACCACATCTTCCTACACATTTGTCAACTCGCGCCAACAAGAAAGAGCATACATGTGCTAGTCATTGTAATATTATTTTTTAGCCTTTTACAGCCTTCATCATGGTAAATGTCAATGCTGAAAGCACAGCAAAAAGGTTGCGTTTTCTTTTTTTTTTTTTAAATAAAGTTTAAAGAGACCATGCAATACCATGTGTTGCCAGTCTCTTCTCATCTGTCCACCTCTTTGGTCCTCTTCATCTTGGTGTACACGTAATACCTTACATCCCACTCTAGTTCCCAAAATAACACAACAATAATAATAATAATGATAATAATAACAACATCAACAAAAGAAGATCACATAGACTCTGTATCACCATCTTCCTTCCTTCCACAAGAAGGCTGAGAACAACAATCCCTTTCCAAGATTTTTTGGGCTGAAAAATCTGATTGATGGTGCATCAATTACGTTTCATCATGTTTTTTTTTTTTCTTTTTCCTTCCCTTGGTATGTTCTGACTCACTTTGATGCTAACGTGTTTGTATGTAACAAAATAAAGCCTTTTTTTTTTTTTAAAAAGTGAAAGTTGTTTTTGTTTTTTTTCTTTCTAGTGATTAAGTTTTTGCACAGCAGTACAATTAAATTGTTTAAACACCATCAAACATTATATCTAAAATGTACCTAAAACATGAAGCTATGCGGCACATAAGATTATATAGATATAATAAAGCAACTGTACTGAATTACAGTCATTCCAGAAGCCAGATCATTTTCTATGCAGACATTTAAGTGACACATGCAGCACTGGTTTGACATCACAGAGCTTCTGCAGGATCGAAGGTGTCTGCACATTCACCTCACTGACTTCTCCATCACCTGTGCTAGATTACTGTTATCCCTGGCTGATGTCTCTCAGATTTCTGGGTGCACAGAAACTGAGAGGATCTTATCAACAATTGATGAGAGGCCGCTGGTCACGGAGGACAAGGTTAAGTGCGAGTTACAAATTGGTGGCGTTTGTCTTTAACTGTTTCCACCTGCAGGGTGGAGGGAGGGACTTCGGATGTGTTTACTTGCTTGTTTCTCATCACTACAGCAGCAAACATGGAGCTAGCCTTAGGACTGTCTGGTTTCAGTTTCTATTTTCTGCTGTAAGTAGGCTAATATCGGTGGTTATTTACCTGCAGTTTGCATGTGTCAGTCGGTACGGGTACTATAGTCCTGTGCAATGTCAGGTCCTGCTTGTTGCTGTGGAGGTCGCAGAGCAGCTCCAGCAGAGTCAGGGAGCTAGAGGTGCACAATGACAGCCGGTGGTCTTGCGACCAGGCCACCGGCTGCAGCACGCTCACCGGAGACGTGAGGGTGACAACCGGGTCCCGCTTAAACAGCACATCTCCTAGGCCCACGGGCACGTCGTCCTCGTTTTCTGGCTCAATCTTGATGACTACATCACCGTGAAGAGACGGTGACGATTCACACAGGGTGATGGCCGCCATAGCTGCTGTGAAGGGAGGAAGTGACGTCAGGGAGCGGGAAGAAAGGGGGCGGGGCTGTTTCCGCGTAGTTAAATGATAGTCCTACAGCAGACATGACGTCTGAGATTATTAAAAATAAAAAGTAGTACGTACTCCAAATTAAATCAATGTTTTTGGTTATTGTTATTTAATAGTAATTTTAAAAGCCTCAGCGTGACCTTGCCACTTTGCATCTTCCATCTTCTGACTATTCCATCATCTACATTTATTTACAGTTTATTGACGATTAGATGCCACCAACAAACAAGCTCACCGACCCTTATATGTGTGTGTGTCTTATATGTATAAGACATATGTGTGTGTGTAGCAATTGGGGTTAATATGGCGTGTATAATTCCTCAAAATTGTGTTTTTGCCTAACTTTACAAGAACACTCAAGCTTCTGAGAGGCATCTGAGGCAACGTGTGTTGTAATACACTCTATGTAAATAAAATCAATTGAATTTTCAAAGATTTAGGAATGAAAATACTAGTTGTACAAAGATCCATTTTTATGTCAATACTTTTGACCAAGATACCTAAAATGTCTGTGCTTCTAAAAGTGCATGATTTATATACATGATTTAAATTGGAGAAGAAAAATACCATGCATTGATTAAGTAGCATAATAAAAATTATTAACCTTTGCTTTATTTTTACCCCAAAACCATCGAGGTTTATAACCACTGACTCATACTGCACACACCATTAACTGAATTCAAAACTAATTTCTATCACTTCATAAAGTCTGTCTTGTCAATTAAAACAATAGCCCCAACAACGTATCCAATTTAAACAGCAGTAAGTCAGTTGTTTGATACATAGACCTGTTTTTCTGAAATAAAAGGGTTAGTCACAAAAAGCTGCACAGTAACACAGCAACACAGCTTTTTTTCTGTCACTGTATTGACCTCACACACACAACTGGGCTCAAAATAATAACATGGCTAAGATGAAGCATTAAATCTGCTGCTCGTAGATGTTATTTTTCTTTAATCTACCACTTGTATTCAAGGAAAGCTGCAGAGACAACAGTCATGCTGTACCTAAATGTATGCCAATCTATGCATGCACCTGACGGATACATGCACATAAACTTTTCTAGAGTGTCATTACCTTGCAGTTTATCATTTTATGACAATAATTTTTAAATGTTTTCATCTACGTTTATGGGGTTTGTCAAATATTGCACATTTTACCTCAAGTGTCCCCTGTCTTGGAAGGAGCAGGTGAACTGGTCCTGGCTGGCAGTTTCTGTGTAAGATAGATAGATTAACAAGAAAGAGATGCATAATGCATATTCAAAAAAACCAAATTCACATATTTAATAATTTCAGAAAATTAGTGTGATTGTGGAGTCAGGTCAAGGTGATAGTCATTAGTACTATTATCATTGTTATCTTTATCCTTTTTTTGTTGTTTAATGCATGGATTTTTTCCCCCCAGAACTTTATGCTTGTTGTTATTATGATTCCTTTTATTTTTTATTCTGTTTTATCTTTATCTCTCTATTTATAACTTAATTATTAAGCAGAACTGGAAATACACTTTAGCCCAAGACAAATTTCCTTCAGAAAAAATAAAGTTTATCTTGATCTTGATTATTTATTTTATCAAAATTTATGGTACTTGACAACCTTGCTGAGATGTTTATTTCTTTAAGAAGAAACATTATCTCTCTTAAAATCCTTTAAAGTGATTTTATTTCTGGTTCATGTAGTTTAGTGGTGGCTTTTCTGCTGTGCACTGTGTCAGCACTTGTACATTCGTACTGTAATTAAATTAGATTAGATGAAACTTTAATGATCTCCATGGGGAAATTATGTCATCAGTGTGACACATCCATTTAAAAAGGGTACTGCTATGTTGAACAGCACTGTCAATCAAAAATGACATATTCACCAGTCTGAAGGAAGAAAAAAAAAAAAGAGAGACCAATCAGGCACATTAGTCATTTCATCTGTCCAAATGAAGGGCCCTGTCAAGAGGAAAGATCATTAATCATCATTAATTAATCAGAATTGGAAAACTGTCCTATACACTCTTGATAGCTCAAGAGGCTTCATGTGACGTGTCACCGGATGCTTCTGGACTGGTCAAAGGTCAAACTGCTGTAGTCTGACGCAGTGCTGGTGAGTACCTAGCAGACGGTGATTTGTTACAGCCCCCAAATGAAAGCAGCACTCGCTGTCGCTGCCTGACTCTCAGCAAGATGACAGCGGGATTTCGACAGGCAGAGTTATTTGTCACAAAACAAATTGTTACAAATCTGTGAGACAAATATAGAATAGCGCACCCACGATGTTTTAATCTCTCATTTTTCCGTCTTTTGTTTCGATAATCGAAATGAATAAATGAACGGAGACCATGGTATGTTTCATTCTTAATGGAGCGTGTAGTGGATGAATATTTTACACACCTGCTGTGTGTCTTTGGTGGGTTTTGACTTGGGACCCAATCCCAGTTTGGGTGGTATGAATGTTGGATTAAACATTCATCAGTGCTGTCACAAAAACTTTATCCTTTCCTGTCAAACACACGAGGATGAAAACGCTCCTCAGCAGACCAAGAAAGCCCAGCCATGATGTGATCCTCAGCCTCTGCCTTACCTATTGTGTGGGAGTGGAATTATTTAGGCTGCACCGGAGTCATGTCTGGATGTACATAGTTGTGTAGTGTGGGTTTATGGACATGGATGGGGTTAGCTCAGGTCAATCCTCTGCATCTCTTAAATCCACCTGCTGTCTTGTTATTGCCTGCAGGTTCCTCCTCAGCCTTTCAACCCTCAGTAGACCACATCCTCTGCTGTTTGCTGGCTCCAAGTGTCAGTGGAGCCGCTTACATGTATCTGGTGTGGAAGCCCGCAGGGATGTTTTGATGCATGGTTCATCGTACACGCTTTAATCATTCAGTCTTTCAGACACCTCCCAGGAGGTGGCTGCTGCAGCACATTACCGAGTACACACAATTAATGATATAATCATGATGATGATAATGAAATGTATTTAGAGCATATCAGCATGGTTTATGCGGTTCAGGGAGACATTAATAGGACTGCAGCCCAGGAGAAGTCTCGCTGCTCAGTCTTGCAGTGCTCTCCCTCTGGAGACTTGCAGAGCCCGACAGGTCGCCGCGTCAGAGATTAGCAGTCATAGCAATCGACTCTGTGCTACTTCTGCACCATCAACTGCAGAAGCCTCACCTGACAGGTGCTGCTCTCAATCAGTGCTACTCTGCTGCCCACAGTGCTGTCCTTGGGGTTGAAGGCGAGGAAGAAGTCTTCCTTTCCTCCCCTTATGCATTTTGATGACTTTTACTAGGAAATGCTCTGAAACACGATGGACCTCATATGCCAAAGAGGCAACAGGAAATCTCACTCTCAATGAAAACCATAGATATGTCAGCTGTAACATCAGTGGTAAACATGGAGCGGGCCTTTCTACTAGCTCCCCTCGGGGATGTTCAGGTTTATTGAAAGGATCAAGGTGAGAAGATGGCATCTTCAATATGCCAGAATCACTCATCAGACCTAACTGTAGTAGGTCGAAAGAAGTAGAAACATAAAATCTTTCAGGTTCATTCATTGTACAGATTTCACAGCTGAAATTTGGCAAAGCAAATTGTTCATCATTATTGCATTGTAGTTGTCCACATCGCAGCAATCGTTTAACAAAATAAGCACATTAGCGTTCAAGTTTATGTGAATGGAACATTAAGGATGATGAGGTTGTGTACACAGTGAGTAGATTTTAACACAAAACATTTAGAGTGAACAGAAGCATGTACTATTTCTGTCAGGAATGATGGCCGCTGTTTCATGAAAACACTTGTCATTTTTTGATTCCTTTAATGTAGTTATTGATGATTGCTACAAGCAAAATTTCCTTTATCGCCATTATTTTGGGGACATTTTTACGTGTAAATTTAAGTCAGTCTAAGTTAAAATACAAGACCCTAAACTTAGCGCAATTGTGGACCCCAGGAGCCGTGTAAAACATTTTAGTCTGCTAGTAAAACCTGTGAGTGATCTTGGGATATGTGAGTTTAGTCAGTGGCTCATTTTGCATTCAAACGCTTGAGAGTAACTAACTAAGGGTTGAAGTATTATTCTCTGATATGATTCAGTTTATATCAAGGGGAGATCAAGTTTGCAGAGCGTTGCAGAAAAAGAAATCAACTTGGAAGATTTATAGAGAGCAGATATCAGAATTAAGGTCTTTTTTTATTAGATCTGTTTAGTCCGATGAGATGTTTCATGTTGAGAAGAAACAGGTTAGTTTTTGTTTAATTCCAAACAGACAAAATAAATCTGCATAAATATCCTTAGGTGACGTGGTGGTACATGAAAGTTTGAGTCTTTGCCTTTGTTAAATACTAAAATTTATGACCTGTCTTAAAATTGATTGATCATTAGTCATTTTTGTGCCAGTATTTAACAGAAGTGCTCATCTCGGCTGGGGGAAATTCTGCCTCATGACAAACATTTTCTGATTGGTTATTGTTTTAAAGCCACGATTGTTCTATTTCCTATGGACAAATGTTCATTCCTTAAAGTACCACCATTATTACTCTAAACAAATGTGAATGTAAGATTATCAGATAGTAGCCATGGCTCATGTTTGCCCACTCCCATGTGGTGCCGCTAAACACTGATAAGAAGAAGTGAAAATTATCTTGATGGAAAGTGGAAAGGTTTTGAGGTTTTTATTTGATCCATGCAGATTTAGTGGTGAAAAACATCAACAAACAACAAATGCTGCAATGGCAAAAGTAAACATTAGCCTTAGCTGAAGTTGAAGCTACCAGTTTTAGGAATATTTGTTATAACACTTCAGGGATACTAGAGCTCAAAACAAGGGTCAGTAGCAACAGCAAAATAAAATAAAACATGAAAAAAAAACTGTTTGGCGTTGGTATTGGCAAATCTTTCATGGGTACAAGCCACATACACAGCTCTGCTGTTCATCCACAAATGATGTTCCTTACAAATGTGGCGCCATTTAAACTTTAAATAATCAGGCTTTCCAGTGGTCTGAGATTTATTGTCAGAAAGCACAGTTAGAACAAAGAAATAATCTGCCAAACACAACTGTCCTTACATTTTGTGCTTGGTTTAGTTTAGCGTCTGCAGATGCTAGCTTGTAGAAGACACTGTTTGCATTGTTCTTGCAGCTTGCTAGTCAGCCATCTTGTTTACATTTTTAAGGACAAATTGGAGTCTAAAATTTGGAAAACAAAACAAAACACAGGAGTCAATAAGAAAGATTAATGATGACTGAATTCCATTATGAGGCATTATGCAATGTTAGTTAAATAATAACTGTCACCACAATGACTGTTTATGGGCAAAGAGAACACAGTTTTGCAGGAAAATAAACAAAAAATATAACAGTATGTTTCATATCTGCCATGAAAAAAAAGACTTTTTCCATTCAAAATAATGTGCCTTCTGTTGTTGAGTTTGGTAAATTCAGATGCGTTCAAACTGTTAACAATTTGAATACTTTTGAAAGTGGTTTTATTTAGGGAGCCTTCCTGCTTCTGTTAACAGCATTGCCAAAATGAGACATTCAACCAGTTAGACAGTTAGACGTTCCTACAACTACTTAAGACTGAGGAAGCTTCTTGGATTAGATTGAAATGAAATGAAATTAGTTCACAAAATCCTGCCACTCATTAGATGGTGTGATTGCCTATGGTCAGACCCTAATCAGTGGAAACATAACTGAACAGGTGGAACTTGGAAGAAAATCCAACCTCTCTATTTATTCTGAGCGATAATGGCTGAATTATTCATCCTGTGTGATGATTAATTAAAAGAGGCCCCAGGTCCTGTGGCAGGTACAGGCTGCTGAGGCACACACTGACATTCCCATGTGATGTGCTGGATGTCTCCTCCATCTACCATCTATCCACCCTCCTTTTGCTTTCCTCTGCACGTCTTCAGGGAAGGTGCCCTCACACATGTTACATCCATTCACACCTAACATTTTAACCTAACTCATGAGTACACGAGGTGAAAGACTAGTGGCTGATAGTTATCTGTAAAAGTAGACTCAGGGTCAAGTCATCATCTTTATGGCTTGCTTTAGCTATTCATAATCTCTTAGAGTGCAACCTCTGTAGATTAAATGATGTCTATGTCATGTCTATGGTACAATGTACGTAGAATTTTAAAGTTTAACAGAACACTCTCACAGGTATTGGGTACATGGTAGGGTCGGAGGTCCTTACTTTTTTTTTGGGGGGGGGGGGGGGGGGGGGGGGGGGGGGGGGGGGGGGGGTTTTCTCTTTGGGGGGGGGGAAAAGGGAGGGGAGGGAAAAAAAGGGGGGGGGGGGGGGGGGGGGGGGGGAAAAAAAAAAAAA
>JBAMYA010000004.1:13459219-13475571 GCA_037176975.1 Arrhamphus sclerolepis | reverse complement strand
CCCCCCCCCCCCCCCCCCCCCCCCCCCCCCCCCCCCCCCCCCCCCCCCCCCCCTCCCCCCCCCCCCCCCCCCCCCCAATGCACACAGGCTGCGGCACAGGAGTGTGTTGCTGTCCTCCTACAACATCCCCGCCCACCCCTGCCCTCCTTTTAATGCATCCACCTATCCTATTACTTAGTTCGGGTTCACAATACAGGGTCTGGTAGCACTCACACTCACTCACTATCTGTTTTCCAGTCAGGGAGTTGGAAAACAGCTTAATACTCACATCACCACACTGGGTTAGGTTTAGGGTACTGAGGCTCTCTGGACTGGACTTGCCTGGTGGGTGGGGTATCCAGATGAAGGTGTGAGGCCCTAGGTTTCCCCTGTTCAACCTACCACCCTCCTCTTCTTCTGTTCCTCTGGATTCGCCCGACACATGTGGGGGTCCATACTGGATCCCTATGAGGTTTGGTGACCCCGGTAGCTGGGTGGCATATGGGGGTTGGCCCTTGCTTCCATCCAGTGGATTTGGCTCCTCCCGTCTGTGTGGTGCCTCCGGGGCCGGGTCGTACCTTGCCCCCTATGGAATGATGGTGCGGGTATGGGGGCTGAAGTCCCCTCCCATCCCCATACTGTATCCTCGGCAGGTGTGTTGCGGCCCAGCTGACTGTTGCCCTCCCAGAATTCTGGCCGGACCGGATTCTGTCAGATTTGCGAAATGCTGATCAGTCACCTTTGCTATCCTTGTCCGTTTGGGGAGCCTGCTGAACTGGATGGTCCTGATGAGTTGGAGAAGAAATCCAGAGCACTTATTAAGGTCTGCTGCATGATGCTGTTCCAGCACACCAACTGTGATTCAGCCTGAAGTAGTGGTTGTTGTCACCAGTCGGTGTAGAGTGTCATGGGTCAATATCACTGCTTTAAGCCACTGTTGATTTGTTTTAGCTCTAACATGAATTGAAGCATAACATCAACTTCACGCCACCACACACCCACCATACACACATCTACATCCATCATACTGCTCTACACCAATACATTATCAAACAACACACTACAGTCACTGTCTTTTGTCTTTGTCTGTCTTAACCTGTTCCCCTGTTGGTTTATTTTTTTATTCTTTTTGATTTATCTGAACATGATTCTGACAGAGTGAAAATTGGGAGTGAAAAAGAATTAGAATCCTGATGCAGGTTGGCCTTATTTGGTGGAAACTAGTGGAAAGTTTGTTCGATTTGACTGTCAAAAGGGCTGAAGACACACTCACCCACACTCTCACCTTTGCACAAGGAAATTGCTGCAAGATCAAATTGAATATAAAAGTAAAATGTTGTTTGTTTGTTTGTTTTTGTTTTGTTTTTTGTCAGTCTTGACATTAACCCACAGCATACACACACACACACACAGAACTCTAAATAATCTATGATGCTACTGAAAAAGTGTTTGAATGCATTAGCAAAGCTAAAGGCCAGTTAAATTATTTGAATGTAGTTTCAAACACTGGATAGTAACAGTGCCCATCCCACCTTTCTACCACTGTAAACTGCTCAAGGGGATCACTGATTTACCGTTGTCTAATAGCACAGCTGATGAATATCTAAGTAAATATGAGAGATAGGTAGGTAGATTGATATGTATATAGAGAGAGAGAGACAGGTAGACAGACACACTTTATTAGTCCCGAGGGCAATTCAAAGTATTCAGCAGCTATATAGATGCCCAAAAACAGAAACAGAAAACTTGGCTAGTAATATATAATCATATAATTTATCTAAGCGTGGAAGCCAGAAAACAATAGTTGTATTAAAAGAATAGACAAAGTGCATACTAAATAGTATCTATGGACGCTGTGGCATTTTCTTCATTTGTAATGGTGTATTCTTACATTTTATTTCATTTTCAAAGAAAAAAAACTGCAATAACAGCTGAAAAACACAACTCCACAAGCACAATACAGTGATGGCAATTAGAGATTAAATCTTGGTCTGTGTATATAGCTGAAATTGCTTATGCAAGCTCATTTTTGCAAGTAAAAGCAAACATTTGCAGTCATAGCTGTTTAAAACATGTAGTATGTGTGTGTGTTTTGTTTTCTCTGTCCTAGTAGTGTTTTTTTTTTCTTTCTGTGACCTTTCCCCCACATTGATGCATTGTTTGATTTGCTGTAACCAGCAGCTGGTTGCTGCCAGACTCAGGTAGGCCGTGACTGTTGTGTCCTCTGACCCAGCATGGGCAGCTGGCAGCAGGAGGACATGCCCTGTGGCAATGCCAGGGGAGGTCCATGAGGGCTGGGGTCCAGGTCTGCGCTTGCCTCTGCTCGGGCCCCGCTAATGGAATGAGGCTGGGCTGCCCATATGGCGTTTGTGAGAAGAACTGGGAGCTCAGGAGGTTGGCACGTCAAGTCACCAGGCAGTCTCCTGTTAGATATTGAACAGAACAGGCCCAGACCTGTGCAAGTCACCCCACAACCACTGAGAGTTATGGTGACATTTTCTGATGGAGACACATCTGCACTATATGATTCTTTAATGCTTCAAATGACTATTTTCTTTTTGTCTTCTTTCTTTTCTTTTTAAACTTAATTAACTGTACTTTGTGCTTCAACTTACAGCCATTTAGCTCAGAGTTTGCATGAAATGGCTGGCATAGTGCCATTTCCTTTGGTGTTTTAGCCAGCCAGGCCTTTATACATATCCATATATAAAACAACCAAACTAATAGCAAATACTTTGGCAGCACTCTGAAAATCCTGCTGATCTTAGTGGTTGAATCCACTGACCAGGTTCCTCTGTCCAAATGATCTCTTCTGGAATTCAAAATTGTGGACAATTCTTTGTTTGCTATAAAAGTTATGTGTCCACAAGTGTAAGAGGAGTCATAATTATTTTCTTTCAAAGAAATGAAAGAAACCCTTAAACAACATTCAGAATACTTATGTACAGTTTAAATATTGTGCAAAAAGATCTTTTAAAAACATATAAAGATAGACTTTAAAGTCTTGGGGACTTTGAGGTTAAAAAGTGCATTACTTAACATCTAGGCAGCATTTTTACTGTGTTACAGCATGAAGAAGAACTCAGAAAGCTCAAATGTACACCTTGATGAGAGAAAAAGCAAAGACTGTGAATGTTCTACTTGTTGGTGTGACGCTACCACCTCTATGGCAGCAAACACGTGCTGCTGCCTGCGTGTGTTTAAGGCCTTTAGTGAAGACAATTCCCAGCACATTGACAGCAGCCATATCTTTCAAAGAATCACAAACACCGTGATGGACCTGTCTAGGGTGTATCCCCCATCTTTCCCTGTGACAGCTAGTCTCCAGCCCTCCTATCACCCTGAACATGATGCAGCTGATAGAAATAATCAAGCATACAATATTTTCTACTTAAGATGTTGTCACACTGCAAAACATCTGTCTATAGTGTTTGCTTACTGTGACAATGAGTTGAGTCAACTTCACACAGCTCGTCAATGTGAATCTTTCACTTAGACTTCGTGCTCCATTTGCAGTAACAACTGTAGCAAGGTCTTCCCTTTATTTCTGAAGAGCTCAATAGGAAAAGCTTAACAGGGTGAAAAAATGGTTTTGCCAGGGAAATCTAGTACCTGCTGTTATGTCTATGTATAAAAGCTGGCCTTGAGGGGCTGTGTGCAGGCAATGAAGTGGACTGGGAGAGTGCAGTGTCGTAATTTGTTTATCTTTTGGTAAGTACATGATTAGAAAGAATGCATCAACAGATAAACACATTTTCTCATATTCCACCAAACCAACCCTGAGCTGCTTGTGGCATGGGACAAGAGTTGGTATACAGGATATACTATGTGTTGGACTGTACCACACCGCTGTGCTAAACAAGTGTGTTTGCATATTGTATACTGAGACACTTACCCTCCACAGCAACTCTGCTTTTCTTTACTGAATGTATCAGGCAGACCAATGCAAACGCAACTAAAGTTACCTCTTTGGGATGACACTGGCAATTTGTACTGCAGCCCTAAAAATAAACAGTGGACGTAATTAGAGTCAGCAGAAAAATAGAGTTTGACGTTGCCCTGCCCTGGTTTTCCAGCCAATGCTCCATTAGAAAGTGAGGCCAGACTTTTAAAACGTGTCGCTCTCACTAACCCTCCCTCCTATCTCCATTTTTTGTCTCCTTCCTCTGTTCCTCCACCATGTCTTCATCCTCCTCCTCCTCCTTCCATCACCCACCTCTCTGGATCTGGAACAAAAGCCACCTCTCCTGCCGCCGCCTCCCCTCCCCATCTCCTGCTTTCCTATTTTATTGGTGACAGCTGCCGCCAAACAGACTCGCGGAGCGAGAGAAATGATGTGTCAGTAGAAGGTCCTTTAGCCCGCGCTGCTAATCTGTCACACGCCGTTAGTTGTTTACTGTATCTTCCTGCTCACCGACTGGCCGGCAACGTTCGCCACACAGCAATGGCGACAGATGCTGACCCGCAGAAGTGTGAATTTTGCCGATTTCTCCCTGCTGTCAACCTGTAAATTACAGCTATCTGGAGTAATTAGACCCGATAAAACCCTTCCAAGCCCCACCCACCTCCTGACACACACACACCCAGGTCTGGCCTTCCAGTGACCTAAATGTGTGTCACTTGGAGACAGAGGACTGCAGGTATTATCTGTTATTTTCCAACTTCTGTATCGCAAATTGCACAGTTCTTACTTTGAAGATGACATTAGGCTTTATTTATAGTTATGTACTTCCCATGAAAATGTGTGTAAAATCTTAAGCACCTTTTTTTTCTCTTTTGGGTAAAAGCCTGGCATCTTTCCCCAAAACACCTCATGACTTTGAGAACTCAAAAATTGATGTTGGCAGCGGCCCTGAAATTACGGAGTTGAGTCTATCAACAGTTAACTATCTTGGATGAATCTGCAGATGTTGCCATTCGTCCTCTACTTATCCTCAGTGAGGTTTTGCAGGGACAGCGGGGTTTTGGGGCACGACCAGAGAAGTCAGCATCAGGGCCACCTCCTCTTGCCCTGGCATCCGTGTTCGGCCTGCAACCACCACGGTGGCCACCGCTGCCAAGCGTGCTCTTAAAAGCAGGACTTCTTGCCCCTTTAGGTAACTCATGCGATATGAAAGGTCACACAGGCAGGTCTTGTCATCCTCTCCTTCACTATTTGGACTCCTCCTCCACCGCCTTCTCAAGCCCTCAGTGCCCACTTCCTGACCACCAGAGCCAATCACATTCCACTCCTCACCTCCTTTGCCGCCAGTGCCGAGCAGCAATCTGTCACCAGGGCACTGGGAGATGCCACCCTGCAGTCTGCCTTCCGTACACTGCGGTAATGGCTTCTGGCAGCCCTAGAAAGATAAGTAACCGGCAAAAAGGCAGGAGAGTGAGATAACAAGGTGGGAGGACTGATGGCTAGAGAGCAGAGAACCACACTGCCCTCATCTCGCTGCTGTTCGACCCTCCTCCCCCTTTTGCCCCACCCCACTTTGGCCCGGTCGCTTTGCACAATACTTCAGTGAATAAATGAGTCGTTTTAATCCGACTGACAAGCTGGCATTGCCCAGCCCTGCCCTCCATCTGTACTGGTCGGCCAGCGCAGCAGCGGGCCCCAGGCAGCCCAATGTGCCAATCCAACACACAGCTTATCCTGGCTGTAGCTTCAGGGACAGAAGGGTTAGAGCTCTATGTGGCAGATACCTTCTCCACCAAAAGAGCTATTTATATAAGAAAGGGATTAGCTGGTGGAGGCTTTGATGCAGTGGAAAAAAGTGAAATAGCACCTTTGCATTTGTGCATAAATTAGTGCAGTCTTCTACCATGACACTTTGTGTCTTACCTGTCCTTGTTATGAAATAATTCACTATGATTATTTATACTGTCCAAACAACTGCTTATTTTCTAGGACAGGCAGGAGATTGATCTTTTTTCCTCCCCACAAAGGCACTCTTTAATGCAATGAATGCAAAACTCACTGCCTAATTTTAGCGTCCCCACCACTGAGGGGTTAATTTTTGCCCTGTCACCCTTGGCAGAGAGAGAGGGCAAATGCACAACTCAGTCCGCCTTTCTGACCAAAACACCCAGAGGGAGATAAAAAATACTTGTCTGCAGGAGGTGCTAAACCCTCTGCTCCATTTCCTCTCCCCACAAGCTCCTCAGCGCTCCCTCACTTGGCCATGTGTCGCCTCCAAGTCGTTTGGGAACGGACCTGGTAACATTTGAGTGCCCAATTAAGCGCAGGAGCTCAGTCCGCGCCCCCCTCTGGGTTCCGTTCAGGCACGTCAGCGATGAACCACATACACACTCACTGAAGTGCTCACTCCTCCCACCCGCTCACTCTTTTTCATGCTTACTTCCCCCGTCTGTTCTGCCTCTTTTTCACAGAAACACACTCCTCTCTGGTTAAAGATCCCCCACAGATCTGATTGCAGCTTATCTTTGGAACAGGAGGTTATGACTGTTTGATCCATGGCAGCCGAACCCGTTGCCAGTTATACACCGGGGCCGGGATGCTGTTTATTAACCGGAGGGGTCCTCCCGCTGCGGCACTGAGGATCCAAAGGCCCGGTGTTTTGCTGCTTTTGCTGAAAGATTAAGCACTGTTTTCTTAAATTAGCCTGAAAAACATGAAGCATAAAGATAAAAGAAGATATTCTTTATCCACAAGGTCAACAAGGCGCTCATTATCGCCCAGATTGAATAATTACTGAACTTAAGAAGGGCGAAAAAAATAAAACAACAGCACAGAGTTAGCGAACACAGGGCTTTTGAAGTGCTAAAGGACTGCTAATTCCCTTAACTGGAGGGAAAAAGCATTGCTGGATAATTTAGGTTACAGGCTCTGTGGTGACAGCTGGGCAGCATTGAAAGCCAACCAAATTGACATAAATCACTGCCTTTTTTCAATAAGTAGGTTAATATCTCAGAATAGTGTTTAATGTTTTATTCAGAGCCAAAGCAGAAACAGTGTAAAGGGACGGCAAGTGTTTTTGAACGCATATGGGAGGTGGAGGGCTGGGCAGAGTTTGGCATCTCCCCACTGTCGCCTCCGAACACGCCGGCCCTGTTGAAGGAATGCAGGAGCGATCCTCGCCCCTCACGAGCCCTCTCCACATTAAACAAGTGCTTTGTAAGTATGCTGTCATAACTATTCATCACAAATAAATACTTAAGCACTGAGAGCTTAGCACCCCGCTGCTTTACAGTTATCCATTTTTTTCTGTCACCTGGTTGTCCTTTTTGTGTCTCCTCCCCTCTCTGCTTCTCTCTCCCTTTTGTGACTAGTTGTTCCAGTGTCCTTGAACTCCAAAAGTGTGCTAGGAGGGAGCTAGGGGCTAGTGCCCATGTGCCAACCCTCCCTGTTTGGTGCCCCATGTTCTTTGCCCTCACCTGAGGCCTTTCCCCAACAGGATAGCAGGGCCAGAGGCATTATAGTGCTCTGTGCAGTTCCCAAGATGATGCCCTTCTACTGTTCATACCACTTTTGTCCTTTATTTTATTTTATTTTTTTTTAAATTTTACACAAACATAATAATACACCCACACAAGCACCTTCAAGTTCAAACATACACCACTACCGCCTCCATAACGGGGGCAAAAGTCCACTGCAGCCCGTCCTCTATGGTGGGTTTTTGGAAGGTGATCCGATGCTTTTTCCTCTGCCACGGTGCTTGGTGGGCTGGCTGGCGCCGGTGCAACGCGGCATGCGCTGGCGTGGAGGCTGAGGCTGGATCAGTTTGCTCGGAAGCTGATGAATTGCAGGCGAGATGTGGAGCGGCAGCCGGCGAGGCGCTTCGGCATGCGGCCGTCACGCGCCATCACCGTCTGCTCGTGTGATGGGGGAAATCAGAGAGACAGGGCTGACAACTTAATTTAACACCAGATCTGGAGGAAGCCAGAGTGCCACTGCGTTCTGGATAATTGATAACCCGCCACACCTTGCTTCACCTCATGCTCACCACACCTTAGCTCATCACTGACCCATATCAGTGGCAGACAGATCATTGTACAGCTTTAAAGCTTCACAGCTTATCCTGCACTGCTACCACTGTTTGGACTGTTTTAAAATGAAAACCATGCATGCCTATCTACTCTTATTGCTGGAAATAAGTGGCACAAATGCAACACTTAAGTGATCACTTATCTGAAGCCTTTTTTTGTTTCGTTTTCTTTTAACCAATTAATAAAGTAATACCACTATCCAATAACACATTTCACCAAAAAAGAAAAAAATAAGAATCCAAGCTAAAAGAAGATAATTTTTGACTTGCTAATTAAAGTCTATTACTCAGTAAGATTAAACACTCATCTCCAATGTCAGGTATTTTGTGCTTTATGTTTAATATTCTCTCCCATAAATGGGGACTGCAGTCTGACTTAAGACTGGCTGTATTTCTGAAATTTCTGCTTGTGCGCTGGTGTACTGGCGCTGCAGGGGGATTGTGCCGCCTGGATCTTCTTCACAGGCTGCTGAGCAGGAGCCTGGTTGACTGGTAATGCCTATTAATTACTAATACAAACTGCTAATTAGCAGACCAAACACTGGCATCTGTACAATTTGTTTTCCCTGCAGCGATGATATTGAGTTTGAACACAAAGAGGCAGTGAACCTGAGCTTCCTGATGTGCATCAGAATCAAAAGGGGCTTGCTGCTGTAATTGCCAGGATCAGGCACCAGAATGGTCAAATAAAGGGCAAAGTTCATAACAGTGAGATGGTATATGATCTGTGGGAAGAGCAGCCAGGTTCAGAGGTGGATATTTGTGGTATCATTCTTTCTGAAGTGGTACTGCAGGACTATAATCTTTTTTCCACAGTTCCCACTTCCAGAAAAGCCCGATCTGCTCTGATTGGTTGGTTCCAGAGAACTAATGAGGCAGCACGCTCCGTTCTGCATCAGTTCTGTTGCAATACAAGATTTGGACAGAACATTTAATTGGAATTAAAGTTTGTATTTGACCCAGAGTGCAGGGTAAGTTCTCAAAACTTTTAATTTTCCAGGACTCAATTTCATGAGGTGTACCAACAAAACTGCTGTTTTTGTCATTAATGGGCCACATACTAGTGTCTAGGCGATATAAAAAGAAGGCAGGCCTTAAAGTTTAAGTAGGAGAGTGTTTTCTGAAGCATTTTTGGCTCTGAAATTCTCTTCACATCAAGAGCAAACAAGCAATTAAATGGTCTCACAGAAAAAAAGAAATGCCCGTGGAAGCCGCTGGGCTCTAAAAATGTCATCCAATCATTGTTGGTGATCCAGGCATTAGGTCATTATATCGTTGGCCTGTTCGTCAAACTTTCTTCTTGTTCAGTAAATGATCATTAGGTCTCTTGAAATCTTTGTAAGTCTGTTAGTAGATTTGCACATAAATAACCTCTTTACTAAAATCAGCTCCAGATTCACGAACGCTACATAAAACTTGGATTTGTTTCATAAGCTTATGTGTAAATAAGCGAATGCCAAATGATTGCAGGTGGGAAGTGCACTCACAAAACACAATAATTAGCATGGACCCCACCCAGGGAAAACCAAATAAGGAGATGCAAAAGTGCAGATTACGGGGTGATTCACATGATCTTGAAAGCTTTGGCTAAACTTGCGATGTAACAAATTTCAGCTAAGGAGCAGTGCTGGAAAGTGATTCACGCTGGAAAACCCTCCTGCTGAACCCTGAGGTTGGAGAAAAAGGTGAAAAAAAACTGCACCACAGCTCTTCTGTTTCCTGGATGACCAGGACTTAATACAAATATTTAATGTTGAGTCTTCTGTCCAATTCAGGGGTTGAAGTGAAAGCAGTCTGATATGATTTGCAATGTAATACACGTTTTTATACCAGCAAAACTCTACAGCAGACGATGCAACATTTCTATTATCATAGAAAACTATCAGGAATTGACTGCAGTTTCATGACACGATTGCTGTTTTCTGTTACAGCTCAAGTCACTGTGTGAGTGCGTGTTCACAGTTCAGTTCCATTTAATCAACCCACTGACACTTCAAGAAACACAATCTGAAGCTCAAATATGCTAAATGCCCATTGACTGGCTCTATTGGACACAAAATTAGGGCGGAGAGAGGGGAAGACATGCAGCAAAGGGTCGCAGAGTCAAGCCTACGACCGCTGCAGGACTGTAGCATCTGTACGTGGGCTGCTTGCTCTACTTTGCCACACAGCAGCCCATTGGTTTAGATAAAAGGTTTATATGTCAAATGTATTATCATGTTTAAAATGCCTGTTTTAAAAGTCTCTGCATCTTCTTAGAATAACAGTCCATATAAGCATTAATGTTGTAAAGGGTTAGGGTGACTGACAGAAATATTTATGTGTGCTCCACATTTACACAAGCTCTACACATGTTAAGAGTAGATTTTGTTTGTAGCTACGAAAAGTTCAGAACTGTTAACATTTGTATTAATGCTGACATGCGTAAATTTTAATTGGCTCATAGTGCATGGACCTCTCGTGCTTTAGAGGTGTGTCTTCTGATTCCAGTCAGATTGAAGGGGGTTTACTTTTAAACTGTATATTTTCAAAATCTCAGTCTTACTGGTTTCTTCATCATCTTCTACCCATCCTTTAAGAAAACACTTAATTTGGTTTTGGTCACATTTTATATATATATATATATATATATGTTTATTAATTTCATTGTACCTTTCACAGAACGCTTCATAAGTTCTCTAATCTTATTTATTTCATGAAAGTTTTCTTCTCTTATTTGTGTACCAACAACTTCTTTACTGAAAAATGATGGCCTAAAGGTTTCTTTTTGTGAATAGTCCTAGTTACTGTGCTAGTAAGTGATCCTCATGTCACTGTGGGATAAATTTGTGAAAAATTATCACACTTGGCTAGCCACAAGCACCCCACCCCCAGGCCCCACCCAGCTCCTCGCAGCCAAGTCAAGATGCCACTCCACCCGGCCACCCCAGCTTCTCACTCATAAAAAAATAAATGAGTAATCGGCCACAAAGTGTCAGCCAGCCTTAATCCCCTTTTAATTTCCTTGTGGGGCCTGCGCCAGGGCTCTGGCTGCACGGTGAAGCTGGCCGCTGATGGCAGGATGGCCGCAGTGACAGGCAGGCCTGAAGGTATTTACTGGGATCCAGGCTAAGAAAATACAATAACCACACACTGCCACCAGTGTTTGCCTTACACTTGAGCAGGATTTAGGTTTCACCAGCTTTCTGTCAAAAGTATGTGTGTTCAAAGAGACGCACACAAAAACTTTCATGCAGCCAGATTGCACTAAGGACATATGCACGCTCTTTTTCTCTCTGCTCCCTGCATGAGTGTGTGCACACACACGCAAACACACACCTACATGCATATATTAAGCATGTGCTTGAGCACTCAAGCACACCCCTGGTAATACTACACTAGATGAGGCTATTTATATCTTAATTTATACAGGTTGGACTCAGCGTAGGGGTCGCTGCCACACAGCTGTCCAATCCGCAGCAATCCCACCATGCCAAGAGCGTTATCTACTTTTGAACAGCAATTTATTTCCTTCCCTCTTCACTGTTATTCAAAAGTAAAGGTCCCGTCATTAAAATGTATGCTTTCTCAATGCAACAGAAAAGGGCAGCATTCACTCCCTGTTCACGTAATGAAAGACATGGAGGAAGAACGAGGCACCGGCAGAGGAGACGGTGCACATCTTTATGATGCTTTTCCCTGAGAGCTGGATTCAGCGGAACAAAATGGTGAAGGTTAACGCTATTCTGGCAGATGAGGGATTTTTTTTTTCATGACATTTACTCTTAACAGAGATTTTCTCCCAGAGAGTACCCTCATAACACTCGCCATATATGAACAGTGGCGTATGTGGCCGCTGTACAAAATATGAAAAGTGCCTCTTGGTTCTAGAGGATGTGCATATTCAGGTGTGGCAATAAACTATTTTAATGGGGTAACAGGCTACATTTATGCCACTGAAGGTTAAGAAATGTGTATGGAAAATAGTTGACAAAGTATTTGAAGTTTCTAAGCTGTAGATTGATTATGTCAGCAGCAAATGACAAGGACAAATTTAATAATTTGCACCCAAGTCATATAATCCTGTTTACATAACATAAAGTGTTAAATTTTCAAATGTAACAAATGACAAACTTAAATTTGGTGTTACAAAACACAAGAGCAACACTTCAACAGTGCTGGCAGATTTTAAACCCTCCACACCCTGAGCATTAGCTACTCCCATCAGTATATTGTTCACTCACATTTAGACAATTTCTAACCAAAGCACCTAATTTGTGTAGATTATTGCCACAAATAAGGCATTTTAAAGCTCAGTAAAATCTGAATGAGCACCTTCAGTGCCTAAAAGTGATGTAGTTCGTCCTCTGAGCTTCCTCTGAGATCGCTCTGTCAAACTCACCCACACCATTGTCTGACAGAAGATCTCATTCGTGATTGTGACAAACACTGCTGGTGTGTTTCCTGAGCTGGTTCATTAGCAGACTGACACAAATGTTTACCTGCAGCAGTTTATGCAGATTAAAGCCTAAAGTCTACTAATATCAATCAATAGTGATAGTGTTCTTAAACAAAAATGAATCATGAAAATTGGATATTTGGAAAAGCAATTTCTACAAGTTGGCTTCTTAAGAAATGTGTAATGAGCATTAAGGTGAGTTTTTCTTTATAATATAATCATTTAAGGCAGTCTTAATCAGTGAAATACAGTGTCCCCAAAAAGGGGTATTTTTTTTTAGTTTTATTTCCTATATGTTGTGGCTTTGAAAATTAGCAGGATTAAAATAAAAATAAAATAAAGATTCCATGCTGGGCTCTGCTTAGCTGTGAAGTGAAATTTTCACCATTTTCTGACATTTTATTGATTAAATGTTTCATCAGTTTTTCCTCTACCTTCTTCTTAAATTTATATCACAGCATCTGCTGTCTTTGATTATAAATACAACCCTGTTTAGAGTAAAAGAGAATATTCAGACTGCTTCTCTTTTCTGTCTGTAAGGGTTTTTTCCAAGCAGCGATTTTCACAGCAAAGGTCTTTATGGCAACATAAGGGGTTAGCCTAGATTTTCAGTCCAGTCTCATTTAAGGCTAATTCCTGTGTGGGTCTGGATGTTTGATCCCATTGCCCATCTGAAGTAATTAAAGGGTTATTAGTAAACAGATATTCACGCTCGCTCACTCTTGCCAACTGTTTCATGCCATCTGCCGCCGGCGCACGTGCTCTGACATTGGAAATATGCTGCTGAACTGACACTGGCGTTTCATCGCGCAGGGAATGAACTGAGCTTTCATCACGTCTAAACACAGTCAAACAGTGTCATCTTTGCGAGGGTGTGTGTGTGTCAGAGAGTGTGTGACACTAAATAAAACTGAAAGAAATCGCTGGAAATTATGAACTTGCTTATTCTATTTTAAACCTGCTCGTTAATTTCAGTCCCTTTTAACCAGCTCCACTTTAGATAGCAGCCGACCACTGTTCTTACATCTCTACAGCCCCCTCTTCTTCCTCCTTCTTCGTCTCTCACTCACTCTCTCTCTCCTCCGGCACCTCCTCTGCCCTCCTGTCTGTTTTTATCCTCTTTTTATTTTCAGTAATATAGAAGGGATTAACCCTGCTGGCCCCTCGGTGGTTACTGTTTCATTTTATTCTTATTAAAATCTTAAGAACCTACTTTATTATTCCTGTTTGATACTACCTCAATAATCCTCTGCCTGCCTGCATGTGTGTGTGTATGTGTGCTGGTGTGTTTCTGAGGGTGTGCGTGGCATGCAGCCACAGACCCATAGGTGTGCTGTGTGATGGATGCGTGTTCATGTTTGGACTGCCAGGAAGTCCAGAGGACATTATAGAAATTTTAATCACACATGTGCAACTTATAGACGCACACAAAAGAAATCTAATGTAGGGTCTGAAATGCAGCAATTTCTTCTTCTTTTTTTTCCACATTAAAGACCTTTAATAGAAAAAGAGAAGCTTTGTAAGAAGACATGTACATTTCAACTCATTTCCTCGTGTGTTTTCTGTAATTCGCTGCTCCTGACAGATGTATTCTTTCCCCGTACGTATCGAGATGGCTATTACCGCTGATGGGTCTCTAGTGTTTGCTGTGATCTTTCTTGCAGCGAGCTGCATTGATTTTGTGAAACCTCTGATAAATCTCAGACAGGAACTAGACAGGAGTGTTGTCACAGCAAAGCTGCCGTGGATCACACAGTGATTTCTCCTGCAGTTTCATTGACCTGCTGAGGTTTATTTAGAAAGGCAGAGCAGAGTTTTTGCTGCAAGGGAATGTCCATTACTGTTCCCTTACATTTACTGCTAAATATTTCAAATCCACCCTCCACCGAACCTCAGCTGAAGGATGAGAAGGTGTATTGATTAATCCAATTTGAAAATTCATTGATGTCTTTAATTTAAAGCAACCATTTTCCCTTCTTTTTTTTTATCTCCATGTGAATGAGACTCATGCAGAGGATTTAGGTGTGCCATATATGAGCAGGCAAGTGGTGGAAAGGGTGATTTCAGGCAAGCTAATGTAATATTAACCTATCATTTAGTATGCTTTTGGAGAGCATCTGTTCAAGTCCAGCTGTAAGCTTTTCAGCCTGGAGACTGATCATCTCTTCATTAAAAGCGTGATACTGTTCAAGCGTCTCTGCAGGCAGCCAGGAGCACAGAGGATTACACTATCGACTTAGCAAAAGGTCAACATTATTTGATTTTCTCAAAGGTTACTATTTATACCTATTTATCGACTGCCGTTTTCTCGTAACGTATTTGAGTGCTCACGATCGGCACATATAATTCACTTTATTATCTCTGTCCCTGTGTTTAAGATTCATCTGCAGATGTGAGCACATTCTAATTTGTCATTTACAATGCATTAAATTCAGATGAGAGGAGGATTGTTGGGGATGAAGCTCATCACACAGTGCAGGATGATTCAGGAATTGAACCAAAGTGTTTCATTAACACTGCGCTGAGCTGCAATCCTTCCTTCCTCTTCCTTCTTTTTCACCTTTTACCACTATCTTTCCTTTTTCATCACCTTCCTTTCCTCATATCTTCAATGGGTGGATGTTTTGTCTTTGTAGCCTCTCACCCCCTAAAAGTCATCTCGTCTTTTTTTTCCTCCACTTTTTACCCTTCATTCCCTTTTTTGTGCCTACCAGAACACCTCCTCCTTGCAAACAGACACGGAACCAAAATCCTTCCTCTCCTACCTGTGCACCAGGGTCACGCAGTCAAAATGACTCTTTTTATTACAGTTCATAAACAGCGGCTCCCCCTGAGGCCCTGGGAAATTTCACATAAACTTTGATCAAACACACGTTAGCCTCCCTGGTCCTCAGCAACCTCTCTCCACGCGTGAAAATAGCTACGCTCAATCACAGGCAGAGAAAACACTCAGAAAACAGTGCAAATAGCAAGGCAGTCACTGATATATCAAGTCATTATTGACCAGAACACCGAGGGAATAGATCTCATAAAAACAATAAGTTACTCTTTGCCTTTTTCCCCCTGCTCTACCCTTTCCTCTTTTAACGGAGGCAGTATACTTTGCGGCTTAAAATTAATAGCTTTGAGGGAAGCTCAGGTGAGCTATCCAAAGTGATAAAAGCATCTAAAATAAAACCCAGCAGCTGATTTCATTGTGTGTACGCGAGCGCCAGGGGTGGTGAAGTAGTTTTCATGGCTTCCTCTCGCTTCATCATTGTCTCTATTTCATTTAGTTGAGCTGTCAAACCAGCTTTTCAGCATCAAGGGAACGCATTTGTTGGAAATTGTGGTTTGGGCTCTGTGTAATGGAGAGAAGATGCAAGTCTTTCTACAGTTTTAGTTAAAATGGTGAATTTCCCTTCATGTCTCTCAGGTTACATTGTAATAGACTTAAAGAATATTTTGCTGCTAATGTGTTGGAAAGACGAACAGTAGAAGCAGTGGGATTCAAATGAATTGCACACAATTATGGAAGACCTGTGACCCGCAGTCATCCAGGTCATGATGGCTCTTAAAATTCAGTTCAAGTCAGTTTATTTCTGTAGCATCTATTTACAACAAAGTTGTCTCTGGGTGCTTCTGCGAAACCCAGAGCATGACCCCCGAGCACATGGCAAAGCCTAACAGTGGCAAGAAAAAGCTCCCTCTTGGGAAGAAACCTAGACCGGGACCCAGCTCAATTATAGGGGGGACCAGCTGGGTAGAGGTAGACATGAGGAGGGAGACAGGACAGAGAGAGGAGAGGTACAAAAGTATATAATATGTGGTATAAAAATATATAAACATGTGGTGGTCAGAGGGTTGGTGTCATGCCCGCTCCTTCCAAGCTACCTCGGTCAGAGTCGCCAGCCTTCTGATCACCGGCCCCAACACTACAACTCCCAGAATCCCTCAGTTCTCAT
>JBAMYA010000004.1:13417441-13447631 GCA_037176975.1 Arrhamphus sclerolepis | reverse complement strand
GATAGATAGATAGATAGATAGATAGATAGATAGATAGATAGATAGATAGATAGATAGATAGATAGATAGATAGATACCTACAAACTCTGTGCTTGTTGCAGCTGCTTTATTTCACAATAAAACCAGATTCTCAAATGTGGACTGACAAACAGCAATGGATCCTGATGGCAAAAGTTGAAGCCTGTTGTCTTTTGTCTCCCTTCATTCATTCAGCCTCCTCCCAATCTTCACCCTAGTCCAACAAGCGCACGGGGGGGAGGGGGGCATTATTCAAAAGAGTGCATGGTCCTGATCTGCTCTCTGGCCTCCACCAGGAGACAAGAGTGTGAGAGAGCTGCCAGACATCACACAGAAGCACTGTTAAAAATACATGTATACCACTCCTCATCACTTATTGATGGCCTCTCCTGCCTTTATGTTTATGAGGTGAGAGGCCTCACCATAGCCCTGAACAGTGACCCAGAGGATCTGCCAGGGTGTCCAAGAAGCTGCCTGTTCCTTATTACTGAGCCCTCTCTCAGTTGAGGCTCAATCATGGACATTGTTCAAAATGCATAAGCTGCATACGATAGTCACAAATAAATGAACATTTATGCTATGCTGAAGGGAAAAAAAAAAAAAGCTTTTTTCTGGGTGAGAGAAAGCAGCTGGATTGTGAGATTTTAGATCTTGGACACATATGGGGTTAAAATAGACTTAAGGAGTGGAACAATTCAGTGAATTAATCTTATGCACCTGTTCAAGTCCAGGGAGCCGCCCAGTAAAAAATACGCTAAGTGGGAAAACAAAAACCACCACATCTTTGCATCTGTCTCTGTTTTCTGTCTCTTGTTTTGCTCTCACTGAATTTATCACGTTGACTGAAAAATTTGTTGCTTGCCAAAGGCTTAAAAAAGAAAATTAAAAAAGAATATTTGTGATGGGAATTCACGGTTGGCTTTGCCATCTCCTTGAATGTCTTTGTCTGACAGTCATGGACACATCACTGTGAGATTAACTCATTGCGTGTGGTGGCCCTCTGGTCCCTAGGTATTTGCAGGACTGGTTAGCCAGTGGGGGTCAGGGCCTCGGGCTCTTTTCTCTCACTCTCTCACTCTCTCTCTCTCTCTCTCTCTCTCACCAAAGTGACTGCTGAGAGAGCAGTGTGGCAGGCAACGAAGCCTTTGGAAACACAACAAGGTATTGATTGAGTAATCTGTGTCATCTGATAGTAATATGTGTTACACCGGCCCCCTGCCGCGGAGCTGCATAGCCTTCAGCCCTCCCTGGGATCAGGAAAATCAAGGCATAACCAAGCCACAGGTAAAAAGAATTTCTGGGCAGAAAGACACTGACTTCAGATACTAAAATGACTAAAATGAGCCTTCTGCATCAAGTGGGCATCAAAGAGTTAACATGAAATGGAAATCTTAATTGCTTTACTTAAATGTTTTCTTATTTAAATAACTTTGCTCATTTCAGAGAACTTCTACTGTTAGTTTGAGATGTGGCTATATCACAATTTTATTTTATTTTTTTCTAAATAAAAAAATGAATTTTCATATTTCTTAATGTAGAATATATTATAGATCTAAGATTATTGTTTAAAAACTACAGTATTCTCTTTAATTCCTGATCATTTAAAAACAACTGATGTAAACCAAAGCCTTCATGCCAGAACTGGCCTCTATTCCACTGGCACCAATGCAATGTTCAATTTATCAAATATTTTGCTCATCTAAAGTTAAATATATTCCTGAGAACTTGTTTCAATTTGTAAAGCAGACTCTTTTCCACGCAGAATGCCCGTGAGGATTTAAAAACTTTACAAGCTTCACACATTTACTTTGAACAGAAAAAAAAAAACACAGCTCCCATGAAACTACTTGTATGCCTATTATTGGATGCAAATAATATGATTTGTCTTTAAGTTACCAGTATTCTCGTCTAAAGTTGATTTACTTTTTTTTTTTTTTTTTTTTTTAGACTTTTGGAACATGTCTCTTCTGCTAAACAGTCAGTCATGCAGGAACTTCAGCACCATTGCTAGGTGTCTCACCTGGAGATGAAATCAAAAAGCAGGAATCGGTCAGGCTCAACCAACAGCGAACGGATAAAGTTCGCTCATGAAGCCACCAGTTGTTGCTTTGGTGCACTCAGAATTTTATTTCACGAGTCAGGTGAGACGTCCACCATTTTATATCTTATCAATTTAGATTTATTGCTTGAAACTATTTGTGAAGTTGTGAGTGGAAACTGCTCAGACAAGAGCTTTCAAAGAATACTTGGCACATGATTGGATTGGACCATCTGTACATCCTGAGCCAACACCAACCAATCAAATTACAGAAGCACTTCCAGTGGAGCCAGCTGGTTAATTAAACTCCTGCTGAAGCCAATTGGGGGACATGGTCTTCAGTGTTGCTCTTTGCTCTTCTTTAATGAAAAGCCACTTTGCAGTTCTGATTTAACTAATGCTAATGGATGCTAATGCTAATGGCCAGTAATTGACATTAACCTCTTAATGACCCAACATCATTGACTGTCATAGAGATGGTTTGAATAAGTGCCTTGGCCACAAACCCCACAGGTTAAAGTCTAGCAAAATGGATTTTGTTGTGATATTTTGATTCTTCAAAGATTTCAACCATCTCATTAGTGAGGCTATTTTTGTTAATGTTTTCTTGTTTGTTTGTTTTTGGGGTTTTTTTGTTGTTTTTGCAGTGGGAAGGTGCCATACCACTTAAATGCAACATTAGCAAGCTTGTTAGTGACCAGAACTGATGTCAAGAAGTTTGCCTAAAGAGACAGTTTTGTTATTTTTGAAACAGAAAAGTTCTGATTTTAATCAATTTTACTGATGTTACCAGGGTTTTTGATGCTTAATGAGTCATCTTGAGGCTGCCACACAGGCTGATTAGTTAGTTAGCAAGGGTTATTCACAAGTATCTTCAGTCCAGTAAAAATAGAAGAATCAGTGGTTTCAAGATTTGGCTGTGTGTGGTTGTGAGGCAGCAACCCCACCTCTTCTCTTCCCCACGTCTATTCCCAGCTCTTACTCTCCTCTCTTCCTCCCAGCCCTCCTTGTGATCCGAGAGGAAAGCTTTCATTATTTGCTGAGATTGGGATGTCAATCCCCTCGCCCCTGACCCACGTTTGTAGTTCTCCCCGTCATATTGAGGAAGTGATTTGGCTGGTTATCTGCCTTCCACTCCACAAGGCTTTCAATCCTCCTCATGGTTCCCTGTATACCTCCCGGCAAAGAGTGGATCTCTTCTTTCCACTATTGCACATTCCCTCTTTACACTTGCTAACTCACACCAAACTACTCTGTTCATTCTGTCATTAACTTTGGTTTCTCTTTCATCTCCTCATATTTGGCATTGGGACTGTAAGAATTGGGTGAATGGAGGTGGGAAATATTTTAAATTTTAATTTGAATATGGCATACAGACTAGAAAAAAATAGGGCTCTCTGGTGTTGGAGCCTAACATTTGTCCCCCTTCCTACTCTTTAATGCAAGGACACAAATTTGGACTCCTCATTTCAGTATCTGTTTTTTTTTTCATGTAATTTTATTATCTTGTTAAAGAGGCATTTGATGGGAAAAAAATGTGGGAAAATCTCTTTGTTGTGAGCCAAAGTCAAACACTTTGTTTAGAGTGATACACATGAGGATCTGTGAGTAATAAAGCGGTTTTGCTTTGTTTTGAAACACTTGTGTGCTGATGGCTTCAAAGGTTACTCCAGAAAGAGCCAAATGTATGTATCATGTTGAAAACAGACTGCAGCCATGTGAGAATAAATTGTTTTATTTCTCATCTGATTAAAAGTAGATATAATAGCCCACATAAAAGTGTATTTCATTTACACATGGAACTGTAAAATTGGATCTTTTATGGCCATTGTTGTAGAAAGAATCCCGGCAAAATAGGCCATGCCTTTCTAGAACATTTTAATTGATCTATTTTTCATTTTCCCCTGTGGATCTTTTAAACAAAACGCCGGAAGTGTGTTGGAACAATTGGAATGAAAGTTGCAGATATGTTTCATTGGTCCACTGACAGAAATTAAAGGAAATTTAGAAGCTTTCACACTCCTGGAACTACGTAATTCACGCTCTGAATCGCTCTTCATTTTTATCAAATAATTCTTGTTGGTGTTTTTTTTTTATTTTTTATTAAGTTTTCCTTTTGAATCATTATTATAATTAGGGGTCCATCGGATTAAGAAGTGTCGCTGATCCTCTGTGTGTGTGTGCGCTAATGCGTGTGTGTGTTGTGTTTTTTTCGGGGGGTGTGTGCGTGTGTGTGTGTGTGTGTGTGTGTGTGTGTGTGTGTGTGTGTGTGTGTGTGTGTGTGGAGGGGGGGGGGTCAGTCGGGATCTCAACAAGACTCCAACCGCACTTCATTAACTCTGAGCCGGGGACAATCCTCACTAAGAGCCGGGGGATTTGCACCCTCTCACATGCAAAATTTAAAAAAGAAAAAAAATCTCCCGATCATCCAACAAGACACACTGGAGCTTTTCCTTGTCAGCTGTGCAGTTTGCAAGCAGTTTTTTTCCCCCTAAGAAAAGGCCGTTACCTCAATCGGTCACGGATCCTCATGATGGGACTTTAATAATCTTTTGGCAAGTTGGGAGGTGATTCACCCACCCTCTTTCCTTCTATTTCCCCTCTTTCCACAGTCCCAAAACCTGGCCGGCTCGTCTAGCTGTATTTTAATGCAATTTTACGCATCATAAAAGCGCAAGTTATCGCGCCGTCAGTCTGATGTTTCACGGCCTGGTCAGCCACTAACGGGGGCCCCATATAACAGGTGCCATGCGCGGATGACAGCAGGGGGAGCCGGCTATCAAATCCATTATCGACTTTCAATTAAAACCTATTAAAGTCTTTTGTCTAATCGTTAACATCCTACACGCCAAGTCTTGTCCGTCACTCTGAACTCCTTTAACCCCTAACGCGCCGAAGACGAGCACCTTGTGTCCGCACAGACTCGGAGGGGGATAGAGTAAGGCTGGTGCGTGGGTGAAATTTGTATGGAGGAGGGAGGGGTGGTGGAGCCGCTGACCAGCTGTCCCCACGCTGATCCCCGGTTTGCAGTCAGCTCCAGCCCGGTCACCAGCTGTTGGAGCCGTTTGGCAGAGGAGCGCGCATCCAGCACCGTCAAGGAAGAAGAGGATGGAAACAATCAATTTCCAAATGGGGATCATTTAAGGCACTTAAACAATTGCGCACATGACATTAATATTTCAGCTCCTGCGTTGTTTGTGGAAAATGAGTTAGAGTTGCTGCTGTTAATTTAGGAAAGTGGGAACAGTGAGGGAGGGAGGGGACGGCAGGAGACGGGGGGCTCCATTTTGGACAGAAGACCCTTCTGCTTTGTTGGCCCTTCTCAAAAGACATTAACTGGAATTGATCTTTGATTGGCCTTTTTTTTAAGTGCGTGCGTGTGTTTGTTGAGGGAAGAAAAAGGAGGGTCGACCGTGCACAGCGTGCAGGAACAAACAATGGAAGACGAGATGAAATGTAATAAGCTGATAAAGACAACTGTATTGCAATACTGAGTCTCGTTAACAAACCTGGTCTGCAGATTTCTATTTTCTTATTTGTTTTGGAAAGGTCATAAAATATAGCCTAATAAATAAATAAAAAAGTTTAATCCCGTAATTATATTAAAAAACGCTTTCCCTGCCACACATAAACATTTAAACAAATCAAAGCAACGACATTGAAGCAAAGATAGGTTCTCAAGTTCTGTCAAAAACACTTTATTTGAGTTAAACTTATTTTTGCCAAGTTAATACTGATTTAAAACAAGACGACTTGATTAAATGATGCTCGTGTCATCTCAGAAAAATAAAATCAGTTTCAACGTGCCACACGGTTTGTGGTCTAATTCGTTGCTGTCACGTGGCGAATCAAAAACCATACAGTCCAGTGCAAATAAATAAATAAATAAATAGATAATCTTAACTACGGCTATGGTTTCTAGTCAAATGTGTTTTTGTTCTTCCCGTCTGAAATATGAGATGAAAAATTCAGTTTTAAGGAAGAGCCATGAGTCCCACGTGTTGAATCTCCCACCACCCGGACCCCTCCACCCCGTAGAAATTCTATTTCATTAAGAAAGCAGCCAGGCGGTTAAAGGAAAGATTTTTATTTTCACATTTATAAAAAGTAATTCTTTTTGTTTACATCAAATCCCCCCTCTTTTTTAATCCAACATCTGCTGTGAACTTTACCAAGTAAAAAAAAAAGAAAGAAAGAAAAGAAAAGGAAAGGAAAAAAAGAAAGAACTTCACGAATTGGGGGTGGGAAAGAGAGGTTATGGGAAGGAGGGGGTGAATATAAATAAAAATCGATCCAGGAAATATACGAAAACCACTCCACAAGTTTGATATCTGCAATATACATTATCACCAAAGGAGAGTATTACAATTAAGAGTTATCACAGCTTCATAGGAAATAACAGGAGTTATGCACAACGTCTGTTCAGATACAACTAAAGCGAATCAACAGGATACACCTGGACCCACATTCATCCACATCTCCAGAGGAGGCCAACTGAACCCCCCAGGCCACTGAGCTGCCCTCTGGGCCATTAAAAACTTCTCTTACCTTTCCTCCTCTTTAATAAATATCAGTTTGTCTACTGCAAAACAAGACTTCATGTCTTCCTGGAGCTAACGTCTTTGCGCCTGCGTGGGTCCATACAAGGGTAGTCCTTTCTCAGACAATATATGTGTTTCTATGTCGGTTATTTTACTCGTTATTTTTTTTATTTTATTTTAGTTTTTATTTTACTCCAACTCACTCGCCTGTACAGTTTCTGGTGGCTAATCTAGCCTATTCTGTTAAACTGGATCACTGCGGTCTGAAACACCAACAAACCAAAAGAAATCTCCTTAAAATCAGTCTCTTTAGGTTAAAAGGCAAAATATTCTTATTTACAGGTTTGTGACCGCTGAGCAGCTTCACGTGGAGAGAGGAGGAAAAACAATTACAATTTTACAAATTAAAAAACAAGCAAAAAACAAACAAACAAACAAACAAAAACAACGTTGTTCTGTTGGACTCTCTTCAAATTCTCTTTTGAAATTACATGAAAGATTTTTTATTTCTGAAGTACGTGAGCTATGCAAGAACGGCCATTTAATAATAATAATAATAATAATAATAATAATAATAATAATATTTATTATTATTATTATGGTAATAACAACAACAACAATAATATTTAAGTATTCTATTTAATATATCCAGCCATTCATCCATTATCTATACCCGCTATTTCCTGTGCAGGGTCACGGGGGTCTGCTGGAGCCTATCCCAGCTCACCTCGGGCGAAAGGCAGGGGTACACCCTGGAGAGGTCGATCACAGCTGTTGAGAAACAGCTTTTTCAATTATCTTACTTAAAAATGGAAGATTTGAGATCGGCCTGTAGTTGCTCATTTGTGTCTTGTTAAGAATATCGTTTTTCAGCAGAGGCCTAATCACTGCTGTTTTCTGTGGCTCTGGAAAAACACCTGACATTTAAGACATGTTCATAATCTGTAACAGATCTGACTCCAGGACCTTTAAGACTTTTTTGAACAAACCTGTGGGCAGGACGTCTAAACAGCAAGAGGAGGAGTTCAGTTGACATAAGATGTCCTCCAGGTTTTTAGTGTTAGTAGGATAAAATTATGTCATAGTGTTTAAACTAATTTTCGGTGATGGCAGTAGATACCCTGAACCTGCAGTTGATGTACCAACTGCTTGTCTAATAGTTTGAATCTTGTCAGTGAAAAATTTGGCGCTACAGGCCCTGGTGGAATGAAATTCAGCATAGAAGGTTCCATTTATTACTGATGACCAGTCCAGGATCTTTGGATATGATGTGGTATGTAGCTGTGGTATGTAGCTGTATAGCGAAGACCAAATTTGATATACTTGATATCCCTAAGAAGTCTGTAGAAGTGTCTGTAAAAGGAGCTCACCGGAAAAATATGCACACGTTTCTCCTTGTAAGACAACTGCTTCTTTTGACTGGAAAGGTGGAGGATTCTGTCCTTAACGTCTCCATGATGCACATGGATCATGAACGGTCTGGGTCTCTTCCTGTCTTACGGCTTTAGAGCTAATGAGCAATGACCCTGGTCCAGACGCAGAGTTTCATCCAGGTCCAATATTTCCTTCAATGCAGCGGCACAGAATTGCCACGGGTTGTTCCCTTCTTCCCCCTCTTCTATCCCAACCAGCCACATATTCTGATGGTGTCTACGGCCTTCCAGGTCCATGTGTTTATCTGTCAGGCTCCGCACATGTGACTGAAGTTTCTTCACAGTAGTTTCCATTAGTTTCTCTTGTGGAGTACCACTCTGTCACTGACTGCTCGAGGTCATCAATCCGCTTGGTGTTCCCTGCATTAGCAGATTGTAAGGAGCTGACAGTAGAATGCATCCCTTGGCAAATGGAGACTATTTCTTGACGAAGGGCAGCTGTTTGTGTGTCTATTTTTGTAACCAAATCTCTAATTGCTGTCATAATTTTCTCAGTGTAATCGGGAGAAAGTTGCTGTGCGTTGACTTCGGTGGCAGCTCTCTTGCTAGCAGTTGTAGCCGACTTCTGGCCGCGACCTGACATTTTTAGCAAAGAAAAACCTCAGATCCTCCAATATTTTCATTATTTAGTTTTGTTTTACTGATTTTATTTCTTTATTTTATTGACATTGTTGTCATTTTGTTTGTGGCGGTCGACAGAGTGAAAGTGGTGAACTACCACTGCCATGTGGTCTGGAATGGTAGTTTACATCAACCGGTTCTGTTACTATGGAGACACAATGACTGAAGAGATTCTGGTAGAGGTTTCTGTGCAGAGGTCTTTTCTGGTAAAGGTTCCCGTCTGGAGGTGGGTTCTGGTAGGGGTCCCTGTCTGGGGGAACCTTACTGATGAATATGCAGCTCATTTTTCTATTGGATAAACCAGGGAGGGGGAAGGGCTAAAACCTCAGCAGATGAATTTGGTGTACGTCGTTTTTATTTACGTTAAAACTGTCGTCATCATGGCGAATGACGGTGGATTACAGACTCGTCTTCCCGTTGGAATGGGAATCTCCAGCATCAGTTCTGGACCTCCATCAAATCCAGGGTCTCTGTGTGACCCAGTGGGTCACGGTTCATCGTGTTTCATGATAAACCCCGCCTCTCGCCTGGTTCCTGGGCTGTGATTGGTCCCTGCTGCAGGTCAGTAACAGCTTCTGTGTTTGTGTTCTCAGATGAAATGTCTGTCCTCTGGACTCTGAAACGGCCTTCAGCTCTGCCGCTCCTTCGACTCTTCTCCACCCAAACTTTACCCACTCTCACTCTGTTCACCAAGGTAACCCTGCACCATCCTGGTTCTGGTTCTGTTCTGTTCTATTCTATTCTATTCTGTTCTGTTCTGTTCTATTCTGGTTCTGTTCAGTTCTGTTTTTATCTGGTTCTGTTGTTGAAACGGCTGACTCAAGTATATCTGATCTCTGCAGTATTATTGTCTCTAGTACCAGTAGTAGTAGTATGTGCAGGCAGTATCTGTACTAATGCCTGTAGTCTGTACTGTCAGTGGTAGCATCTGTAGTAGTAACTATAGGATCTGTAGTACTGTTATCATAGCGGTCTCCACACAGTTGATCAACAGCATGAATGTAAATAAATCAGACTGATTTCCTGACGTGATTCATTTATTTCTAATTCACCTCAGAACAACGAAAACTGAAGTTTTACTGTTTGAAAAATATCAGCTCATTCTGAATTTCATGGCAGCAGAACCCAAAGAACAAAGGTTTTACGTTCTGCAGAATAAAGGTTCTAAAGCAGATGTAAATGCAGCTTAGGAGGGACAGGACATGAAGATGGACAGGTTTTGGTAGGAACACTTGGTCTCAGCTTTCAGGTTCTTCATGAAACCATCAGATGTGAGTTTATTAGATTCATAAATCACTGTTTCCTGTTTTTATTGATGATGTTTGGTCATGTGGTCCTGAGGTCACATGTCCAGAGTTGGTGACCAGCTCCCGTGTCTCCATAGGATCCATGTCCTCTGTGTGATGAAGCCAAAGAAGTTCTCCAGCCATTCAGACACCGGGTAAGTCCTGCTGGACCAGACATACGCTGGTTCCTTCAGTTCCTGGACCTCCATCTTCTGCTCCTTCCTGATGTTCCTGTCTTTAGACTTTGGCAGGAACTTCCTGTCAAGTTCCCATAGTTACCACATCTGCTACATGTCTGAGCTGGCCCTTCATGACCTGTTGGATCTTGATTTGTTGTTCTTTGTAAAGACCAGGAGGACTATCAGACCCATAGTCCCAACAGACCCTAACCCTGTGTTCCAGTCTATGTGGTTCTGGAGCTCCAGCGTCTGTTAGGGCTTTAACACCAGCAGGGCTCCGTGCTGGTTTCAGTTCCCGAACCCAATTTTGAACTGGCCAGCACATTCAAACCAAAAAAATAACAGGTTTGGAACCTGAAAAGTTAGTTTGCAAGAGACCTGAGAAATACCTGGTTCTTTTCTGTGAACCGTGACATCACCAGTGGGTGTGTCTTACTCAATGTTTTTTTTTTTTTTTTTTTTTTAAAGAAACAGCAGCAGCTGGCAATGTGCATGGAAGCGAAGAATGTGCAGTCGCCAGCAGAGGAAACCAAATTTTTGTTGGCCATTTGGGCATCAATGGAGTTAAAATTAAACTAGAGACCAATATAAGAAAAATAAGCTTTATGCTGAGCTGGTAGAAGAGATAGCTAAAGCTGGGTTCATCTGTACGCCTGATCAAAGTATTAATAAACTCCAGAAACTCAAGGAAGAATATAGAGAGAGCAGAAGAGAGGTGGACAGGGGGATACAGGACCATCATATGAACTTTTGAACAGTGTGATGGTCCTGTCACCTGGTCTCTGACCAGAACAGGGCACTTCAGTCTACCAATTAGCATTTAGACATCGATCAGATCATCCTCAGAGACACCTGGTGATGTCACAGAAGGTCTTCCAGGTGTCCGTGGATGGAAGTGCAGCAGCATGGAGGACCTCTAGAACCAGACCACACCTGAGTCAGGTGATCAGGTGTTGATGAACCTCCCACTGGTCCTACAGGTTAACCTTGTCACGCCCGGCTCAAAGGCCGTGACAAAAACGGGACACAGACGAGCAATCCACGTAATAAGCTTTATTGTCACACAAAGTAAGGCTCCGTGAGGGTTCCCAACAGCCCACGCAAGATATATGCAGACCAGCCCGGCTGCCCACTCCAACTGGTTCTGATATGGAGGCCAGGCGGAAAAAGACTGGCAGACTCGCTGGAAACCGGCCTTTTATCTCCAGTCACCAGCCCAGCTGTAGCCAATTGGGAAAACGATCCATCTACCTGTTTCCTGAAAGAAAAGACAGAGACCCCTAGTGGACTGGGGGGCCTGTCACAAAAGGTCCAGCTTTGCAGCAGAATTAAACATGTTTACAGCCTTTTTTTCGTCTGTGGTCACATATTTACATCCATGACAATTGTAAAGGGGGTGAATTTTTTTGTACCATGACAGATAAATATATATTAAGAAATAAAGCTGACCAGTTAGATCCCCAGACGCCATTTGACATGCTTGGCTGACAGCTAGCCATGGCCACTGGCCATTACAACATGGCGCCGCCCGGTTCAAGGAAAAATGGGCTTCTTTAGAAGTGGTCACATGACCTGATAGTTGGTTCAGTATTTATAGTCACCTGATGCCTCTCATATGATCAGGGCTAAAGATTCGCCGGAAGTTAAGATAAAATGTAATCTACTGACTTTCTCAGCTAGGATTTTTTTAATTACAAATTTAGCATTTCATAAATACATTTATCACAAACTAAACTGGATTGACCTGGATTAGAATCAAGAGGATTATGAACTGGACTGGATTCAACACTAATCTGAGGTTACTTTTGTTGCGAACTGACAAATAGATAAAAGGGAAGTGAATTGAAAAGTTTCATGAGATATGTCGACGGCCGAATATGCTGCTCTGAATAAACTTTAATTAATTTGTTTTATTTATATCTGAGACATGAAATGACAAGCGTAACTGTCATAAGACCTGACCAGACAATTATTTCAATCTAGCGCATTTTGTTTGAGAGAGATGGAGCGTCTGCCCGTTAGAGAACAGCTACACGACGTGACTGACGTGAAGCTGCTAATTTGCTATTTATAAGTTGAACTTATGAATTTTTCAAACTCTCCTGACAGATAGACAACATTGTGACCACATTATCCTCCACAACCAGCTATTACCTCCCATGAGCTGACGTCCTAGTCCTCCGCAGTGTAATTGCAGGTTCCATTTCCACTGTAATTATCAGTTCATTTAATTGTATTTTGATATATTAGAATGTATAGCGCATTCTCCCCATTCTGGTCCATTAAACAGACGTGAGACTGTTTGTCTGGAGTAGGTATCGTAGCAGATCCTTTAGGATTTGACCCCAGTTTATGCTGAGTGGCAGGTGTGTATGGAGGCAGCTGGAATGGGATGTTTGCACCTGCAGCATGCCAAGAAATGTACACATTTACATTTATACCAGTTTTTACACATGCAAGTGACTTTTCATCCTTTTTTGTTGCTGTTCTTTTTAAAAAGTAAATTTGTACAGTTTACACAGATTTATTTTTTCAACAATAAAAATGAATATATTACTTCTAAAATTCCATAAAGTAGGTTGTGAATTTAGGAAATAGTAATTTATCTGTAGTCTGATGGATCAGAGACTTCTGAACAGATGCAGGGTCTGAAAACCAGTCATAGGAACTCCTAACCCAGGAGGCGGGACCAAATGTTGCTTTTCAAACTCCCTCTGCATGCAGTTGGGTAGAGTTACAACCAATCAGAGCAAAGAACAAGTTGATATATTCAAAACAACGCAAACTAGTCATCGGGAGAGTGTTGTGGAGACGGCAATATGATGAAAATGGAATCCAGCGATTATTGTTTGTTTTTTTGCAGCAGAATTAGAGAATAACTGTTCTGCTAATACACTCAACCAATATCTTAGAAAAACATGACCGTGGTACCAGATGGTTACAAATAATGTTCGACAGATATACATAATCATGTTCAGATTACTTCTTGAATAGCTTCCATTTTCTTTGTCGTAGTGGTGTTCATGTGCATTGAAAAGAAAATAGATATAATCAAATAAATAAAGGTGTCTTTCACATTTTTCTTCCCATTTCTCTGTTGTATCTAGCACTCTTGTTGCTAGGCTACTGTGCTGTGTTACGCTATTTTACGGTGCGCTCGTGTTGAACGGTTAGCTAACAGAGATCGTAGAGGCAGTGACAGGCCGTCACTCTCTGAGATGAGACCACCACCGTTTCTGAGCTACGATGGAACGTTTTTCATACAGTATGAACCAGACATTCCAGTCCAAGTCTTTAATTAATGATGATTGATGGCAAAGCTGATTCAAATGACCATCCAGACTACAACGTCTCAGCTCTGTTAAACCCTCTCAGAGACTCTAAAAGGATAGACTGATCTGATTGGCTCCTTTGGGGTAATGAGGGGTCAACGGCGGGTAGCTAGATGGATCTGCTGAGAAAATTCAACTTTGCTAGCAGTGCCTCTAGATTTCTTATATTATTACTCAAAGAGCGCTTCATGTGTTCAGCATGATTTTTTTTTTTTTTCCCCATCACACATGGAAGCCATTTCTCGGTACCAAGTCTGTACCTGGTAGTTCAGACCTGACGGGTATGACTTGGCAGTTCAGTCTTCCTGCCGTCAGAACAGGAGTGTACTACTGAACTTTAAAACATCACAGCTCAGCCAGCAAAAAAATGAAAAAATAAAATAAAACAAATGTCTACAGTTTAATTGAATGCAAAAGCAAACACTCAAACAGATGCATGGACTCCTCTGACTGAAGTGTTAACAACCATTTGTAACTGTGATGTACGACATGTTTTCTTTTAACAGGTCTTATACTTTTGTATTTCAACCAAAAAGAAAAAAAAAAGACTTTGGCTCTATCGTGATCAATTAACTGCATACTAGAGGTCAGAAAAACTATTCTCACTTTAAAACATCTTAAAACTAGATTCTGATACACAAAATCAAACTTTCAGTCAGGGAAACTGGAATTATTTTTCTTTAACACATCTGTTTTTAGCATCAACATCACCATGGAAACCTAAACTACCCTGGATCAGGTTAGGTTTGCGGGATCAAAATATGCAAAATGACTGATTTCTGACCAATTAATTTTATTCAAATTTTTTAAATTAAATAAATGAAAACACTGCCATGGACTGGCGACCTCTCCAGGGTGGACCTCTGCCTTTCACCTGGAGAGAGCTGGGATAGGCTCCAGCAGACCCCTGTGACCCTGCACAGGAAATAGCGGGTATAGGTGATGGATGGATGGATGGATAAATGAAAACAACTGTGGACACTGAGAGGTGTCCATACACGTCTGAGCTGTCTTTAAAATGCCTTAAAAAAACACGTCTTCATGAGAAATATTCCTTGAAATAAGTCTGTTTTCTTCTACCATTTACTAATAAAGCATCTGGGTTTGGAGCATTTTACACTCACAAAAGTAGATCAAATTATTTCTGTATGTTCACATTTGTAGCCTCATCCATCTTTTAAAATGCTATAAAACTCTTTATTTTTCATTTTAGAGCTGCAAATGAACTGATATTTCCAATTAATCTACTTCGTGCTGTGAATAGTCTTTGAATTTGGTACAAAAACATTAAAAAGAACAAACCTGAAACTTTCTCGCCTGCTGAAGATTAAGCTAAATACAGTTTAACACAGTTTAACAGGATACACAACTGAAAAAGATGTGCATTGACACTGATAAGATATTAATTTACACATTCACACCATCTGATTTCTCTTTTTTCCTGCTTTTCTTACTGTTTTGACTCCATCAGCTGTTGCTTTCAACCTGCTACAAATATGAAATACTTAGATTAGTTTAGGATTATGGTTTGTTGTTTGAAGCTCCATGTGGGTGTATCGTTGGGAGCAGGTTTTACCTTCCGTTTTTCAGCCAACACAGAGGTCAGGGGATAGTTTTAATCCAGTGCAAACGCAAATCTCAGTAATTCAGTGATTTGTGGGAGGGATTTATTTATTTTTTTTATGTTTCCTCTTGCCGCAGGATCGGATGTTACAGTACGCACGCTTTGACATATCCAGGAATTAATGTCTGTAAATTGTAGTAAAACACAGACTTTGCTTATCCCGTCTTCCCCTTGTCTCTCTTGTCGTGGATTATTTGAATAACATTAACATTGTCTATCATCTGTAGTTTCTCTTCCCTCTCCTGTAAGTCCTGGTGATGTTGGGCCCTACGATGGTGATGCTAGTTCCAACTATGATGATGCTGGGTCTTACTATAGTGATGTTGGATCCTACCATGGTGATGCTGGGTTCTACCATGGTGACACTGGGTCCAACCATGGTGAAGATGGGTCCTACCATGGTGATGCTGGATCCTACCATGGTGATGTTGGGTTCTACCATGGTGACACTGGGTCCTACTATGGTGATGTTGGGTTATACCATGGTGATGTTGGGTCCAACCATGGTGAAGAAAGGTACTACTATGGTGATGTTGGATCCAGCCATGGTGAAGATGGGTCCTACCATGGTAATAATTAATCCTATGGGTCATGACCAACGTTACTGATGAGAACATGCTGATGATGCAGCACTGGCACAAAGTTTTAAATGGAATGGAAGGTAATAGATTTACTAAGAACATCAGCAATCATTATTTAGTCTAAAATATGTACATTGCCATCACCAAACAGTTGATGTCCTGAGAGGCTCCTGTGAATTCCAGCCATCACTCTAATGTAGTGAAGGGAAGCATCTAATCGGTCAGTTTTATTGCTTAATGTAAATTTATCTGATGTGTTACAAAGAAATTCACCCCCTTACAGTTGTCATGGATATAAAATATAATTATAGAGACCAAAAGGTAGTTTTGTACCAGACTGTATATATGCTTAATTCTGCTGCAAAGTTGGGTCTTTTAACACGGAAGTCTATGGGGATTTACTTTGTTTTGGGGCTAGCACCTAGTGGTCAGTCGAGGAACCTAATTCCTGCTTGGAATAAATACACTTACTTTCCTGCCATGTGATTGGCTGATAAGCTATTTGTGCTAATGAGCAGTTTGAACAGCTGAAGCTGATAAAGAGGCTGCTGAATGGATGCATACTTCTTCAAAATGAGCTTAAACTTTGTTTCAAAAATATTCTTCTTGCTGATTAGCACTTTTGGCCTAATGGTAAGAGGAAATATAGAATTATAGAAGACAAATAGATTAAAATAAATAAAATTTATAAAATAAAAATTTTTAGGCCATATCAACCATACAAGTAGCTTAAAAGCAAGCATCTGAAACATCCCTGAAATATAAATACTGATTAGAAATAGTCCTCAGGAAAAGTCTTATTGAAGACTATATTTAAAGTTTCCTCCACTACCTGCAGCCCTCGCAACTGAAAAGCAATTAAAACTGGATTATTTGTAGCAGCCACCTGGACAGATTGCAGCTTTGTGAATATTCTCATCCAAAAAAAAGCTCCAGCTTGCACATTAACAAAAAGAAAAATCTTTTAATATGTGGATCCTTATTCTGAAGTATATGTATATATGAATAAGGCTTATCACAAAGTCCACAAAAGATCATAAAAAGCGCAGTGTTGGCCTCATTTGGTACAATAGGCCTTAATGCTGCGTCTGAGCGAGGCTGCCGCCACATGCAGCCCAAAGAAAGCAGACAAGACAGAGTAAACAGTTTTTTCATGCGAACAGCTCGATGCCAATCAGCGATTAATGAGGCGACGCTGGATCCACCGGCTGAGAGAAGTTAAACTGAGCTGAATTAAGGAGCAATATCATCCCTCATGCAGGTGCTCGCTGAACGAATAACTGCTTTAATTACTGTTATTCAATCATTTGCTTTTTTACATTTTTTTCCCCCCTCCTGCAGCATCCAAATAGCGCTCTGGTATTATCAGTTTACAAATGCCTATCACAGGCATCCTACCTACATGTTTTCTGGCAGCGCTAAGGCATGTATGACCCCCACAGAAAGAAAAAAGAAAAGAAAAGAAAAAAGCAGCAGCTTCAAGTCTTGGAGTGCATATTGTATAAAAAAAAAAAATAGCAGAGTCCCTCTGCTTGATGGGTCCTTATCTTGGTTTACATACTCGGGGTGGAGAGGTTTGTGGGTGCCTTTGATGGGGAACATCTGTGTGTGATATGGGGGCTCTTCGGGGATGGGGGAGGGAAAAAGTGGGCGTCTTCACACCTGCTTTGCTACGCCGCTTCATTCACAATGCTTATTATTTCTGCTGGAGGTGGCTCGCATTGATTATTCTGCCGTCTACAGTGACAGTTTGGCGCTTGTTCAACGTCAACGGCGTGTGTGCTTGGTAATGACCGCGTTCGAGTTTGTCATCTTGTCTAAGAAACATTGAACAATTTGTTTAAAAACGTCTATGTTGGATAACAAACCTTTAGTGAAGTGATATATCTTGAGTCTGGCTGATGATAGTCAGAGGCATTTCTGTTTTATTTATGTTACAACATCAGTGTCTCTTGGCGCTTCTCAGAAACCCAGATCTTGACCCATGAGCACGTGGAAACTGAACAGTGGCCAGAAAAAAACTCCCTCTTGGGAAGGAACCTTGATCAGGACCTGGATCACTGGGGGTGGGGGGTGGGGGAGGGTGGCTGGTGGGTGTTCTGCTTAAGACCAGCTAGGTAAAGGAAGACAAGAGAACGGAGACAGGACAGTGAGGATGAAGGACAGCGAGAGGAGAGATACAATACAAACATATAAACATATAAAGCATGTGGTTAAATATATATATGTATATAAATAAAAACGTGGTGGTCGGAGGGTCGGACTGCAGGTCAGCCATGTCAGCTGGCATCTACCAGACACGACTAAAATGAGGAAATAAACATTCTCATTGGTTTATTTGAATTCTGATTTTTCTTCAGTCTTTTGTCCAGACCAGATGTATCGAACTCTTTTTCATCCCAGACCACATCATCTCCATGGTTACCATCAAAGAACCAGTTTTTCTTTAATTTTTCAACTAGCTATGTTATCAGATTTCCTGGACCTGTTCTACGATGGTGTTGCTTGACGTGCTGACGTTAAGACCCAGAGTTTCTGGGTTAGAGTAGACCAACCTGGTCACATTCCTTCAACTCATGCTGATTTTAAAATCTATATTCTGAAAGAATAATTAACCCCCCTACGGTTGTCACGGATGTTAAACTATCCATAGAGACCAAAACTGTTTCAGGCTGTAAATATGTTTATTTCTGCTGGAAAGTTGTACACCTTCACATGAAGGTCAAAGGAGACTTACTCACTGCTGGATCCAGGCCCTAGTGGTCAGTAGTGGAAATGCAACTTAACCTACTTCCTGGTCGAATCAGCCCAGAAGTTGGATGTTCGGTGCTTAGTTCAGCGTCATGGCTGATGACTCATGCTGATATCTTTTGTCTTTCATCCAAATGTCCTGTCCTACGATGGGAGTGGTTTCAGGAAGGCTGTCACACTGGGTTGTGACCAAAGACTGCCTGATTTCAGGTAGAGGAACCATATGTAGTAAAAACTCACAATATTCTCCAATAACGTTTTAATATTCCAAATACGTTTTTGAGTTTATGCTGTCCTCAGTTCCTAAATGTTCATGGCTTGTCCCCTATTCGAGGGCGTACAGTAACTCCGCGACCAATGAAAAGCCATTTAAAAAAAAATAAAAATTGATGCACAGTGGCGGGTTTCGTCTAATCAGGGCACCAGAGTCGACCACTCAGAGCAGACGAGACTCTTTATGTTTATGGGAGGGAGGCGTCTTTGACTTCTGCCTCCTGTTTGTTTTGGTCAGCAAATCTTTAAATATGAAGATGCAAATAACACAACGTTAACCATCCTGTTGGGACTCAGAGAGTTTCTCTTAATGCTATTTATTTATTTTTTACCTTAAAGCCAATCCCAGATGTACGAACATCTGTCCAAATCTGCTTTAGCCTGGATGCTTTAGTTATGCTCGTGGTTTGACATCATCAACGACCTTTACAGTCTTTGGTCCCTTTGCTAATTTGACTTTTGCCACCGCTACAGTTTTACATTTTCGCCCGCTGCTCCCCAGTGGCCAGAAAATATTTAAATATGCTATTATGAAAATGAACAGGACAGAGGCGGCGACCATCTCTGCATGCAAACATTAAAACAAACCATTTAAAACCACGCGGCTTCTCATCGTCCCAAAACAGTTTTGACAAGAGAAGAACACAAGACCTCTGGGGTTGGCTGTTACTGCTTGTCAATTTGCTTCTGCATTATTTGTTGCGTCGTTCTGTAATTCCACCACCAACCTATAGGTGGCAGTGGCAGTGCTGCGTAAATCAGCCTTTTGCTGATTTGCTGAAGAGAGAAAAAAAAACCTTAATACACAGATAAGTTATTCTAACACACCATCAGGAGTTAGAAAACACTTTTCTTGAGTAAATTTTTGATGTTGCAGAATCAGTTATGACAACAGAAGCCTCGGTTTTACAATAAAATCTTACAGTGTTGCAAAATTTGTAATTTTACGATAAAAAGTTTTTTTTCATGAGAAAAGTTTCTGAAAACAAAATCTGATGAGTAAATGGAAACAAACAATTTTTTTTTTCTTTTTTTTGCCAATATTGGCACTAACCCACCACAGATAGCCTACTGTATGGAGACAAAAAAATTAATACAAATTATGAGTAATATTATATTATATTATATTATATTATATTATATTATATTATATTATATTATATTATATTGTATTATATTATATTATATTATATTGGCTTGAGCATTTGCTCTGGTGTTAATTCAACAAGATATTTCCACATGAACGACGGAGAGTGTCTCAGCGTTCACTTCCTGTGTCCTTTATTCAGCGCTCTTGTTTTCTCCAGGCCAGATGTTGCCTTCCAGAAGCCTTCACGCTCCGTCCATTAAAAGCTCCGTTACTCACTCTGGGGAGAAACACATCTGCCTGGGAGCTAGTGTATTCATGCAGAACTAGGCCAAGACTGGTCTGTGAGAGGGTGGACTGACTGTTTCCGGAGGAGGGAACAGACAAAGACTGTTGCACATAAAAGATCATGAAACGTTTTCTTCCAGGAAATTCTGTGCATGTGAGTTGCAACAATGAGACACAGAAATAAACAATGTTTCTGCGGACGCAGAGTTTCTGCTCGATGATTCTCATCCTGTGTGAGGCTGATTAATAATGCACTCTGTTCGTTCTCTCTGGCACATTTTCTGCCCACGATGTTCGCTCTCAATGCACTCTGCACATCTGGGTGCTGTCTAAACAAACGTGCGTTTTTGCCCCCTGATTCCACAGCACTTGGACTATCTTTCTTCATCCTGAGGCCTGATGTCATCTGTTAGCAGCAGCAGGAGAGCTGACGAGCTCTGAGTGTGTGTGTGTGTGTGTGTGTGTGTGTGTGTGTGTACGTGTGTGTGTGTTATGGGCTAAATTTGGCCGACTGAGAGCAAAAGGTGCAGCAGTGTAGCTGCTGAAGTAAGGACATGTCAGCTGAGGAAAGTAGACGCTAAAATAATATTTTATTATCATCATCATTATTATCATTATTCTTAAATGCGCAGATGTTAAGATCTCATCATAAATGCACTTAAAACAAAACTGGTTTTCATCTCTACACAGCTCATCAGGGTTATTACCACCAGCTGGTGTTAGACTGCCACCTGCTGCCAGAGAAGTGAACTACACGTGATAGATTTGGCTTTAAAACAAAAACCCAGCTTGACATGGATGGAGGCATAAGTCCAAATACTTGACCTCATGTGTTCATCCTGGCTCAGGATACGATCATGAGCAACAGGATTATGACAGTTTTCAGCGCCACCATCCATTTAACAAAACAAAAGAAAAGAATCATGAGGTCAAACCAAAGTCCATCCATGATTCAGCAAATTTAGATCTAACCTGTGCTTTGCATTGCTCTGAGCGTGCCACGGTCAGACGTTTTGGTTAAACTGTGGGGTTAAGACTGCCAGATGTTCTGAATAATCTTTCTCATTGCTGAGCACAAACCTCCTCCTTGTGTTAAAACGGTTTTTGTGTCATTTTCTCTGAGACCATCGCTTATATCTGACATCTGCATGGATGAAGGTCTGCAAAGGCCTGATGATCGGCAGCACCTGATCATCTGACTTATTATGTCCTTTTGGCTTCATTTTAAGAGATAATGATTTCAAAATTAAATCATTAAAAATGAAGGGGGTCAGGTTCAGTTGCTGTAGACTATATATATGTTATTGAGTCCTTTTGGGTCCAGAGCAGTGATGTTTCTCTGCTTCGACACCTGATTCAAATGAACAGATCGTTACCAGACTTGTGCTGACTTTAATTACGAGCTGATGGTGAGTCATCATTTTAATCAGGTGTGTTGTGGCAGGAAAACCTCTAAAACAGTTGCATGGACCAAATCATCTCCATGGTTACCGTTAAAGGGGCTGGACTTTCTTTACTTTATCACCCAGGTATGTTGTGAGATTTCCTGCTAGCTCCTGGACTTGGACATTAAAAATTGTATATGTATTTGACAAAACTTGCAGCTTTTATTACGAAATTGAGACTTTCATACTAAAATCTGAACTTTTTCTTATTGTCCAAGACCTTTTTAAAAAAAAAAAGAAAAAAGATTTTGTTATAAAATAATGAATTTCACATTATCATCCGTTTTTTTTAAATAGAAAAAGTGGATTTTTTTTTTCCCATAAAACCTCACTTTTCTCAAAAATAGCAACCTTTATCAGACTGTTGTTCTAAAATCAGTTTTTCCCTTTAAATTTAAAATCAAATTTTAATGTAAAATCGCAAATTTTGCCGACGCTTTTTCTTTCTTTTAAACAACAAATACTCTTGTTTTGTTTTTTAATCATATGGTTACAAGTGTCATAAAATTCTAATTTTTTTATTTGAAAAATATCAACTTTTTTTTTTTTTTCAAGATTTTGACATAAAATTACAACTGTTGTAAATTCGCAAATTGCATCTGATTTAACTTTTTCTCCTAAAATCACAATTTCTTCTGTTATTATAAAAAATCATGACAAAAAACAGCAACTTTTTGATGTAAAATAATTTGCTAAGTCATGATTCTTTGGCAGTTGTTCCGCAGTCCATGGATATGAGTGTATGATTTGTCTCTGGACGCCTGAAGAGGCGGGCCAGATTTGGCCCACGGGCCTTGAGTTTGACTTGTTATCTAAGACCTGCAGGACAGCGACCCTCGAGGAATGAATTTGGACACGACGTCTTACAGCGAGAGTCCGCTCATATCTGACATGAAAAACAAGAAAAGCATAAAAATCTAAATGTGTTCCTGATATTCTGTAAAATATGTTCTCAAGTACAAAGACAATACTTTTTGGCTTGTCGGAAACTGGAAACGATCTGACGCGGCTGTCAAGGGGCTGCAGTAAGTCCTTTTAGCCACCAGGTGTCACTGCGGCCCATGTGAGACCCTGTCACAGCTGTCTGCACTCTGGACAGGTCACGAAACCCTCACAGGATGTGTTTTAAAAAGACGCCCCATGCAGAATAGTTTATATTTATATTGTTGGTTTAAAAAAAAAAAAAAAAAAGGGTTTTGCAGATGCACATCCAAAAGAGGATTCTTTTGTTGTTTTTCTGTTTGTGAAAGAACTTTCAATTCAATTTATTTATATAGCGCCTATTTACGACAAGTCATTTCTAGGCGCTACTTTCAACCAATCGCCATCAACCTTTGTTGACTAAAATTAATATTTGGTAAATATTTTGGCTGAATTGCACCCATTTCACTAAAAAATGAACGAAATATAAAGAAAATGATCTTGCTTCACTTTCCATTGAAGTCCAGTGGATCGATCCCACCCTCTAGAGCGAGGCTTCATCAGAGTGTTTCCAGCTGGTACCAGGACACCACCTGCAGAACCTCCTTTCTACATCAACATGTTGCTGTCAGCTCCTCAAATAATCAGCTGCTCCAAGACGTCACATTGTTCCAGTAAACTCTGGAATCCAAATCATCAATGTGAAATGAGCATTTTTATTTGGGAATTATTTTCCTTTTTCAGTCTTGACATATTAAAACTTCTATTTAATTAGTGTTATCAACTTGAATATAATTCACTTTTATGTGCTTCCAATAAACGTGGCTTTTAGACGTCATCTTCCTTTAGTAAAGTGACAGTGATGCATGAACCTGCTAAACTTCATTGTTTTTATATATAATGGTTATTGTCTCCTTTGTCTAAAATGACTCAACAGTCTAAGAACTAAGAGGAGAGAGAGAGAGAGGGAAAATCTAGTGAAAACGTTCACGTCATAGTGGAGTGCAGTTTCACAACATGGACACTAGATGGCAGCATTTCAAATCTAATTGTGCAGGTTAGCTTCCATCTGTTCAACTCCTACAGTTGCAGCACATTTTTATTTAGAACAAAAAATAAAATGAAAAAAAATATGCACGTTAACTTATTTCTGTTTCCCTGGTTTTTATAAGTAAAAGCTAAAACTTTAATGCTTTTCAGAACAAGCTGCACTGTTCTTATCAGCAACAGCAATCGACATGTGCTTGAGCATCGACATGTGTGAGCATCTTATTTAACTTCCACAAACATGTTAACCAGCTGATCATCTGAGAAAAATAGAAATGTATCAGGAACATCAGAGGATTCAGTGATGCGAACTTCTACGAGAGATGACGTCCAGGAAAAAAACAGCACAAATATCTTTCGTAGCGTCCAAAATTAAGAATGTGTCAAGGAAAAAAAGAGAGAAATGAGCAGAGAAACTTTTGTATAATGCTGGAAGATGTCAAAGAGTAGCTGAACTCCAATCATCCATCCATCATCCATCCAGTTGTCCATTTATCCATTTACTTTTACATCCATCCATCCATCCATTCTCATTCATCATTCTATCATTCCATCCATCCATCCATCTGTCCATCCGTCCATCATCCACCCATCCATCATTCCATCCATCCTGTTGTAAAGCAGGACTTTTGTATTATAATCACTATTTATATTTTTGTAAAACCTTGACACTTCTCTGATTTAAGGCTACATTTGATTGTAAAATAGCAGCTCAGCTGTCGTTCTGCAGGAAGATGGGAGGATTTTACCAGCATGGCTCATGAGCACAACTTCATAACAAAGATAAAAATAACGTAATGGAGGAACATCATGTTCCTTCATTACTTTATCAAAACTCATCAGACTCAGCTGTGTACACAAACTCCTCTTCATCTCAGATCTGATCTCAGATCTGCTCTCACATGCACTTCTCTCCAGTCTGAGCTCTTCTCAAACTTCATCTGGTGAATTTCTTTCTGTCTGTTCTTGGATTTCTGTGAAGCATCTCTATCAAAGACCTTTGCAACCAAAGAGTCGGATGCGAGGCTGACTTGCCGATCCGTGGCAAGTTTGCTCCTTTTGCTAGCCAGCATCTCCTCCAGACTTCGTTTGTGCAGAGCAGCAGAACATCTGAACTTTGAAACAAGAAAAGCTGCCCTCAAAGTGAAATAAAACACTCTTGAAGAAGGATGGTTACATTCCCACATCAGTCATGAGTAATTAGTCAAAAAGAGGTTTGTTCCTTTTTTAAAGCTGTACGGGCTTTAAGCGAATGTTTAAGAGGAAGGATTCGCTTTGATAAAGATTCATTTCTGGTCTTGAAACAAGAATATTTGATGAACAAAGGTTTGTTTGAAGCATTGCGAACGTCTTCTGTGGATTGCAGACTAGCAGTGTCTGGTTTTTGTACGTCACGACTCCTAGTTTAACCTGAAGGTCGACATCCAACAATCATCCAGATCAATGACATAAATCTGGCAGATTGAATTAAAGCGCCAAGTCATTACAATTTTCTGGAATCTTCCCAAACTTTATTGTCTGCTTCATACTCAGATGAGTATGTGGATAGAAAATAGGAGCAGTCCAGGTACATTTGGGGTTATTAGGCCTAAAAACGAAGCACAAAGAGACTTGATGGACTGCAAGATGCCCTAAAAGGTGAATGATGGAGAGTTTCCTGGTAAAAAGAAAAGAAAAAGGAAATGCCATAAATTCTTTGTTTGTTAGCGTGAGATGCCTTCATGCTGAGTTTTGTAGAGGAGCTGAGAGAAAGTATGTGAACCACATTGGAATGAAGTTTTTTTTCATTAATTTTCACAAAATGTGACCTGATCGTCTAAATCATGAAGATGGCCGAACGCAATGTGCTAAATGCAAATGAGTATAAAGTCTGGTGCCTCTTTTGAGTGCACGCAGAGTTGCTGGAGAAAGTGAGTGAACCCAGAGACGAAAGCGAATTGGTGGTGAGGAGCTTCTTTGATCGATGCAAGAGACTAGAACATTGAACATCTGCTGACACAAACCAGAGAGAGAACGAGCGGTCGATGTGGATGTTGGGATTCGGGTTTAGTTTTGGGGTTCTTGGGTCTTTTTTCTGCCATTTTCCGTTAACTTGACTTTCTGTTTTATTGTGACAGTCTGGTCGTCCGTTTGGTTTTGATCATTTTTACTTCCTGGGTCGCATCGCTGTTGATTGTTTCCACCTGTGTCTCGTCAGCTTGCGGCCCAACGCCCTGCGTTCTCTCTGCGTTTTCCTGACGTCCATCTGTCAGACAAACTATCTAGAAATAGAGACACCTGAGTGTTCTGGACCTAGAGACACCTCAGCAGTCCATAGCACCACTTGGAAAATGCTTTCTGGACTAACAAAGCAAGAGCTGAGTTCTCCAAAGGCTCCTCAAAGTTCTCAGGTTCAGTTCTTGGTCTCCTTTGCTGTGCACTATTCCCTGCTCAGTCTCAGACTGTCAAATAAAGGTCACCTGTGCCGAAAACAAAATAAAAATAATGTTAAGGAAAAGTTGAATTATTGCGTAAAATGACTATTTGTGGCCCGTTCATCACCATGGTTACTGTCAATGGGTTGGAATATGCTTTTTGACCAGCTGTGTTATGATGGACGATAAACAAACCTGCTCTTATTCGTTCTCAGCTCTTTTTGTTCCTTTTTTTGGTGGCTAATGTTAGCCTACGTAGCTCCTTGTTTGGTGTCAAAGCACAACTGCGATGCTAAGTATATGAATGCTATCAAAACTGCAACTTTTAGTTCTTTAATCACACGTTTTTTAACATTTTTATCCTGACTTTTTGTCATAAAAGAAGTCAATGATGATCTCTCAAATCACTTTAATCTTAAAATACTCTTCTTTTTTTTTCTTCTAAAATTGCAGATTTTGTAAGAAAATCAACTTTTTTATTTTTTAGTAGAGTCAACTTTTTTCCCAACTTTTTGGTAACTTTTGTATCAAATTGCTGATTTTCAATAATTGCAACTTTTTTAAATTAAAATTCCAAATTTTTATTTTTATTTTTTTTACAGAATTGTGACTTTTTAAATAAATAATATTAATACATTTTCATTTCACAGCGCCTTTCAAATCACTCAAGAATACTTTACATAGAGATAGAAACACGACATTAAAATGAAAGTGCAGTTTTAACCCACATGCAGCTTTAAAGTGAGCTGAAGAGTCAGTGTTGTGGATTACGGGGGGGAGTCAGTTCCAGAGATGGTCTGCAGAGCCACTGAAAGCCCTGGAGAGGGTTTAAGGATGGCTTTGAATGTACGGAGGAGGATTTTGAAGGTGGTTCTGAGTTTTATTGGGAGCCGATGGAGCTGCTGGACAACGGGGGTGATGTGGTGAGAGATGGGAGACCTGGTGGTAATGTGGGCTGCTGAATTCTGGACAAGTTGAAGTTTATAGAGGGATTTGTGGGGGACACTAAAGAGAAGTGAGTTGCAGTAATCCAGACGGAGGGTGATGAGGCTGTGAACCAGGATGACAGTGGTATGGGGGGTGAGAGAGGCAGAGGCGACTAATGTTATGTAGATGCACCTATGTAGACCGGTTATGTTAATGATGCGAGCGTTGAAAGACAGCGAGCTGTCAAGGATGACACCCCAACTCTTAACCTGAGGGAGGGGAAACTGTTTTGGAAAGAGTGGCTTTGGTGTCGATGAAAAGAAGTTCAGTTTTATTGCTGTTAAGTTTGAGGTGAACCAGGATTTGATTTCAGTGAGGCAGTGGGTGAAGGAGGAGGGTGGGAGAGTGAAATTTGGATTTCTGGGAAGGTGATTGTCATCCACAAAGCAGTGAACCTGGACACCATATTTAAGGAAAATTGCCAAGTGGTAGGAGGTATATTATAAAGAGGAGGGGCACCAGGACGGAGCCCTGGGGCACACCTGAAGTGACTGGGGAGGCTGTGAGGTGAAGGATTTCAGCTGGATGAACTGAGATCAGCCAGTGAGCTACGAGTGAAACCAGTGAAGAGGTGATACCTGAAGAGGAGGGTTACTGAGGAGAACGTGGTGAGAGACGGTGCTGAAGGCCACACTCAGGTCTAGGAGGATGAAACCAGAATCAGATCAAGAATTTTTCTTTCAGTCGTGAATTTGGTTCCTTTCATCTTATTAAATTTATTATTATTTGCTGTCAAGTTGCATTTTCAAAAACCTTGATTTTTTTATTTTTTTATTTTTTTATTTTTAATGTTTCTTTTTAATTTTTTATTAATGTTGTAACTTCCAGTCTGACAGATCAGAGTCACATCTAGACAGATGCAGGTCTGAAAACGAGCCATAGGACCTCCTCATCCAGGAGGCGGGGCCAACTGCTTCTCAAACTGCCTCTGCATGTGGTTGGTTAACTCTACGACCAATCAGAACATCGAACAAGGCAATGTATTCAGAGCGACAAAACAAATGAAATCCAACTGCTGTTGCTGTCTTTGCAGCAGAAATTGAGAATAACCGGTGAGCTCAAACGCTCAACCAATAACTTATAAAATATACTAAGACATGCATCCAGACTAGTGTAAACCAGTAATTCCGCATATTTGTGAGATCAAACGTGGTCATCCATGCAGGTGTATCATCTACACGTCCTCATCCTGGAGAAGATTACTGAGGTTGGTCCTCTAGTCCATCACAGAGCTAACACGGAGAGACAGAAAACCACTCAAGCCTGCTCCCAATTCCAAATAATACGCTCTTGATTAAAAATAGTAATATACCCCCACACTGGCTTTCTTGGAAAAAAACAAAAAAACTGCTCAGAGCGCTGTGACCTCAGACAGATGGATGAGGGATGTAATTAGAGATGCAGAAGAAGCAGGAGAGAACTCCTAAAAATTGAGGAGAATATCTGTTTTATTTCAGTCTGTTATTGCAGCAGAGTTTCAGCATTTGTCAGACGGCTGCTTTCACTGAAATGGAAAATAAACAGGATTTCTCCTCCCTGGATAATTAGCTGCCACTCCACACACCCCCTCCAAACCTGCCGTCCCCCTTCATCATCCAGGATTACACCTCCTGCTCCTCCACAGACAGGAGGCTGGAAATTGGGTAAATAAGTAGAGTTTCTCCCTGGTCCTCTCCCCTCTTCATCCCGTTCCCATTTTCCCCTCCGTCCGTCTCTTTCCTCTCTCTCTATTTGTGCTCACATGCTGTTTTTCTCCGGCCCGAGAAAATTTCAATTTCTACCTGATCAGCTGCAAAATTGAGTGGATCTGCAGAAACACGGAAACACACAGGAGGTCGTAGAGCTGAGAGAAACATCTATTTGTCATTAGTGGCATGCGACAAGGCCAGGGGAGACTGATACAGTCATATTCTCCCTCCATTACCTGAACCATCCACACAGCTTCAGATGAGCCTCCTTTAGACAGCGATTACATTTCTCTATGTTCTGTCTAAGATGAAGCTTCCCTCGACTATCGACTGTTTTCCTCCAAAAGCTCTTTCAGCTCAACCCCTTCCACCTCATCTGCTGCTAATTATTAACACTTCCTTTATTTGCATCCACGTATTTTGACCTTTTGTGCCTTCCACTTCCAAAAATATGACCGTGTTTTGGAGGAAATGCAACAATGGGGTCGCAGAGGAGAGGCTCTAAGAGTGTGTCGTGTTATTCATATGGAAAATTACTGAATAAAGTAGCCCCTTCCAGATTTAGAAGCCGCGGACATCACATTAGAGCCTGGCAGCTTGTTTCTTATTTCAGCTAATTGACCGTGGGTGTGCGAGCCCAACTGTTTGATTACAAGCTCCAGTGGGCGTCCACAGTCGTATGATGGGGCTGTCACATGCTGCAGAGGAGAGAAAAGTTGCGGCTAAAATATTCGAGTCAAGAGGGTCAGAACATGGGCACATAAATGATCGGAGGACGGAGCTTAAAGGTTCGTCTCTAACAGGCTTTTAGTTACAACCACTAATAAAAAGTTGATGCCCAAAAAGAAATGAATGTACTTTCTTGGCAGAAGGTTTAGACCAGGGCTGTCAAACTCTGTCACCATGGTTACCATTACAGAGCCAGTTGTTCTTTATTTCCTCACCTGTGGCACCAGATTTCCCAATAGTTCCTGGTTTAATAAAGGTTGAAGAAGTTCCTGGACTCAGTCGTAAAAAAAAGAAAAAAAAATTACAAGAGAAAAGTGAGTTTTTGTGGTAAAATCTCAAATTTCACAAAATTTGGAGCTTTTATCATAAATTGAGGCTTTTCTCCACAATCACACATTTTTCTTGTATAATCACAGATTTTTAAGAAGTGACTTAATGTTGTTAAAAAGCAAATTTTGTGGTCAAATTTCAATTTTTTTACAACAAAAACCCAAAACTTGTAAAAGCATTTAACATGGCAAAATTATGTTTTTGGTTTTTTTAAACAGTTGTGAAATTGCAAATGTAGTATTTTTCAACTTCTTCTTTATTCATTTGTGACTTTTTTTCTATCAATCAAGAAAAAATAAAAATAGAATCACTAATGTGACAAAATAATGACTTTTTTATATTTAAATTTGTAGTGTTTTGTTGGAAAATATCATCTTTTTGCAACATTTTGACACAGAATTACAACAGTTGTAAAATTGCAAAGTTAATTTTACACGAATAATAATTTTAAAAAAAAATCGTTTTTGTTGTAAAATCATTTTCAAACATTTACTAAATCATGACATCAAGCAGCTGCTCTCCACCTCAGTTATTCCACCTTAAAGCAGCTGCTCTCCACCTCAGTTATTCCACCTTA
>JBAMYA010000004.1:13394457-13417341 GCA_037176975.1 Arrhamphus sclerolepis | reverse complement strand
GGAGAATTATTGATGATGTGGGGGTCATGCTCTTTGTATCCAGTTGGCAAAGCACTTCTTAGATTAGCAAAGAGAGGCTTCCTAACAGAGTAAAGAGGATTTGTTGTGGAAAAGAATAATATATAAATACATATATATATATTTTTTTTTTAACCACCTGGTGACTAATGTATTGAGGTAAAAGTGAAAAAGATTTGGCCATGGATTGATTTTAATAATAATAATAATGATAGATTTTATTTCAAGCGGTGTGGAGTGGTGACTTTAGTGAATTTTAATATCCATTGTATGCAAAAGGTGTCTCAAGACGTTCCACTAACGCATTTCAGTTGCATCTAATCAAAGCTAATCCAAGCGAGGCTTACATATCCTGGTTATGTGTGAGTGCCCGAGGAACGCAGGAAGCCCTGACGAATAGATGGCACAAAAGGAGAGCAAGAAAAGTGCCATCATTATCTTGGCAGCTGAACAAAGAATACTGATGGAGCTGTTTGAAGATTTTTAAAAGTGCCATAACCAGAAACAGGTAATACAACTGTGATTAATAAAGTAAGGGCAATGGCATGGCAAACACTTTCTGAGAGTCTAAATGCATAAGTTGTACAAGTTTATGACTGGAGCATAGCTGAGTGGCTACGCAGGTGGACCATATATGAGGTTACAGGCCTCATTCAGTGGATCATGAATTCAAGTCCCAGCTTGTTGACAATTTCGTGCACATCTTCCCCAAATTCCTCCTTCTCCCCACTCAAAGGCCAATACTATCTTTTCAAAATATAAAAAGGTAATGCAATTTTCATCCCATTGTCAGTTGTTACATATTTATATCAGTGTCCTTGTGTATTTATGGTCTTCTCTGTGTTAGAAAATTGTTTATATTATTTATATTCACAGTGGGTCGCCATGACCTAACACCATTTTGAAAATTATAAATTATCTCTATTGTATTGCTCTAACTTAACTGCTACTGTGTCAATGCTAAATTATGAATTTTTTTCTTTTTGTTTTATTTGTAACACACTTAACATTTTAAACAAAAACTCAAAGTTCTTTGACTTAAAATCAAGAGAAGAATAAAAACACAATTTTGTAGGCTAACTATTATTCAAGTTCAGGTGCTTCTTAAATGTCTCCACTGTCTGTGGCACCCTCAGGTGTTCAGCCAGATCGTTCCAGAGCCGCGGAGCAGCAGCCTGAAAGGAGTCTGGTCCTGGGTGGGTGTAGGTGAAATGTGGGACAGTGATGTAATAAGTTATTAATTGGTTTTAATGACCACCAAGTTCTTTTTCATTTAATTTGATGTTCATTACTTATGCACTTGCATTGCTTTAGTTGCACTGACACTGACTGTTTGATATTTTTTTTGAGACAGTGGAAGTGGTGATGACCACAGGTTTTTTGGTGTTTCTTTTGTTTTTGGTTTTTTATAGAAGAGATGAGTGGCAGGAGCAAAGACTTCTACCAGGTGGAACTTTGTTTCTGGTGTCTGTTTCTGCCTGTCAAACATTCTTTGAGACACAGGTAAGCTTGAACATTAGCCTGCCTGGGAGCAGGCTTGTTCTGCGGCATAAGTTACCATGGTTACTTATGGGGCATTCAAATGGAACGGAACTTTTCCTTCATCCAGCTTTGTGGAAAACCCCTCAGGAGAGTACAGAAGACAAAACACATAAACTGAAGTCTGAACTAAAATCATAAAGAAATAAGGTCATACATGAAATCTTTTTTTTTCCCTCAATAAACAGGTGTTTTTATTTTTTTTTTATTCCCACCTTAACATTTCTGCCTGGCTTTGAAAATGAAACTGAAGTGGCACAGGTTCTCTCTTTTTTTTTTTCTTTTTTCTTTTTTAGTGCTTGGAATAATAACCAACGTTCCCATTTCAGCTTGCATGCTCTTCCAGCTGTGTATACTGTGGTGATGACAAATGGGGAAGGACACACATTAGCCCTCTGCGGAGCTCATGCAGCTTCCAGCCCAGTAATGGATTCACCTCTGTGCCTTCATCATCTTCTATTAGGCCTAGAACAGAATCAATAGTTTTATAAATGCAGCTGATTCATTAATCAAAAGAGGCCTGTGCCGTTCATCGCACCTAGCGCCTGCTTCCTCTCCAAGCTGCCAAACTAGTTTTGCCTCCTCACATGAGAACCCCTTTATGCAAACCACCAAAAAACAAAGGTTTAATTATGCTCTGTGAAGGTACCTTCAGTTTTATAGATTTCAAAACACTTTCAAATCAAATCTGACCCTGGAGGAGGTAAGTTGTCAGTGCACCTGTAGCAAGAAATGCAGAGATGTGAGAAAAAAAAAAAAATATATATCTCTTTTCCATTTTTATGGATTCATAAAAATCAAGAAAAAAGGCATTAAGGTATGATTATGGAGTCATATTAGTCATACTTTTGAAACATGTGGGAGGGAGATATTGTGAACTTGAATTGAGGCTTTAGGCAATACCTAACACTAACATTATCAAAAACTTATCAGCTCAACTCAAGGGGTCAGTCTAACACTCCAGAACAGGATCTCCTCATCATGAAAGCCTGTGGGCTGCACCAGTTGGGTCTGGCCTTTATTCTACAGGCTTTCTTCTGGGAGGCTGGGCACTGGCTGCTAAAACATGATTAATTGCTGCAATAAAGCTCATTATGGAGATTAAGTAGGAGTTACAGGAGCATTATTGATCACTGTCCTTTAAATAACCTTAAAGTTGCTTGTGTTTGTTTGTATGATGCTGGTCAATGTAGAGGGCAAAATGGAAGGAGGAGATTTGATGTAATGTTGCCCTAAGACATTAAGACTGCTGTGACATGAGGTCTAAAAACACCTCACATGTTATTGAAGACCCAACAGATGCCACATGCATTCAAGCACGCCTTTGCAAATACTGAATGCTGTTTGAGATCAAAGCTTTTATTAGATCTATAATAATTCTATTAGTTTCTTTGGGATTTTCTGCACCCTCCATAAGATCAGAGATTTTTATTTTACTGCTACCCATATTACTTATGTCACGCACATTTATAAACGCACATCTGTTTCAAGTCATATCCCTATTATCTCAGAGTCTTTATTTAGAGTAAAAAGGAAATGTCATACATTGAATGCATTATTCTTCCCTCATCTTTTGCTAGTTAAATCCTGTTGTATAATCCTCTTATTCTTTGTTGCTTCTGGAGACCCTTGGCATCAAAGATAAATTCAGCTTTTCTTCATAAAATACATAAATGCTCGTGTATTTTTGGACATTGACTCCAATGTCAACTCCCCCAGTATGGATAAGCCATTGATAATACAATTCAAATATTATCTTTGCTATTTTATCCCTGACTGTGTCATAGTGTAAAGCCTTTACTGACTGTAAAATGCAATCACACACAAGTGTTTGTGTTGGACTGTACATAATGACATACTTTTGTAGTCAAGAGGCTTTCAAGCCCTTAGCTCTTACGAAGGTCAATACATGCTTTGTGGCCCACACATTGATTAAGGCCGGGACGAAAAAGAAACACACATAGAGTCATCTTCTAAAAGTCATCTGGAGAGCAATACATGACAATAAAAGGCTGAGATTTACAGGGTTCCCATGTGTCCTGGAAAATGATTGACCAATTTTCCAGTCCTGGAAAACGTATGGAAAATGAGAAAAAAAATGGTCAAATGTTCTGGAAATGGTTAGGTTGTACCAGAAAATTAACCTCCCCTTGCCTTGTGAGCGAATTCAAATGGGTTAAAAGTTCTATGCATGAATGTCTGTTGTCACTTGATCTGCTGGGCAACAATGAACATCAAGGCACAGCGCTACTCCACTTCTAGCTGGCGCACCACCTCACGTGACACCACCAGCCAATCAAATTAGCATTTCCGCATAGAGCAGTTCTCCAACCCAATGCCTCCCATTGACTTTGTATCTAGATTTAGCGACTTTTCAGACCCTGTTAAGGACTTAGTGTCTAGAGACAAAACTCGCAACTGAAAGTTGCAAAGTGTCGCTAGTATTAGTCCGCAAGTGTGAGGTTTTCCTCTCCCATGGCCACAGGCTCCTCCCTGTCCTCTGTTGAGTGACAGGCAGAGCAGAGTTCAAGGGGGCGTATCGTTTACTGAGTTGTTCTGTCATATCTCTGATTTCAGCAGAGCAGGATAAAGTAATTACAGTTGCCAAGTAATCTTCAATGGGCCACATTTCACTCGGTATTTCACAGTCGTTTTGATGTCTGACAACAGAAACAGAAAATAAGTGAATGGAAACAACTTTAGGAATTCTGTTGTATTAAAATAGCGTGTATGTGCACAGATAGATGGGGAGAAGAAATTAGAGAGATTAACGACTTTCCATGTAGAAGTCGTTAATTTCCAAAGAAAGTAGTCGTCAACAGAGTGATGCTCACAGAGACCACAGAGAGGAGCACCCTGAAAATGAGAAACTTTAACTATGACATGTTCATTTCTTATTTCCACTGTTGTTTGCATAAATGAATGTTATTTAACATATTTAAATTAGCATTGCAGCTATCAGTCAGTCAATTTGATTTTATTTTGTAAACAAATCCAATGCAACTCAAAGGGCCTGACTGGTTGATTAAACAACAAAAATGGGCAGTAATGGACAGAGAAAGTAAGACAGAAGAGAAAGTTGATAGTTAAACATTATAACTCCAGTTTGTCACACCAATGTGTCTGTGGGTGCGTTTGCATTATTCTATGATACATTTATGATAATTATTTTCATAGAAAAATTATAGCCATAGACTGCACATTAAATGTCTGAGTAATAAACATAGAAACAATCTGGGTAGATACAAGTTAGAATTGTCGAAACAAACACTTCCAAAAAAAGAGGGGGACAGAGGAATGTGTTAGTGTATGATGGGATAACTGGCCTCTGTTGAGGTTGAAAATCTCCTGAAAAGTCCTGGAAAATAATTTCAGGGAAAGAGTAGGAACCCTGATTTACCATCAGGCTCCTGAACATAACACCAGCTTGCCTCTCTTTATCACATAAATCACAGTGTATGTGTTAAAAGCCAAACCAAGGACAAGTGGGGATCTGAGCTCGCTTTCAGGTGAAAACTCAACAGGGAAAAAAAGCAAAAAAAAAAAAACTCAGATCATGACTGTAGATCTACTTATGTCTGTAAGGACAAATAATTCAAAAATTAGTAGAAGACCTTAATAATATATTAGATACTGGCCTAGTCAAAATAAATGAATAAACTCTTGTCAACCAAAAGGATTTTTCTTCTGCAACAAATAAGGGTTCACACAGGTTTTGTGACACCACTGGTAGGATATACCACTGCAGCAAATGTGCCTCAGAAACTGCTCTCAAAGCCAACTGTGAAATTTCTTATCGCAGCAACTAAAAGCGCAGTTGGGTCTCATCTGAAACCAAAAACATTAGCATTGTATTCTTTCTTGGATTATATAGCAGTGACCTCCACAACTCATTCTCACTACTCACTTGTCACACGCATAGATATAACTGGGTCATATGAGAACAACTGGGCAGGAGCTTGTTGCACATGTACAAAATGTGGCCCGGGAGTCAGAAATGGACCCTGGAACATTTTTAAGATAATTTCTCCTTTAATGACAACAAAACGTCACAAAAATACATTAAAAAAAAAGATCTTGAGAATGATTCTTGAGGTGCATTTCTTTTCTTTTTACAACAGCAGAGAGCATGGTCTACATTTAGAATGGACTACAATATTTCTCTGCCAGTGACAAGTCTGAGTCTGAAATGAAAACCATCAAAACCTTACTGACCTGAGTTAAATGCTTCAAGAGAAATGTTGACTTACAATGTTGTGATGGATCACAAGTTTTAATTCTGCATCTGTGTATACGTTGACAGTTTGTCTTTCTTCTATGAGTATATTAAGATGCTTTTTGACCAGGCAAGATAACTACAGCACAAATTTGGCTTTGTTACAAAAAAAAAAAATAGAGAGAAAGAAAAAAAAAAAGGTCAAGAAAATGTCTTCCAACAACTTAATTATGAGACAGATTTTTATTTTTTTTTGTACAGATGAGTTGAACATCCATGAATTGGCAGAAATAATTACCTGAATGCTCATAAAACAGAGCAAGCCTTTCTCTGACAGTGATTTTTTTGTTTCAGTGATGTTGTCCAATATGTGTCTGTTGGTGTGTGATATGTAACAAGATGGGTGAGGATTTGGTTCAGACATTGTTACAGACAAAAAGTATCTTCTTCCATTGGTGTTCAAGAAAACATAAGCAAATAGAATTAGAATTAATTTTTGGGCCTTCTACCAAATATGTTTGGGGAAACTTTATCTCTTCATCCAGAAGAAAATACAGTAGGGATTTTTATATAATAATAATAATAATAATAATAATAATAATAATAATAATAATAATAATAATAATAATAATGAGAGAAATGATAAATAACAATAATAATTGGCCTGAACTGCGGGACAAAGTGCCACCAACAATAGCAGCATGTTGGGAAAACCACTGAATACTGAAACTGGGTTCAAATAAATACATAACTTAAATGCTTTAATTCATATCCAAAAATAAATAACCTATAAATAAAGATCCAGTTCTTGAAGACAGACAAAAATGAAAAACTTTCATAGTCTATGAAACTCGGGGCTCCGTCCAGGTGCTTCATCCTGATTGGCCAGTTTTGGTTATAAAGGCCGATTTTATTTTCTTCTTTGTCTTTTTAAAAGTCTTTTTTGTTGTTGTATTATTTATTATAACTGGTCCCGAGCTGATCGGCGAAACAGGAAAAAAAAAAGAGAAAAATCAGTAGCCGGCTCACCGCTGCTGAGCTGGCCGGGGAAGCACGCCCGTCATGGGGGGCAATGGAGGCGGTGGAGGCGGCGGCTCGGCGCCCCCCTGCAGGCCGTGCAGCAAGATGCGCGGCACCAAGGGTCTCTGGAGGGCCGGCGGGGGCGCCGAGGGGCCTCTGTAGAGGTATAGGGCCGCCCCGGGGTCCAGATTGGACACCAGACTTTGCGGGTAGAAGTATGGGGACGGGAACATCCTCTGCAGGGCCGAGTAGTTTCCAGCTTCCGCTAGCAGCTCCAGCCCAACCGCCGTCTGCCTCTTCCACTTTGTCCTGCAGAAGATAAAGGCCTTGTTTGAGTCTTCTTTAACAGACCCTTATCTGCAAACGCGCAGTGAGTGTGCCTGACACATAAATATATCCCATCTGTTAACCAGGGATCCTATTACAAGTCGGGACTGTTTTCCTTATTTTCCTTCATTTCAAAATCACCTCAATCTCCAGTTTGCCACTTCTGTTCACACCCAACCACGTCTCTTAGATTGCCAGCATGCACTCCACGCAGGTGAATAATTCATAATAAAGATAATTGAGTAGATATAGTAGTTTCTTTGAATTATTAATATGCACACATGCAACGATGCATTATTCATGGACTACTGCAACTCAAATTGTTTTTATATATTTATTTATGTCATTTAGCTGCTTGAGAGTCAGAGCTGTTGACAAGTAAAAACCCACTCGAGTTAATTCAACCGAAAACTGTTTTTATTTTCACCAGCAGAGATTTTCTTGCGCGAGCAGAATTCTTTACAATTTGGCTTAAAATTATTTTCAGCATCATGTGACTTCAAATGTCCATCAAAAATGTAAAATATCTTTATTTCATGTCAGAGATAAAGTGATGATAAACCCTGAACAAACAGATACATCTTTTCTCTCTTTTTTCCAAGAAAAAAACATTGCATAATAAAGATCATCATGATGACATAAAAGTTAAAGTTGAATGTGAAATTTGTCGGAATCAATTAATTGGTGAAAGTTAAAATGGAAGTGGCTTTTTCAAATATGGAGATGAACTTTTTAGTCTGACATAAGGTCTAAATTTCCTTGGATTCTGGACTGCTGTAAGTCAAAATCTCATAATACGAAAAGGTAATTTATTTCAGTGGCTTTTTAAATCGATAGTAAAAAAAAAAAAAAAAAAAAGTTGCTAACTAATAAGAAAAAGAAAATGAAAACGACATGTAATTACACTCCTGCAGTGGCTCAGCTTGCCACCATTGGATGATGGTGAAGGTAAAACATGGCGTCCCTGTTTCAGGTGCCAGCCCACAGAAGTCATTTATCCCCCCCTACATCTGAAGGAGTGTTCTCAGTGCATTTACCTCCGGTTCTGGTACCAGGTCTTGACCTGCGTGTCTGTGAGGTTGAGGGAGGCCGCCAGCTCCATGCGGTCCTGGACGCTCAGGTACTTCTGCCTCTCGAAGCTGCGCTCCAGTTGGGCCAGCTGGTGGTCCGTGAAGGCCGTGCGAGCCTTCCTGGGCTTCTTCAGTCGGACCTGAGGGCTGTCTCGGCTGCTGGAGATCTCCCTGTCACCCTCCTCCTTCACTGTCGAGGTCACAAGGAAGATGAAGAGGAACAAGAGGGAAAGGGTGGGAAAAGGGTGAAACCGGAGTCACGCTGCAGCTTTGCGCGTAATCTCAGCTCAAGGAGGCTGAATAAATGTGGGGCATTATCAGCCAACAATGAACAAAAAAAGATCAAACGTCGTATATCTTCGACTTCGTGATTTTAGATTCACTCAAAACACTCTGCTTCCATGTGATATTTGATTATATAAGGGAAAAAGAATATATGAAACAATGTCCTGTCAGTCACTTCAGGATTTTGGCAACTTCCGTGTTTTAAGAAGTGGGACACATTGATGAGATGTGCTACAGGCCTAAAAGGCTTTAAATGAATAATCCAAAAATTAACTAAGACCACTGCTGTTTCTTTCTCACGAAAAAATTAAGCTTTTAAAGCACAGTGCGCTTTTTAGTTTCAAATTACAATTCAGTCATTAGAATTTCAATTATTTCAAATTTAACTGAACCTCTATGGTCCAATGAGTTTATTTTATTCCAAAGGAATTACTAAAAGAATAATAAATAAAAACAATAATTTATATCATAAAACTGTCATTTTATTTTATTTGTTTTTAGAAACGTGTTGAGTTTTTTTTGTTTGTTTGTTTTGTTTTGTTTTGTTTTTTGTTTTTGTTTTTGTTTTTGTTTTTTGAGTGTTTTTTGTTTGTTTGTTTGTTTATTGCCCTCAAAGTCAATTTAAAGTCCCAATGTTGTTTGTGGGAGATGAAATCATGGCATTGAACACAGTTTGTAGAGGCTGTACAGAAGTGTGTAATCTGGCCTTAAATTGTCCTGAAATTGAACCAAACGTTTATCCCTGTCTGCAGACCAGAAGTTTTTGTCCTTTTTCATTTTTTCTTCATGGTGTCATGTCAGGACAAGCACTGATAAATGCTACTTATCTCCAATTTTTAGAGGGAAAAAAAGACAGAAATGATAGAAATGAAAAGAACAAACGAAGTAGAAGCGTGCACAGATTTTTGGTACTTGAACAGTTGACTCGTCTCAAGAAGCACAATAATCCGCCTAATTGAGCCACAAGGGAAAGACTGGCCTTTCAACCGCGGCGAGACAAACTTCACAGGACCGTGGAAATGAGTGGAAATCAAGAGCCGGGCAGTTACAAATCTGATTAGCTCCGGGGACACACTGCATCAAATCCGCAGCAGATTCCATCCTGTGGAATCGTGAGAAATCAAAGTTTGGAGTGCGCGTGGGCTTCCTCCATCAATCAGCGAGTGGATGAAGAATCTCCATTCAGTGAGCGCGTTGACACGTGCGAATTTTCTGAGGAAATTAAAACGTCGGGCCGTATCTGACAAGAAAAGCGTATCTGCAAGACATAAACTCCGAAGATGTACATGAATAAGTCTCATTGCATATAAAATGGAAACAATTGTAACAATAATGCTGGGAGAGGAAAAAAAAAAAACTTCCCGACACATTCCATGTGATTTTGTTATATGGTATAGCCCGCAGCGGCCGTCTTCTTTCAGGCACCGCTTCATTAATCTGTCAGTGGAGATGACATGTCTGTTATGGCTGACATGATTGGAAACAGAGAGGCCCTTGATGGCATTCATCTGCAGGCGACCCTGTCATCTCCCCCAGTCGTGCCTCTCTGACATCAGCAGATGATTTCAGCATAATTCTGCAAAAGCGGAACTCTAATCGGAGTATAAACGCGGAGGTGATTGGAAACGTCATAACTTAATCACAATTAACCCATTTAGGCTGTCACCATGCTGGAGCAAATCACGGTCCGGCTCCATTTTTGGTTATTGGTGATTTCCAGTGACCTGAACGAAACACTGTCAATTTATTGATAAAAGAAAATGTGCCTTGACTGTGTGATTTTCAAATACAGTAAGAAAATATTACAATTATTTTAACAGATATTTTTAATATATTCTATTATTTTTAATTATGTTTTCATGTTATTTTATTTTATTCCTCTTTTTATGTTTTACAAAAAGTGCCTACATTTTATTGGTAAATTATTGAATTCCGACCATTAGCACAATTTAAATATTACACGTTAATTTTTAATAAATTCTTAGATTACATTGTCATTTATTTAGTTTCGATTAAATTTTGTTTTAAACTTAATGACGCAAACTGTAATGATGAGACAACGCGAACCCAAAGTGGCACATAGACTCTAACAATGACTTTTTTCCAATCTCAAACGAAGAAAAAAAGTACTTCTTACACTATTTATTTATTTTAATTAAGAAATTATTTTCTGCATGAGTTAACTGTCTTGTATGACACAAAGCACCAAAGGCTTCTTCTCCAATTCTCCATTTAGCCCTAAAACTGAGCAGCATCGCCACGCAGGCAGCGTCCCTACCTTTATATTCGCTGTCTGATGATGAGTTGCTGTGGATTTTCTCCATGAAGTCGTCCGCTATTTTCGAGGCCAACCTCCCCGCCTCCTGGGTCGGCTGTCCATTGCTGGAGTAAGGCGCGCAGGCAGCCAGAGGCTTACAGTCCGCGAGAATGTCTCTGATGAGGAACGACGAGGTCACGGTCCTTTGCTGCGACCCCGCAGATATCTGCGCGTGCTGGAGGTGGGGCGGCAGAGCTACGTGACCTTGCCTCTGGGCCACCTCTTCCACGCACTCTCTCCTCGGCGACGGAGGCGACGAGCAGCCGCTCTCCGCGTCTGATCTCGGACTAAACTCCAGAGGTGAACGGCACTCCCCCGCCAGACTGTCCCCCTTGGACACCGGGCTTCCCGGCCTGTGGGACAGCAGCGAGTCGATGCCAAAATTGGAGCCATTGGCGGACGCCTCCATTGTCTCGACGAAGCCTCCTCAAATGACCATTTGGTACTAGGAGAAGTTTTATTTTTAGAGAGGAATGAGGTTGTTTTAGACTAAGTTGATCCTGAAAAAGTGAAACGACCCACCTCCCAGGAGAAACAAAAATGTTTTTGGAGTCGCTAAAAATAAAACAAGTTCATCCTTACTTCCAGTTTCCCTAAATATTATAAATCAAATATTTCCAGTCTTAGCTTAGACACAACAAACGTCCATTCATCCGATTTTCCTCTTTGACAACCAGTGCAGCCGCTGAAGTCACAATAGATTCTTTTGGCTTTCTACGGGATCAACTCCTTCTGCTTTGCCTTCAGAAGCAACGCCGGTAAGATGAGCCAGTTATTGTTCATAGGATTTCATCTGCAGAGCAGGAAATGATCCAGAAAGAAGGACTGTCTCTGGAACGAACCGGATTCTTCGGCGGAATGCGTTTCAGCACCATGGACAGGTACGGGTGTTTCAGAACCAGGGTAAGACCCGATGGTGGTTTTCAGGACAGGAGTCGCTAGAAAACTGGTGAAATTCCTTGGAGGAGACCTGTAAAACCTGAGAAAAACTGCGCAGAATGACAGAGAAGTGTCCAAGGAGAGGGTGGGGGGAAAGGCGGAAGGCGCGGGACGAGAGGAAGCGCTGCGGAAGGGAAAAGAAAAAAAACGGAGGTAAACTGGGTTAAATAGTCAGAACTGGTAACTTTAGGGACAGGATGTGATTGGGGTGGGAGGGGATCCCAAAAAATTGAACTTGAGGAAAAGTCAGGAGCTAGGTTTTAAGAGCGCCTCGTCCACGTGAGTCCCCTGTGACAAGCCTTCATTGGCTGAGGGAAGCTGGAAATGGACCTCCCTACACGCCCACTAGCTCTGGCTTCCTAACCCCCCCACCACCCGCATCCTGCCTCCCTTATTCCTCTTCTCTCTGGCTCATCCTCACTTTGATAAAAGACACACTGAATTCATCAGGAGACTCAGATCCAACTGTTTACAGGCAATTTTCACACTGTTTGCTTTCATTACATCATTGATGAGGCTCATAATGGCCTTATTATGAGGAGAGGCACGCTGCTTTCCTTCTCGACTCCCCTTCTTTCACAGGATTTTTCCCCACCTCCACAGCTCCATGACATATACCGTTCCTCGATGTTTTAGATTTTTAGCGTCTCCAGTCTCTTCACTTTTATTTAGATGCATTCATTTATTTTATTGTCTATTTTTATAGTTTTGCAATATTAGTATATGTTTTGAATTTGAAACTGTAAAATTCCACAGTAGTTTATCTAGAAAATATAAAATAAACGCTGCCATTATTATTATGATTATGATCGTTATGATAAATAATTGTAATAATAATAAAAAATCAGTAATAATGTTAGTTGTAATAGGTGTAATAATAATAATTGCATACATATGTATATATGTGTGTGTGTATATATATATGTATGTATGTATGTATATATACGTAAACATACATATAAACACGTGTATATGTGTGTGTATATTATTTGGCAACACATACTTTCTTTTCTTAGTTCACAACATTCTGATTTTTTGACTTCTTGCTTAACCTTTTCACTTTGAATGATAAAAATATGAGTCTAAAAAATTCTGTACATGCTACTTGATGTTTCTGAGAGGCGTTTCAAAGGAGAGGGGAAAAAACGTCAAAACTCTTACCTAAGTCTCACCATTAAAAGTCGACTAATTACTAATGTATCCACTAATTCTGCACAATAGTCCCGAAAGCCTAACGCAAAACTCCAAGGCGAATGAGTGCTATTTTGCGCAGTTTCCTCCGTAACATGCGTGAAATACCATTGTGGGCACTTTCAGCTCCATTCCACACAACAGTTTGCCCCGCACGATGGCCTCGACAACACCTAATAATCTAACAACTCTCCCCCCACCCCACCCCACATTATCGTCGACACTATCTTCAACACACGCACACACACACACACACACACACCTCCTTCTTCTCCACCAGCCCATGTGACCACCAGATTGGAGGCGCGCGGCGGTCTCACAGACACCGGCAGGTTAGTGAATCCGCTCCACGCTCCCATGGGGTCCCATCACGGCTGCAAGCTGTCACATACGAGGCGGGGACAACACAGATATAAGGCAACACACACACACACACACACACACATACACAGACTGACTTAGCGGTTTCTTTCTCCTCTGTGGTGCATGAAAAGGAGCAGTGGTTTAATGCTTCCTCTCGCAGTTTTTTATTTATTATTTATTTTATTTATTTCTTTTAACTGTGCCTGCGTCCACGGGCAACACTAATATTGTGGTGAATAAATCATAAAGTCTTTCAACTGACTTCGTCTTCTTTTATATGTTCTCCTAAAATTCAAAGATATCCCAAACTGTCCCTTCAGTGGATTCAATTTTGAACATATATCAATCACACTGCAGTGAGTTTGCTTGTACTCTTCTTGTGTATTAGATTGTGTGACAAAAAGAAGACTACTCAAAAGACTTTTTGTTTTTGTTTGTTTTTTTTCCCGTAATTAGGCTATTACTTTTTCACAAATAAAAAGATGAAAGATTTTTAAGCAGGTTGTTTTAGTATACATTCACATCTTGTTGGCTGGAGCTGGTGAAAATCTAGATTAGAGGTCAAAAATCAAAAACTGAAGTGACATAATTAAAATGACTAATTAAAATGCTCACATATACAACGAGAGGGCATTTCATGTTTTTTCCAATCAAATGAGTGTTTAGAGTAGGGTACTATGAAAACACACACGCACACGCACACACATACACACAAACAAACAACTTACTCTCACTTTTGTAACCAAACAGAAGTGTTCAAAATGAAAGGTGCTGCTTGATACTGAATTTAATGTAACGGGGTTTTGGGAAAGTTTACAGATTTTTTTTAATTTTATTTTTTATTATTTTAATTTTTTTAAAGAATGTGTGTTGACTTGTAGAAAACAGTGAACCCAGTTAAACTGCTTGTGTGTATAGCTATCTGTACATTGGTGTGAAGTTCGATTTATTTATTTATTTTTGTCCTCCAGGAAGTGACCAGATTTTCAGATTTTGAGGGTCAGTGAAGCTGTTACCTCAATGATGAAAACACTGACCCAGTGAGGTTTCAGGAGGATGTTATTGATCCATGTTAAAGAGAGGAAACTGGGATGTTTTCAGGAAATGAATGGCCAATTGCTGTCTCTTCACCATTCACCTGGTGAAATAACACCTTCTAAGTGGTCCAGATTGAGCAACTGCAAAACCTTCAGCTCACATTTGTATCAAAATTAACCCTTCCTCTACGGGAAGCTGCATTGTTTCAACATTGCACACTGAAATCGATTTTAAGATCAAATTCTGATCAGACGACTTTTCTTTTATTATAAGCACAGCCACAAACCTCAGCAAAGACAAACTAGCACTAAGAACAGATTCCTCATAATTGTCCATACTGACCTGTCAGTGGTAATAATCTGTCTGCAGACGTGTGGTTTATTTTATTTATTTCCCCTTCTCCATTGTTAAAAGTCTGTCCATGAGCTTTGCACTAATAGTGCCTGCTGGGCCTCCTCAGAAGTTTTTTTCAGGCTTTTGTGAGGGCAGAAAGGAAGGAGGAAGCATTGAGCTGCATTTTATTTACTTGCTCATTCATGTTAAATATGTGTCTAGATGTGTTTTGTAAAAAAAAAAAAAAAAAGTGTGTCGCCTTTGAATAAACTTTGGCATCTCTATCATTTTGAAACATCGAGTAAAGCATGTGTTTCGAGGGAGATGCGTGTATAAAGATGACTCCTCTCAACAAACAAACAGCGTGGGGCGGGGTTGTGGGAGGGGGCAAATGGGGGAGGGAGAGGGGTGCTGCTCCGGAGCTGGTGCCGCACCTCGGACCAGTCAGGGATGCAAATGATGCACCTCAACGCCATCAGGTACTGCAGTTGACAGAAAATAATGAGAACCCGCTGAATCTTTTATAAGGTTAACACTCACATTTCCCAGTCAGCTGTCACACAAGAAAGAATTTAGCACATGCATGCGGGCGAAATAAGCCTTCATCGTCTCATTAATGCTGACAAGGCCCTGGACCGGCAGCTCCCTGCGCCAGCGCCGCCACCACCTTCGTTTTGTGTCGATAATTTGCAGCTGAGACAGACCCCTTCTCCTGGAGAGGAGCGGAGGAAGAGGGAAAAAGAGGAGGTAGGTGTTGCGGAGGAGAGCCAGAGTGAGAGGGAAGGAGTGGGGAATTGTAGAGGATCGTGGAGTGAGTGCAGAAGAAAGGAGGAAGGGGAGGAGAGAGGAGGTGGGCCTGGGGGTGGGGAGGAGGGTGGAAAGATGGCTAGCGCGCCAGGAGTCTGATTCTCCCCTAATTGGAAGCATTGGGCATTGTCAACGGAGGAATTTCAGCTGCTCACTGACAGGTAGGGCCGTCAGAATGATAGCCCACTTGTCAGCGCAAAAGACCAATAAAAACAAACCACTTTTGATTTAATTGGAGGCCTACCCATGGTGTGTGTGTGCTAGAGAGAAAGGTATAGATTGTGTGTTGCCTGCAGGGCCACGACCACGGAGAGGTGGGAGGGGGCGTGAAGATGATTGTGGGGGCGTTTGTGTCCGTGTTTGTGGAGGAAATCATGAGTCTAGCCATCAATGTGCTCGACCTGCCTCCATCTCTGCCATCACTCCTGACTCTCATCCGGCAGCTCTCTGGGGGTGAGTGGTCACTGGGCGTCTATGATAAGAGGCAGGTTTTGATTCTGTCCCAGGAGGCCCCGCTGAGCAGCAACATCAGAGCAAGAGATAGTTTCTCTCTATTCTTCATCCTTCCCCCTTTTCCCTTCATCTTCTGGCTCCATCAGCTGAGTTCTGCTCAAAATATGAGCAGTGTTTGACATTTTTTATGCTCCTCTGTTGACTGAGGGCCATGCAGTTTTTCCAAAGTTTAATTTATACTGGAAGCATATATGGCAAACATTTGCAACCAGTGTTCAAAAGCTTACAGAGAGCCTGATAGGAGTAGCAGCAAACAGATGCTGATGGAATAGATAATGTTTCTATTTGTCTTGAAACAAATTTCAATCGTGATGAAATTTCCATTTCCATTAATGAAGCTACAACTCTAAGTCCTTTCTTTAAAGGTCCCATTAACTGCATTAATTGGCATTGCAAACCTTATGAAATCTCTGTGATTCTCTCTGTCATGAAAAAAAGCTGTTTTGATGTATTCATTAATGATTAGTTAGGCCACGTTCCTATTGGTTGTTGTTGTGATGAATGAGCTGCTGCACATTGGTTGGTGGAAGTTATCAGAGTTTATCCTAATAAGGAGCATATTTATGATTGCATGACTGACTGTGTGAGAGTGGCAGTTCAAATAAACTCAGTTCAAAGCTGGTAAAAGAGGATAGTTCAGAGAAACTTCAGAGAAAACACTGGACTCATCATCGCTTAGACAGATAATTCAGTCTTCTAGAGATGCAGCATTCAATAATCCAAACTTGACAGCTGGATGTAACATCAAAAAAGGGGGTTTTCTGCATTACTTTTTCATAAGTTGTAATATGTTCTTCTTCTCCCTCTCAAAAATAGATAAACACAATGTGCTTAAGATGATACAAACGCAATTATAATTTATTGTTTTTTACTGAATGAAATCATTAAATATTGATTTTAGAGAGAAAAAGTAAGTTGAACCTGTAGAAAAAAATACTTTAACAAATGCCAATCTGGAGTCAGTAGTTACCTGAAGTCCAGTAAATGAAGTGAGTTTGGAAGTGTGATTTAGAATGACAAACATTTTAAGTTTGCTGTGCTTAAGAATCCATGCTGATGTGAGCCATGCCTCGCAAAAGTGAGATATCTGAAGACATGTGATTCACAGTTGACTTGCATAAGGCTGGCATCCATCAGTCCAAAGTTACACTAATTATTTATAAATGGAGACCGTTTAGTATGGTGTACTCTTCTTCAAGGTTTCCAGCTGAGATGACTCGAAAGGCCCAACACAGAATACTCAGTTAGAAGGAGATGAATGCAAAACTACCAGTTAAAGGGTTTGAAGACCTCAATGGACCCGGTAAATGTCTACCATTGATAAGTTATTTAACGAACATCAGAGCAAAGGAAAGTTTCTCTCTATTCTCAATCCTTCTCCTGACAAAGTGTCCCTGTCAGAACACAATGGAGGAAACCAATACTCTGGAAAAAAGTAAAAATAAAAATAAAAACACTGCTGTGCACCTGAAGTTTGGTAAAGAGTAGAAAGTGTTGTTGTGGAAAAATATTCAGTTGTATGTACAGTGAGATGGCATCATTAAAAATATCACCCCAGCGGTTTAGTATGGTGAGAATGACCCCAAATATGTCTGGGCTGAAACCCCACATGATGGAGGAATGGTCAAAAATGCCACCTGTGCATTGTGCTGGTCTGATCCAGAGCAATGAAAGCTCTTGTTTGTGGTAATTTCTGCCAAAGGAGGTGTAAACAGCTTTTAATGCCAAGGGCTCTCTTACATTTCCCTCTATAGGGGGACTGTCAATGTGTAATGCATTTGTTCAATAAAGACACAATAATTTAAACTCTTTTTGTATTATTCAATTAAGCACATTCAGTTTGAATTACTCTGACTTAGATGAAGATTAGATCACATTTTATGTCAAATTAATGTGGAAAACCGATTGATTCCCAAGTGTTCACATGCTTTTTCCTTCCACTGTATTGTAATGAAAGTGATTCCTTAATCACAGTACAGCAACTACCATAATCAACTGACAGAGTAATTAGGACACTTTAGTGGACTCTAATCTATTTCATAATTGCAGATCCACACATGGATTTGAATGTGCACTCACCTTGCTGTCCTGCTCTGTCGGCCCAGTGCACATGCCCCTTTGCTGCTAGTATTTTATTATTCTTGACAGAGTTCAATGAACACATCTGGTCAGAGGATAAGAGGGGATGGAAGGATGGCGCCAAGAGGTGGAGAGGTGAGTACGAAGCCAATGGGGAGAGGTGTGGTGAGGCAGAGGATGAGAAGCTATGACCATCCATCATAAATGTCCCTCATGAAGAATGCCAGCTCCCTCCATCTACAGCCAACTTTCCTTGACTTTTGACACAGTAAATCCTAAGCGAGTCTATCAGGAATGGTCTGGAGGAGCTCTGGATTTGAGTGATTGTTATTTTTATTTTAAGTCTTGTTTTAGTTAACCATTGTGCTTCAAGAGACAGTTTAGTTGCCAGTAGAAGACTATCCTTCCAGGTGTTCAAATTCCTAGAGACTGCATTTTTCTTTTTTAATTATTTTCATGAAATGTGGGTGCTGTTTAGATTTTAATGATATGGAGCAATGCCAGAAATGTTTAACCAGGTAGTTATTATACAGTCATTATAGTACGTATATTGCACAGTGGGGGCAAAGCTGGTTTCTTTCAGCAGTTGGTATTGGTTTATTCACATCACAGAAAAATGTGTCATTACCAGTTAGTCATGAAATGCACTAACAATCATTTCAGCACTGCAGCGTTTGTGTTAGCAAACTACCTAGATGCGAAATCACAAATGCACATTCCACATATTAAATATTTTAGTTCCCCATTGTGGACAAACTTAACAACATTGCTAAATTGTGCAGTTTACACTTTCATGGTGTGGGCATCTGTTGGCACAGTGAGCACAGTAGTAGGAGAGGGAATAAGTCAGTGAGCTATAATAAACTGTGGCAGCGATGCATCTACTAATCTCTGCTGTCTGTGGTGAAATTTTGAAAAATTGCCTGGTTAAAAAGAAGATGGGAGTTGGCAAAAATCCTCAACCCTCTATTGTCTTGGCTTTGCACAAAGTCAATCCACCATGCAGTCCACTTACTCCTGTAAGTGCACCTCTTTCAGCAGGGGTATAGTACTCTAATCACCACAGTGTGGCGTTGGCTTTTCAAAAATTAATTAAAGGTGTGTTACTCATGCAAGTTGTGTATTATTTCTGTAATCACACCTGTAGTCCCATGAAAACTAGAGCAGGAGCTTTATTAATTTGACTTTTTGAAAGCATACATTTGATTAACTGAGCCCGTGTGTCACTTATCCAGTGTTTGCTATACTGGGTTTTACTTCACTCGTCACTTCATTTTAGCTGTTCATCCTCATCTCAATATTTCTCTGAAATGTAAGTAATTATACAAATCCTGGCATCCAGGAAAGTACTATTTACATAATGAAGATAGAACAGCTAGTTAGCTAGCTAGTTATCAGATACATTTCTATAGTAAGTAAAATAAGTACTGAGCCTGACCTAAATCCGATGAAAATCTGAAAATCTGTGGAAATAATAATAAATATCAGAATTGATAAAAGAGGTCCACATAACCTTCAAGATTTGAAGACTGTTTGTGCGGAAGAATGAGCCAAAATCAGACTGGACAATGCATGTGACTTGTTTATCCATGGAGGTGTCTTTTAAGCTGTTATTATCACTTTTACCTTTACTTTTCCCCTTGTCATTTCACATTATTACAAATATGGTTTGATTTCTTTGCATGCGTAGATTGCATGGATTTTTTCCAAACATCTGGTGAAAATGTCATGTCAGCAGCACCTTCAGAAATATATTTACTGGAAAAACTTGTGACATGTTGAATGCTTATTTTTGTCTGCTGTAAATGGAACGTTTGCATCAGATCAAATCATCATCATCTGATCAGCTCAGATCAGATCTCAGATCTTATGATAGCTTGAGACAGAGTTGACTTCCCACATGAAAAACTAATGTTTCTGTTCTATCCCATAACAGGACTTTCTACAAACCCTGTTCCCTGTACCCAAATCTTTTTGCAGCTAAGCAACAGCAAAAACAGCAGTTGATGTAACGCAAGTTACATACAGTTAGAAGCTTCACAGATTTGAACTATAAACCTTCTGGCTATTAAGAAACAGAGCTAGCCACCACATAACCATACAGCCCTTTGACATCCCAGCTGAACTAAACCCAAAGTCAAAAGCCATAGAAGGGTAACAGATCAGAAGCAGTCTTGTGAGAGCTGTGTGTTAGAAACTGTTCCAGTTTCCTTCTTTTCGCTGGCCACAGCCGTGTGTACCGTGGTGAGTTTCACACCATGGTCAGGCCTGAGCAGCAATCCTTGGTGAGATAAGAGAATGTCAGTGCAAGAACTTTATACTTTGCTCTGAGACTCAAACTAAGAAATGAAGCCAATCACTCTGATTGAACATAAAAGTAAATTCTAAAACCAAAATACCAACACAATAATGGAATAATAAATATTTAAAGGGCTGTAATACAGTTATTGATCAGCCTGGTAGTAAATATTGATTTTCTTTGGATTCTTTGAACAAGGCTCAACTAGAAGACTGGCCATCAAAAGCCTGTGTAAATTTGCTCCACCTGGTAAAATAGGATATATCCATGAAATCATTGTAATCTTTGTTTTCTTGCTGATGAATACCGCATGTTTTTTATGATACACAATTTCAAAATTTGTATTTCAGTGAGAGGCCTCTTTTTTTTGCTTGCCTGACTTCTTCTTCATCTTCTTCTTCCTTTTTTTTAATACAAAGATGGGGGTTAAAATCCAGTTTCATCCAGAGTCTGAAGGCTGATCAGTTTGGAAGTGCCTGATGGGCTAATTATGGTCAATCATTGTGCTCAATCTGGAAAGTGTTATAAAACCATTTCCAAACAATCTGGAGTTCAACATTAATTTATTCTTTATATTCAAGTAACCAAGACAGTTGGTAATATTCCTGGAATGAATGCACCAGCAAATTTAAGCCAAGGTCAGACCATGCAATGCTCTGATAATTACAAACCCAGAAGCTGCATCTCAGACCTCACAGCTTCACTGAGTATGTTCAAGTTACAGTCCATGACAGCTTGACAGTCCATTATCTGTATATCTGATAACTGAACAAGTACAGTTTACTTGAAAATTTGAGAGTATAAATCATCTTCTATTTAAAAAGAACATGGTAGCCCAACTGAGGGTGGCCAAACTGCATTTAAACAAACCACAAAGTTTCTGGAGGGAAGTTACATGGGTCTCATGTCACAGATGAGACCAGGGTGGAGTTGTTTGGCAAAACCCCAACGCAGGAACACCTTTTACCCACTGTCAAGCACGACATTGGAGAGATGATGATTTGGGGTTGTTTTTCAGCCAACACTGTGGTGGGACCTTAAGAAAACTTTGCATAACCAAATACTCATTGAACCACAGTACTGAATTCCTCTACAAAGATCTGAGAGACTGGTAATGTCATATAAGAAATGATATTTCAAGCTTTTGCTACTAAAGGTACATCTACATACTATTACATGATATATGATAGGGGAACTTAGTCACGCCAACATTTTTTTTTTTGAATCTTTTGGCCTCATTTTCATCTGAAGCTGAGTTTGCCTAATAATAACACTCACTGTGATTGGATGATTTTTAATATGTTCATAAAAAGAAAATCCTAGGATAAAAAGACAAAAAAACAAACTTAAGTAAATAGCAGTACATTGATATAAACCTGAGAAAAGCAGGACATCTTTACAACTGGCCTGACCTGTGAACATTTATGCAAGTATTTCAGAAACCAAACAATTGCAAATGAGCATCAGTAAAGTCTTTTTTTTCACATTCAGTCATGTCATAGTTCAATGTTAATCTGTCATGAATGCCCCTTCTGAGTGATGGCATGTTGTGGGGTTCACATTGGGAAGGGAGTCCCCTACAAGCTGCTAAGGGGAGCCTCACAGTAGCTGGTGGACCATGTAGAGACATTTCCTTCAGCTTGTGTACCTACAGTAGGGGGAAAGAGGGTCTGGGTTTTACCCCCCTGCATTCTATCCTACCAAGGGACACTCAGGTGTGGTGTCCCACAAGTGGGGATGTGGTTGGCTTTCAAGAGGCCATGCCATGAATCACACTTTATCTCTAAGGAAACACACAAACTGCAAACACAATATGCGAGACTACAGTTTGACAAGATTCTGCAAAAACCTGTAAAAATATAAGTTATGGTGTTAGGCACAAGGAAACCGAAGACTTTGGGGTTGCATTGTATTTCAGTTATTTCATCATTATCAAGGCCATGGTAAAGATTTCTGCATGTTTCCAGAGACCAAAATCGTGAGTTTAAATTGCACGTGTTGTCCAACCAATGGTTCAGCACCAAAACATACTGAAGCAATTTGATTTACAGTAAAACAAACATCAGTAAATGTGACATACATTTCCTAAAGCAGCAGATTATGTTTTTTGCTGAAAGAAAAACTGGAATCTGAAGTTTAAAAACCACTTAATCAGAGCTGATTATTATTATTATTTTGTTTGCCCTAATAATTTCATTCTAGCTTTAGTAATAGTTGTTTTTTTTGTCACACACCCTCAAATGAGTAAAAGATGGGACAATATGGAAAATGTCAAAATAAATGCATAAAAATAAACTGTGATTCTTACATTCACTTTGACCTTTATTTCATTGCAGTCAGCATGAACCCTTGGTATAAAAGCAGAATCTAGGAAAGGGCATGTCTTAAAAAATGGCCAGAGGAGCTCTACTTTGTCAACAAACATGTAAGAAAACCACTGAAATGTTTAAAAACATCCATCCATCCATTATCTATACCCGCTTTGTCCTGTGCAGGGTCACGGGGGTCTGCTGGAGCCTATCCCAGCTCA
>JBAMYA010000004.1:13380529-13394357 GCA_037176975.1 Arrhamphus sclerolepis | reverse complement strand
TTTATGCCTTTTCGGTGATATTTAATTGAACACTCGCTCCTCTAGAGTAGAGTTTGTCAAATGGGCAATAATTTTTCATTGCAACAGCATCAGCTGATATAGAAAACTACTCTTGTGTTAAATGTTTCATCTGCATGGACGCGAGTTTCAGTGTAATTCAAAACTTTTCTGTCACCTCCACATTGTCGCAAACAAGCAGAAATAAACAGTGAACTGAATTGTGCCAAACATTCTGTTTATAAATTCAATTGAAGTTGTCCACTCATTATTAAATCTGTTCTTCCTGTGAGATAAAGGATTTATAAGAAGCTTCAGATGTGGACCTAAAAGAGACTGATATTAAGCTCAACACAACTTTTGATAAATGATCCAACTCTCCGCTAAACAATTCTTTAGTAGCATTTTTGTTGAATTATCCACCGCACATGGGCTTTATCCAAAAAAATACAAGTGTACTTGAGCAAATCTCATATTTCTAATCTTTACAAATGATCAGTTTTGTTCTAGCAGTGTCGTAACAAAGCTTATAGATTACAACCAAAATATAGCCAAGTTCTGTCTTATTGATTTTTCTTCTCTATTATACCTAGACTACAGTGGTTCAAACTCTTTTACTCAGCTTCTTGCAAGATTTGCAGAGGCCATGCACACAAAAGATCACCTGATCGAAGACAACTGCTCTGTAATTTATAGCTTAGATACATGTGACAATGTGCTGTTTGGGAGGAGGGCATGAGATTTATGTAATGTAAAAATATTTATGTATATTATAGCCCTAAGTCAGCTGAATACAGTTTTAAAAATCAATCCAGTTTATTTACGTAGCCCCAGTTCAAAACAAAAATGATCCTGAGGTACTTCAGAGAGGATAAATAAGTTCTGAGTTGAGTCCAGTTAAAGGCAGTCATGTTCAATACAATTATTTTGTATCTATGTATTATTATTATTTTTTTTTCATAAAGCAGATGATTTAACCAACAGATTGCACTGACTGTTAATTTGAATTCAGTCCCATCGTGAGCATGCATGAGTTGGCAGATTCAGGAAGAGCGTGCACCTCCCTTCTCTTGAAGCAGATCCCTTATCCTTTAGTAGGATTGAAGTCATGCAGGGCTTTTTATGTGTTGATCCTACAACTGGTCTTGGATTATTTTGTTGTTTTTCTATGTCTGTCTTTCTTGCTTTTTAAAAAAAATGATTGCAACATGAGTAATACTGTAAAATTGTGAGGCAAGATAAGATAACCTTTATTGTCATTGTACAGGCAGAAGAATGAAATATAAAGTACCATAACTGAAGATTTTATTTTAAGATGCAATAATGTACCATTAATTACAGCAGATGCACTGTAAGAATCCAGAAAAATACTAATAAAGATGTTACCATTATCTTGCAGTTCAAGAAGAGAAGAAGAACAAAAGGAAACATGTTGTAATGCCATATGTGATGGGAGTTTCTGAGAAACTCAGGAGAATTTTCTTCAAACATGACATTCCTGTGTACTTCAAACCAAAAAACTTCCTCAGACAGAGACTCGTCCACCACTAGGACAAGACACCAAAACACAAACTGAGTGGTGTTGTAGTTCAGTGCAGTGAAGAGTGTGAGGACCTCTACATAGGAAAGACCAAACAACAACTCCACAAGCGCATGGCACAGCATAGAAGAACCAGTACTTCAGGCCAAGACTCAGCAGTTCACCTCCAGAAGAATAAAGGACACACATTTGACGACAGTAATGTGCGTATTCTGAACAGAGAAGACAGGTGGTTTGAGAGAGGAGTAAAGGCATCTATGTTAAACTGGAAAAACCAACTTTAAACAGAGAGGGGGTCAGACTATACAGACCTTTCTGCTTATGAACTGATACTCCCCACCATGTAGTTTAGACCTGAAGAAGCCTTTCAGATGAGAGGTGAAACATCTTCAAGATCCAAGAAGTCCAGTTGCCTTTACTCAAACCCTTAGGATCACCATGACGAGGATGACTGGATCTACACCAACATCTTACAATGGATTGATTGATTAATTTATTTAAGTGCCCAGCCCACATGGACTTATAAGACACTCCACACACAAAACAAACAGAACAAAATGGCCACATACAACTCACAGGCTCTACACAAATACCATTACATCTTTAAGTCATTGAATTCAACCAGGATACAGTACTCGTCTTCTTTCCCAGGCTTTCCCTGGCATCTTACAGTTGTTTTGCAATGAATTTGACATTTGATCAAAAGATCTCATGGGTACATAATGTAATTACTGACATTTGTTAACTGAGCTGCCAGGTTTTGATGAGCTTTTTATAGCTAATAGTTTTCTTCACAGTGACACTATTGTGCCAGGTGTGTGTTTGGGTGTGTTTGCTTCCTCAGTGCTTGAGTGACGTTGGGTTAAACATTTTAATCAGGGTTTCATATCATTGAGAACATGAAAGTAAGTGAAACAGCATCATGTCTCCTTATAAATCAAGTGTACAAGATTACAGTTTGATACTGATTTTGATTGTCACAAATACTGTTTTTGATGTCTTACAGATTTGTCGTTTTAGGGGCATTTGTATGTGAAATCTGCTTCTGGCATGCAGTCATTGAATATGTGGACAAACTGGCCAATATTATGTAGCCATTTTTGACCTTTTAAACATCCATCCATCCAACCATCCATTATCTATACCTGCTTTGTCCTGTGCAGGGTCACGGGGGTCTGCTGGAGCCTATCCCAGCTCACTTCAGGTGAAAGGCAGGGGTACACCCTGGACAGGTCGCCAGTCCATCGCAGTGTTTAAAAACAACATTCCTCAAATAAAGATTTGGAGGAATTTGCATATCACGTCCTATGGTGCAAAATGAAGGTCAAGAGCATAAGCCTAAGAGCACCAAATCCTCTGACAACACTGCACCGCAGGCCTGCAGTACTCCAGTACTCCAGTCTAACTCCAGTACAAATTTTAAGAACTTGTGATTTGAGCAAATGGACCTGGCACATTAACTGTATTCTGAGTTATAAAAAAAAATATTGTATGTAATATACCATGGTGATTTGGCATAAGATATTATTTATCTAGTTCAAAATAGGTTTTGGGAAAGATGCACATTCCCACATGCCATCAGTTCATGTTGTATGTTCATCGCGTTTAGGAACAAACTTGTGGCACTAAAATATCAGTAGAAAATGTTACTAAATGTTATGAAGAACTGACCCAGGTGCTACAATAATGTTTTTGTACATTTTATAGCAGGATCAGAGTGGTAGAATAAACCCTCTCTATGGCTGTTAGCAGGTTTAGAGTTAAAACTCAGTTTTGTTGTCTATTTTTTACAGTCTGCTAGCCTGTTCTTGTAATGCAGAGCTGCAACAGTGAGTTATAGTCTGTTGTTACTAGTTAATAGAGGCAGTTTGTAAACAGGAAGTAGCCACCGCCAAGTGCTGTAGTTGACCTTGTAAGTTAAACTGTTTATTTGTAAGCTATTATAAGTTGCATTGATTTGACACTTTGGACAAAAACAGCTAAAAACTAAGCTGTAAACATGCAATCGATGTTGCTATCAGACAATCAAAGACGAGGTGCTATGTAAGGGCTGGTAAATTTCCATGAGTAAAAAAGAACATATGACCTTTGAGATGTGTTTGTGAAAGAATGCATGTGTTACATAGACTTGACATGGCCTTGACCCTGATTTTTCTTTAATGACTTGGACTTTACTCATATTCAAACACTGGGAACTCAAGAGTGGAATCACGATCGAAGTTTGGCAACTGGACTACAACACCGCTGCATGAAGAACAATTGTTCATCAAAAGCTGATAAACCCACATGGGCAGGGGATTACTGCAGGAATCACCTCAGATTCAGAGAGTTTAGAGAAATATGTGCTGACCTCCGTGAAGTCCACAGGGATGTTCATGCATTTTTTTAAAGAAAAAAACTAATACACTGGACATGTTACACAGCCATGCCAAAGAAAAAAGAGGGTACAGGTACTGGACTGGCCTTCCTGCAGTCCTGAGCTGTGCCCAACAGATAATGTGGGGGGAATTTTGAAAAATGATAAAATGATCGCACACTGTTATGCACCTAAAAATGGGACTGCAGGGGGGAAATGGAATGAATTAACAAGCAAATATTTCATCACCTGGTATTTTCAAAGCTACAGCACCTTTGAAGTGCTGTGAGGGGGAATGGAAACATTTTGAAATGTTAAAGGCTTTGCTGTCCCCACATTTTTGAATGTGTTACAGACCTGCAATGCACAAATAAAGTTGCAATAAAGTAGATGTACTTGATGAGAAAGCACAAAACACCCTGAGTTCATCCTGTCACCCTGACTTATTTTGTGATACAAGACTTTGTCCTGTTCTGACATGAAAATGTAGAAGTGCACCATCATTTTTATTTAGATTACTTCAACACAATCTGTTTTTACTGATTCAAATTCAAACTTGCATGTGGTCCTTCACCTGGCTAAGCATAGGCTTCTGAAAAAAAAAATCAGGCCCTTGTTCTAGTTTTGTCTCACACACAAACACACAAGGTTGATCATGGCAGGGGGCTTCCAGCCTTCCATCCCGGCCTTAAGCTCTCTGCTTCTTAATTTGGCCAATATGCAGGTAATATGTGGGGTCGCAACATCTCAATTATCCCACCTCCTGTCTGCAACTCCCAATCCTCCACTCGTCACCACCTTCCCCTCCAACATACCTCCAGCCCCTACCCCTACCCCTCCTGCCGTGGCTTTTATTGCTTCATTAGTACACTCCACATGCTCCAGTGCACACCCACACTCCGCAAGCCTTCAGACCTTAACAAGTTTTGGCAGATCAGCACGTGATGAGGGGATGATGAGGGACACTTTCCACTAAAAGCCCACCTACCTGACACTGTGGTCCATTTCCTGTCTGAGTGTGCGGCCTACCAGCTGATGCAAAAAAGTATGCGAAACAGCTGGGTAATATAAATATATTTCTGGAGCCTTAGGGGAAATTAAAGGCTGAAACTAGTCTTAACAAAAGCAGCCAGGTACAATCTTTTCCGGAATACAACAAATAAAAGGAGTAAACACGAATGTGACTCACCATCCAGCTCCATCGCTCAATAGTTGACTTTTGGGTGCAGACATGTTTTGATCACTAGTTGGAAAATACTGAAGATAGTCGCACCTGCCACGGTTCATACCAGGTATTGATCACTCACCTTGGGCCGTATGTCATGTGCACCGGCTTATCTACACTGAAGTCTGATTTCCGCATGAAATACCTGTTGGGATGCACACAAGCATCTTATATATCCTGCCACAACTATCAATCCTATCGTTAACCAGGTATGTCTCAGGTGTGTTTAGAGAGCATGCGTGCTCATGTGCTTGTGCTAGTGTGTGTGTTGGTGTTGCTTGGTGCTCAGTGCTGAGAATAAGACCCCAGAAAATGCTCATTAGAGTTGACCTTGGCACTTGGAGCGGGCGTTTGATGGATCGGGTACAGGGCCAAACAAGCCCCTGGGGAGCCATGATCTTATCTCTTATTGTACACACATACGCGCACACATGCACACACACACCTTCACACACACACACACACACACATACACCTCTGCGACTGCTGACCCCCCCTGCCTGTTCGCTCACACTCCTATGCTCTACACGCATCACAGGCAGAATAAATCTGTGTCTGACACCACAGGAAAAAAGAGAGGGAGAAGGGGGCTGGGGCCTTGGGGAGTAACGGAGAGGGAAGGCATTGCTTTAAGAGAGATGGGAAGGGGGGTGAAATGTGGGGGTTGAGGGAGGGAGGGCGACAGAAGGAGAAGAGAAAAAACACACAGAGGGCCGAGAGAAAACCAATAGCTCACGGAGGTGTCATTACCAACATAAGTCAGACAAGTGTGTGTGCCTTTAAAAAGGAAATATCTGCAAGGCACTTGGCGTGCTAAAGGGAAACTGAAAAAAAAAAAAAATTGGCTGAGTTGGGGGGTTGGGGGGTTTGTGGGGGGGGCATCAGTGGATGATGATTCTGAGATAAAAGACGATACTCTCTGGTGTCTTTGTGGCACGTTCATGGTTTGTTCTGTTCCTCTTACCTGTCCTTCTTCTCCATGACAAGCATATCGAGACAAACGCACACACACGTGCACAGTGCTGCCACCACCAACCCCCCCCACCCAATGACACCAACTAGGGGGCACAGCAAACACACAAAGAGACATGAGGCAACATCCACCTCCAGGATGGCAAAGTTTCTCCCCCACCACCCAGCATCCCCGTATTCACAGGGGTGGCTTCACAGGCTTGTGGGCTCTTTGTGCGCTCTTCTTCTGCCGCTGTGCTTTGGGAAGAAAGTGACACTGTGAAGTCTTAATTGAGGTTTACCTGGTGTTTCTTTTTTTCTTCTTCTTCTTCTTCTTTTCCCCCCTCAGTGTTGTTGTGCGATAAAGTGTGGTTAAACTTTATAATCAAGCCTACAGGGTTTACAGTGTGAAGCACAGAAAGCGAGGAGCGTGTGATGACATTACAAACATGGTTGTTTACTGGGTTGCTAGCAGCCGCAGAAGCTAACTGCATGTGGTGAACAACAACAACAAAACTCTTCCACTTTCTCAGTGTCAGTCAGCAGCACTCTAAACAAACTGCTGATTGTTCCCAGAAAAGGAATTTGAGTAGAATGCAACTATTTACTGAATCTTTGAGCATGTTTGAACGGCTTCTTCTATTTTCTCTTTGCCCTCAGTCCCCCCACATTGTTCCTGTCTGTCAGTCTGTCTTTGCAGAGATCTGGGAGGGACTGTGAGACTGATGTCTCAGCTCCTCCAGGATCCCACCAGGAACACCTTTTGACAGTCGCAGGAGCAGCAGGATAGAGCCCCAAAGATGTTGCTGTAATTGCACCTGGTTGCGTCATGAAAAAGTAATAATTTGCTGTCAAGGACGTCAGGGTGTCAGCGTTTGGCAGGAGTTGATAAGGTATTGGCTGCCTCCAGAGTGCTCATTCACTCATTCTCACTCATACTCTTTTATAAAGTTGACTCCTAGAAAAAGATAGAGGGAGCAGAGGTTGGAGAACAGGGGAGGGAAAGAAGGAGGGGTTTAAAAGGAAAACAGGAGAGAAATGAGAAGCAGGAAATAGGTTAAAGACAGTTGATCTGCATGCTGCGAGTTCTAATGCATTAATTGTAGTCAATATGCTACTTTGAGTACCATGTTCATTCATAATACATGCACGAATGGCTTTGAATTAAACATAAGCGATCAACAAGCTAAAACAGAGCAGGATGGTCCCCATAAGTTAAATAATACACAATTACCTCCCGGCTCACTCTTCCATTCGCTTTGATTACCATCACACAGGTCAGAAATCACCAGTGACTGACAACTGGAAAAGAAGAGGTAGAAAGGTGTGACTTCATGTTGAGAGGCACACCCTGGTGCTCCTGTGAACCCCAGTCTTAAAAGTGAGAACAAAGCCTCATGGGAAGTTTTGACCTCTGCTGCTGAAGGTGAACGCACAGGTGTGTAGTCAACAATGTGCTTTTGTGTAGGGTTGAAAGTTGACGATGACTGTGGCACAAACGGCAGAGCATTTCTGGGTGCTTTTATTTTGAAAGACCAAAAAGAAGGCCTGGGGGTCTTTAAAAGTGATCTGTATGAAGGCTGGGCACAACTACTCATGAAAGACAATTTTCAGTGTCTTATTTTGGGGATTAAAGTGTGCAAGAAGCACTTTAAAGACTAAGTTAAGAGAACCTTGGAGACTGTGATGAACCAGAAAATGCAAAAAAAATATTTTCAGGTACTTTATGTCTTACATTGTCTTACTTACATCTTACTTTGTCAAAAACTACATGTTTCTTAAAAATCTAGCAGTTTTTCTGGACTCAGTGTGTATCTGGTAAAGCAAATGGTTGCATCTGGGACTCTCAACTGCTCCAAAGCACAACTAGAGCGACGTCTTTCATAGAGCGACACCAGCTTCCATACCCAAATAAGATTTTTAACATGTCCAGCTCACATCTAAATATATTTGTTATCTGATTGTAATGCAATTTTTCCCAATCTAATTCAAGTCGCATTAAGAGGTAGTTATGTGATTCCAACTGGATTTACTCACGAACAAATGTACATGATTTAAAAGGCCAATAGGACAGTAGCGGAGTGAGAGAGGTACGCTTCAGAGCTCAAAAAGAACTCTGTTTGATCAGTAATGACTCATGGGATGGTCTTGGTGGACACTTGACCTGGCGACACCAGCAACAGTCTGTGGACAGACGCAAAAATAAAGAAGTACGCAGTTGCCTCCTTTGTTTGGTGCTTTCTTGTAACTTGTAGGAAATTTGCATGCCAACATTTTGGAACAGTCACAAAGCTGGTTTGGTTATATAATTTTGATGTGTGTAGACTACCATGGCAACTATGTGGATTAGGGATCTGATCACCTGCAATACATAATGTGAACAGTAAGTCCGAAAGATCAGATTCTGATCAGATATGCCCTAAAAACAACAGATCTGGACCGTCAGTCTGAAAATAGCCTAAGTAATCTGCATTTGTACCCCAGAGAACATCTCTTTGTTGAGCACAGTGAGAGAAACTTAATGAATTCTCCAAATATAGAAGGTCCAGAGAGTAAGCCTCACAGAAGTTTGTAAAGCTGTGTTATAAACATGACCTTCTCTTTCTCTTTCATGTCTCTCACATGCACCAGGTATCCCATTGAGTTTTGTGTGTTTTATCTTGCAGGAACAGAAGTTGTCATCCAGTAATCCAGAACAAGGATATTTTCACTCCGTTACTTATTACAGTGTTATGAACTCTTCACGAACTTTCACTGTGTATTCTTAAATGACTGAGCTGAAGGGGGCATTTTGTTGTTTTTGTAGAAAGGATAGTATCTAACCAAATACTAGCAAAATTTTGTCATTACAGAAAAAAAACAAAACTTAAACTTTAATGAAAATTCAGAGGTTCAAGCAAGCTCTATATTACACCACTTTTGCATCACACAGTTATTTACTTTGTCATGACATTTGCTCAAGTGATTAATGGATGTATTTTTACTCATCATTGCACAGTGACTGCAGGATGGGTTTTTTTTGTCTTTGTCACCACTTCTTCCTCTGTATTTATTTATATTTTTAATTGTTTATTTATTTGTTTATTGTGGTTTGTCAGGTGGGGGTTTTAGGTTGGTCTATGTGCTGTAAATATTCTCCTCTGGGCTTTCTATTCTAAACACTGGTTATTTTGGATTTCCTGTCAGCCCAACAGACCTTTTCCTTCTCTTTCTCCTTCAAAACAAGAGCAAGCTTTCACTCAAACCCAACCAAACAGAGAGAAAGTATTCTCACTGAAAGAGATAACTGCCATAGGAGATTACTGGTGGAAAATGTTTGGATAGATGGCTCGTGTCAAAACAGAAAATTGCCCAGAGCATCATCCTGCCTCTGCTGATTTGCCTTAGTGTATCTCTCCTTTATCATTACTCCAGGTAAATGATTCCCACCCAACTGGCCGTCAGCTACACTCTTCCATTGCATTATGGTCCAGTTATGAGGCTCAGGTGCACATTAAAATAGCTTGATGGTACACTGAGGTCAGCATGGGCATACAATCAGTGTACTGATATGCATCCCCATAAACAAAAAATTACAATGTGAAAGTTGTGAAGGCTACCATCTGCTTCAAATTTATTCAGTTTGAGAGGTTGTCAGGGGACCATCCAGAATCAGCACTGCCCATTTCACCACTAAACTATACTGGTTGTTGGATACAGGTGCTCAACAGCATTCTGCAGAGGGCCATTGTTCCAGTCATTAACAGATGCTGGTGTACCAGCCTCTATGGGGACTGAACTTTGCAGGCTTCCTTTACTGTACAATGTCTCTCCAACCAATATTCTACACAGCTGCTTTACTATCTTTGACCTGCTGCTCTATCTTTGATCCATGACAGGTTCTCTGAATTAGGAAGATACCCTGTGGCTCAAACTTTGATATCAAACTACCCTCCATCCCTCTCCTCTTGATGTTGTCAGAGCCATTCATGGTCACAGGGAGATAAAAACTAGATTGATCAGCATATGTTTGACAGCAACACATCATCCACATGTGTGAGAAGAGAAGCACCTGCTTCAGTTTTTCCTTCTTGCCTCTTGAATGCACATCTCCAGCTTAGTATAAGGGGGGCGTGTGCTTCGCTTCAAAGCTGGGGTGACGTCAGCTAAAAGCTTTTTATCAGTGTAAGTGAAAAAGCCACCAATGCAGCAATGCAGTAGTTATCTGTCCTCATTGTTACTTAATGAACCATCAATAGAGCAGCTTGGACCAGCTTATAGACTTCTCATTGTTGCCGGGGGGCTCCCAGGATTGATAGATTCAATGTTAGGGGTCAGGGTTTGCAGCGCTAGATTCGCAATCCTTTGGATATTTCTCAGAGATCTAAAAGCCAGTTAATCAGCTCTCCCTTCATGATCTGCCGGGCTGTTCATCTTCCCATGGATGAGTTCTATCACTCTTCTTACCACCAGCCTCCTTGTGCTTTCTCTGCCTTTCTTCTGCTGTGTTTGCGTTTGGGATTTGCCCAAGTGGCCCCAAGATCAGCTGACCTGACCCCAGCTTGGCAGAGAATGGTCTGAGTCTTAGCAGAAGCATCTCCTACATTTTAATCAGAGCTCTCAGCCTTTCCGTTGCTGCCACACACACAGAAAAACTTTTTAACCTTAAATGATCATCACAGTAGTTATTATAATATGTAATATATATAAACAGCAGCAAGCAGTAAGGTAAATGAATACCTTGCTGTAACGACCACAATTTAATATCTTTATTTCTGTTGGATCACCTTGCCTAAAAAATTGGATTTCAAGTGTTACCCCCCTCCCTCTTTCCCACTGCATCACCCCTTCCTGTGCAGTTTGTCAGCTGAAGTGATTGCCTCCCTCTCCCTCCCCCTCAGTGGCATTTAGCTATTCTCATTTGCATGTACATGCCCTCGCTGTGCGGCCTGTGGGCTGGCGAGATTGATCAACAATGCCACTCCGTGTTTTATTACATGTCAGTTGGAGAGATTGGTACCACACGCCATGGGCACACATGCAAATGTACATGGAGCGGGAAGGAGCAGTTGGTGTTGGTTGTGACTTCTGCATGACAGGCACATGCTCAGGAATAAAACACACAGAATCCACGCTATACCTCCGCATTTTGACACTTTGCAAAGACAAACACGAGTGAGACCAGTTTGAAAGGTAGAGAAAACACACACACATCATCTGTGACTCTGCACCCCACGGGAGTCTCTGCAGCTAAACATGTACATTCTTGCTCAGTGAAGCCCGTGTTTACGGGTGTATTTCAGCGTAGCATAAGCTTTTATCCCCTCATATTACATAGAGAGCTGACAGATATTAATATGCAAAATAGGAGGATGCTGAACAAAATGCTGATAATTAAGCGAAGATGTTCTGGGTAGAATCACGCTTAAGAGTGTGCATGTGGGACCAAGCACATGGTAAGCCATATGCCTCTGCGCGGTTATTGCTATCCTGTGGGGTAGGGGGGCTGGGGCCCGTTCCCACACAGGCATGGTACAAATGGAGCCTGGGAGACTTGAACTGAATCCTCATCATGCTTTTATAGAGTCATCAGAGAAGAAATGTGCCATTCTCGCTCAAGTTTTGTCATGATGTGGCTTTATGTGACTCTAACATGCAGGTCAAAAGTTGCTGGGATCCCCACATTCTGGCCTCACTGGTGTCACTTTACGATAAGCGGTCCCTGTGTTGTATTTCACAAAGCCATATCACCCATCTATCAGGTACCCTACCCACCTGCTCCTCCTTCTTTCTCTCCCCCGGCTGATCTCCTCTTCCATCCCCAGAGGGGGGTGAGGAAAGTGGGAAGGATTCTTGTGATGCCGGGGGCGACAGGCTCTCTGTGCCATCCACTTACACAAACGGCAGGATCAGCGCTCCGCACAAGAATAATTAGAAGATAATGGGTAGTAATGCGGCCCGATCTGTCCCGATTATCTCCTGGCACCGACCAGCACAGCGCCATCTGGTGCCAGATCTCAGGGCAGCGGCTGCTCTGCCACATGAAAAGAAGGTGGGCTTAGACTTAATCTCACACCCCATTCTGTTATTGACTGTCTGTGTGGTGCTGTGTTCAAAACTGACTGAATGTGAGAGCGTGTGTGTCAGTCTCTGTCTGGCCCTGTGAGACGGTTGATATACATCACAGGGAAAAAGTGAGATTGCATTTATATTACATGTATGGGTGACAGCCGGCATTGCAGTTTCTTGGTGATCGACAGAAAGGCAGAGTGGTGTTGAATGTGGTGTGAGTTTCTGCAGAGCTGTTACATGGACAAGTGTCTGTCACGCTGGGCTCCTTCTCTCAGCTTAACTCCCACCCTGCTTTGCTTCTTCTTAACCAGCCACTCTCCCACAGCTCTCGGCCAATTCATTATGACAGTCCATTGTGTGGCCAGTGTGGCCTGAGGTTTAGTGCGTTAAAGCTCTTGGGTGCTTTGTGTTTACAGATGCTTTATGTTCCCAGCAGAATTCAAAAGCTCCTCGCTCACCCTGCACCTTTGCACAAACCATCCGGCCTGATTCTCGTAATGCTCCAGTTATTATCTGTTAGTCTGAACACAGACAGGCCGCTTTATCAAATTATCCCATCACGTATTTTGCAGACAGCATGAGCCAAGTCAGAAAAGCTGTTTTACACACAGGGGTGGTGGATTGCTTCATGTTTGATCATGTTGGTCTGCACATGTGTTGTCTGGAATATGTAGACTTTCTCAGACCTCCATTGGCTGGAGCTACAACAGACGAACAGTTAATCAATGTTTAAAAACTGATTGTTTGACAACAAAATTGTTAAGACAGACAAACTCCAAATGTCTACTCTTCTCTTTCCAGGTTGTGAGGAAGCTACGCCTCCTGTGACTCTGTAAAACTGTGATTAGTTTTTACAATATTCTCTCATTTTTATGGACTACTGCTGCCTCTAGAACAGACGTCTAACCAGCTTTTCAAAACTCCAATGCCATTTTAAGCAAAATAATACTGATTAGAAAGTAAGCGTTTCATTGTATAGCATTATATAAGGTAGTCCTGCAAAACATATATGATGACACACATTCACCTATGACACATATTATTATATTTATTATTAAGTAATATGAAAAGCACAGGGACTCTTTGAATAAACTCAAATCATGACATCATACTGCAACAGCTGAATTTCATTTCAGGGATTAATTAAAGTCATTTGTATTGTATTGCATAATATTTCTATCATTTACATTTCTGTTGACCAGCTTTCATCTTTCTTTTGCAAATTGAGAAAGAGATGATTTATAAGTTTAACAAAACATCATCAGTTTGTGAAAGGGAGCTAAAGTGATCATATTTAGCAACTGCAGATATTTAAAATGGCCAGATATGCTGCATACATCGAGTGACACTCATTCACATCTGCTTTGTACCATTTCTGTATGTGTGTGTAAGGAACAGGGTTTTTCAAAATATGTCTCCTCATATTTGCTCAGAGGTCGTGCTTGTATTGGAATAGGAGCTGTGTAAATAAAGTTGAATTGAATTTAATAAATTTTGAGCTTTGAAATTTATTTGGGAATATTAATGAGTTTGGTTAGAGTATTAACAAAATAGCATCAGTTTTGTTTCTAGAAAAAAAGACTTCCTTTGATGAATTTGCGTACGTTTTGTCTGAAACTCTCACAAAATGTATCTTTCTTTTCTTTTCTTTTCTTTTCTTTTCTTTTCTTTTCTTTTCTTTTCTTTTCTTTTCTTTTCTTTTCTTTTC
>JBAMYA010000004.1:13363716-13380429 GCA_037176975.1 Arrhamphus sclerolepis | reverse complement strand
GATGGAACATTTTTGAATCCTGAAATAATTGAGACTTTTTTCTTTTCTTTTCTTTTCTTTTCTTTTCTTTTCTTTTCTTTTCTATGTAATTGGGGAGGAGTACAATCTCAATGAATTTGTTAAAAGTGTTGCAAAAGACATGTTTACCAGTTTTAGTAGTCATTTCATTCTGCTTCATTTTGTTTTCGCTTAACGTTTGGTTAGGTTTAGGAATGTAAACCGTCCTGTTTGGTTAGTCTTTAAAAACTTCCCTACGCTCTCGAGCAGAGGCCAAGGCCTTTATTTACCTCAAATGCTCAGGGAGAGTTCTGCTTTTTCTTCAAGATTTTCTTTTTTTTTTTTTTTTTCGTTTTTGGGAGTTTTTTTTATTTTTTTTTTTTTTTTATTTTTCCAGTGGATTTAGAGAGAGACAGCACTGTGTGCCTGGATGCTGGATAAACAAAGTGGCACAGGATAGCAAAATTCTGGCTTCACAAACATAACACATCCCGCATCATAATTCCTTCTGAATGTGGATAGAAAACCTCCTGGTCTTAGAAGGACTTCTATTGTAAAAGATGTGCCTGCAAACTATATTATAGTCAGCAGAAAACTTGACTGATCCCAACAGAAGGAATTACTGTTGAGAAAAATATTCATGGCATGGTTAGTTCATTAAATTAAAAAATTTAAAAAATTTAAAAAATGCAATTAAATTCAAAAGAAATTTTCTGCGGTGTAATAATAATTGGTTAGTTGGTCCAGATCAGGTGCTGGATCTATCTGGGTGCTAAATGCATATATTGACTATGAGGATGCTTACAAAGTGAAGAGCTGCAAGAACTTGCTAATATTTTTCTTGCACCTGTATTAGATATAGAAAAAGGTAAAAACTTGCTTTAAAATAAACCACATCATCCACATGTCTTCCTGATATTCTGCCCCACTTTTCTTCCCCAAAGACACAAATGTGGTGCAGGCCAAAAACAAACTCCTTACTGAAATGCATAACACTGAGAGTCATGCTGAGTGTTATGACATAAAGAAAAAAAGAAATCTATCCTGCAATTAACCATGAGAGCAGGCTGCACAAGACGGGAGGTGGGTTCACAGAGCTTCACATCATGAGTTCTAAAGCCCTTTCCCTTTCACTTTTATTTCATTTTCAAGTTGTGTTTGCCAGTGTTAGGGCTCCACAACTACTTGGTTAAGGCTCTGAAAACATCAGTATGAGGTTTAAAATTTCTCATTTCACAACATTAACCTGAAGCCCTCATACCTTTATTTGTAACTTGGCTTTGTGACAATGTCAGTATTGACAGTCAACAGAGATTTATTTTTTATTTTGATTTTATTTTTTTAGTGTAGATTTGATTGTTTGTAGTAAAAACCTCCCTGAACCTCAACAACACCTATTACCACTCCCCACCATTCACCTCCCTCCTTCTTCCTCCTTCTTTCTTTACCCTCCCATTGTACCTCTCATTTGCTCTCCATACGCAACCTTTGCTGTTTATTGAGATGCTAACTCTCTTTATGAGCACCTAATCCTGGGGCAAGGTGGATAATTTATGAAGCATTTACACGAAGAAGCCCTGCTAATTGGAAGCATGTGTCTGCATAAGCCTCCCCAGTGCAATTGCGCTGCATGGGATCAAGATTGTACCCAACTCTAAAGTAACATCATAATCATCACTTCATTTCAAAATAAAAACTACCTCATGATCCTGAAAAGCATATAGGTCCTGAATTGTTAAAGAGTAGTGACACCATTCATCAAAGACTCATTTCTCTGCCCCGACGGCAGAGAAATGAGCTGAGCTGTTGCACTCAGCGCTCCTGAATCTCAAGCCTTGATCCCTCTTCTGCCGTGTCCAGCATGAGATCAGAGGTCAGGTACGCAGGTCCTTGCCAGCTAGCTAAGAGCACCATTTTGACATCAGACGACACCTCTATTCTCCACGTCCTGCACTCTGCATCCATGGCCCTATTTTCTCCAAACCAAGGCTCCTTCAAAACCCTCTCCCGTCCTCATTTACATTAGGTCGTTTATTATGACTTTATGATTATATATGGGGCTTTGTCTGGCTGTGCATGTACCTTCACCACTCCCAGCTGGTCCCCATTAATAACAGAGCCCTGGCGCAGACAGAGCAGGAGAGACTGAGGAGCTTGTTAGCTTCATAGTCGAGCGCAGGGGCTCATCGTGCGAGGGTGGAAGGGCCGACAGCACAGGAGGGAGATGTACAGTAAAAACACACACACACACACACACACCTACAAACACTGACACCTGGGGTATCTTTTTCCAGTTCAACCACAAATTTGAAGTACTTGACATGATGTCTGGTGCTCTTTCAAAGAATTGCACAAAGCCATCATGTTATATTTTTAAGGGACTTTATTCTATGTTTCAGTCTGTCTGTGTGTGTGTGTGTGTGTGTTTGTGGGCCACTGGGCATGTGTTGGGGTGAAAGCATAATGAGGCTGACTGGACAGAGTGGGACGCCATGCAGACGGGCTCCATTGTGGGTCCCAAAAGGCAGCAGAAGCCCCTAAAATCTGCATCCTTGATCTACGCTCCAGGAGTCGGTAGGGAATAAAGCCGTGGAAATGGGATTTATTTAGCACGCCTCATCAAAAGGGAATTAGCAGGGTTTGGGGAGGGAAGACGGGGCTCTGTTTAGAGCTAGGATGAATGGCAGGATCATCTCTGTAATCCTGGGCCCTCCCTCCTCTCCTCCTGCCCCCAAGAAAAAGAAGAGAATCACCCACATTAGCTTTGAGGGTGCCTTCTGTAGCCTCGCTCTGAACCTCAAACCAGCCACCCTAAAAGGGAAATCAGTGTGTAAGATCGTTGGCAGGTTAGGTTAAAGCATCACATCTGGATACTTTTTTTCTTCTTCTTTTTCTCCCTCCCACCCATCTCGAGCTTTAATCTCTAATTTCTCCTCTCCCGTCTAAAACATGGCCATGGAGTTGTCAGGCTCGATGATAGCAAGGCTGACAGCAGAGAGCTGGCGCACCAACATGCAACAAACAACGCACGAGCATGTAAACTAAAGCAAACAAAGCCCCTCTCTGCTCCTCCAAAGGCAGGATCCCTCCCACCTGCCGCCCTGCGCCGCTGATGAAACATACAGTAACGGAGCACAGCCATTAAATGGGCGAGCAGTAAAACCCCACTTGTACATTGTGAGGGGAGCTTGTTTTGGCATATCACACTGTCACTCATACACACAAGCTTGTTCATTATCATCCCTGCCTGTGTTTGTGTTTTGCACCTCCTCTGCCCCAGACGTGTTAGAATGTGTGTGTGTGGGGGGGGTTGTTACCTGAAAACAGGTGACAGGCTAAGTGATGCTTGACTGGCTAATCTCTTTCAATGAGCCAATAAAGTCCAGTTTTGCTCAAACCTCATCAAGATTCCTCTCTGTGTTTAAGTCATCAGTTATGAGTAATTGACAGAGAGCTCAATTCCCAGAACCTTGGCAATATAAAGTGTAACTATTCCTTTTAAAAACACAACAGAACAGATATCTGAAATTTTTCTGCCCACACAATTTAACTTGTCTTTAAAACAAAAAAACAAACAAACAAGCAAACAAACAAACTACCAAGCCACCAAAGCTTAAATGAGGCTAAAGTCCACACATTTAGAAAAATGACATTTTAATTGTGATAAAACATGCAACAGTATTAATCAACATTTTCTGCTCCCATGGGCTCATATCGCTCCCTATCTGCCTTCTTCTCCCTCCTCTTCTTCGTCTCAGCAGTAGGATATAATGGGTTGCCTAGAATAATGCTACTGTGCCCAGATATATCTCATTGCTGGGGTAATTCCAGCTCAGTTTATGCGTTCTTGAGGCTGCGCCGGGCCCCGGCAGACCCATAGCTCCTTTATGTAACACCCAGGAGAATCTGCCGTCTGCACAGGTACAAGCCTGGGACAAACAAACACCATCAGTAACCTGTCTGCTGTTCATGAGGCTGCCAGGCTCACCTTCACCCCTCCTCCTTCTCCTCTTCCTCCTCCTCCTTCTCAACTCCAATCCATCCGTACTCTCTTTTCTCTTCTCCCTCTATCTCTGCGCCACGCAACCTAATCATTGCCGGCCCCCATTCTCATGATTTATCACTCCACACGCTACTGAAAACCAATAGATCAGGCCTGCGGCAGGGGGCCCGGGAGGCAGAGAAGGACAAGAGATAGGGATGGTAGTAGAGAAGGGGATAGATAGTAGTGGAGGGAGACCAGGAGAAAAACCCACCTATGATGAAGTACTCCATGACGCAGAGGAAAAGCAACAGCACCATTGCAGCTCACAGTCGGCGTCCTGCTGTCCCCCTGAGCACATTCTTCTTTCCTCCTCTGCAGCATCTCTGTGCAGCTCTCACTTCAGTGTCCTCCTTTGGGTCTCCATTCTTATCATCTTTTTTTCTTTATGAGGAGCCCTTCTTCCCTTATTAAAGTTCTCACTGTAACACCATAAAGACTGATCATTTTCACAATGCAGGGATAATTTGCATATTTAGCTTTGATCTGCACCTAAATGATACAGGAATGCAGTCATGTCGGTGCATGTGTCCTCCAACCTGCCTGTGATAAAACTACTACATAAGCTATATATATATCTATATGCAATGTCCTTTTACCTGTCCAGAACTCAAAATCAGTTTGTGTGAACATTTAAAATATTTTCCAGTAAGCTAGAAGAAGCAACTTTGTAATTCACTTCCACGATTTTTTTTATGACGATCATATCTCAACATTGTTTAGTTTTCAGATAAACAATAGACCTGCTGTATGAGAAGTTTTATTAAGTTATTAAATGGTCATCTTCCAGGTGGAAGTTGGGTGGTTCACTTTCTGGGCTTGCAGTCCACATTGTAGTGTGTTCTTGGGACCAATGCACTCAAAGTATGAATGTGTATGATAAAAAAGGCGTTTCATGTGTTTGTCAAAAGGGCAAAACACTTGCCATATTTACAAGAACTGTGTAGACTGAAACCATTACAGGTTAGATGACCAATAGTTACAAAGGTTGCATGTGTACACAAATCATTAGCTGGGGAAACAGAATGAATGAAACACTGGAAGCAAATGTTCGTTAATCAGTTCACAAACAACAATTATTATTCCCAGACTAAACTGCATCAGTATCAACATATGCACATGAATGAGGATCAATAACAACATTATTTTTAGGCTGTTTTCAAAATGTGGGTGAGTTCTGGGTGACTAATCAAATAAAACTGATGGAGATTTCCATGGCAACGGTTGACATGTCAAAGGATTCAGGCCAGCCCAAAAATAAAAGTTGAAGTCACTTGTTACAAGTGACTACAACGTTTGCCTCCCAGTGTCCATCGTATTTAGAGCGATGAGCTGGCAGAGTGTAGAAATAACAAAAGAATCGTCATTTTCAACAAGATTCAGTGTCACACAGGTACGCACAAACGCTTGCCCTACTGGCCACCTGGTCTCTACAGCATCAACAGCCGACACATGGTGTCGGTCCTCAGAGAGTACACTTCATTACAAACATAGATTGGATTATGTCTTCCAAAACAGACTGACCGTGTCCAATCACTCTAGTGCGCCTTTGAATGAAGAATATTCACCTTATGCCTGGGCTGGTGGCTCGGGAAAGTTGACGCACACAGAAACACTCGGAGGCTGGCCCTCCTGGGGACTGCTACATGGGGATGGCGGGGGAACAGGGGGGCATGAAAAGAAGCAAGGGGGAGCGAGAGAGAAAGCGAAATGTCTTTTAAATGACATCCCCATTGTGAGGCTGAGCAGGACGATGGCACTTTGCAAAACTGCTAACAATGAGCACAGGAGAAATCCCTTATCCTACAGGGGCCTGGCAGCATGCTCGCCATTACCATAGTCATTTAAATACAGTAATCTCGTTTTCTGCCTCAGCCGAGGAGGCATGCTAAATATCCCTGTGTGAAGGAGAGTGCACAGCATTCACGGCCAGCAGGATTAGAGATGTTTCCCAAACTGTGTGTGTGTTTGTGGGGTAATAGCAGCACACTTAAAAAAAAAACGAACAAACAAAAAAACAAAACCTGTACGTTACCAAGTAGTTTAAACTACAAAGTTGTGACATGCCATAATCTGCCACAACTCTGACTACCGTTCTGTGGTTATGGTAAAATCTTCTTGCTTATTTTCAAAAACATGGGGCAGACAGAAGAAAGGAAATAAATGTCTTACTTAACTTAATTTAGTTAATTTATTAGAAATGTTTTGGGTTGTTTTGTTTGTTTGTTTGTTTAAACAGTGATTTTTATAGTGATATCTTAAATGAAATTTGACCAAACAAAAACATTTTCTTGTTTTTACCAGCACATCAGCTTACAGATTTGAATACTAACAGGTGTAAAGAAGCAAATCTATTAAAAGAAAAATTTTAATTTTCTTACTTTTTTTTTATTATTATTATTACTTAACACAGATAAGATTAACTGTTCTTCCTTTTTTTTCCAGATTAATCATCTTCAGACTTTCCTAAAACTCAAAACAATTTTTAAATGAACTGGCTGGTCAGCAGTCCAAAACAAAAATATTACAACATGCAGCATTTATGAGTGGTAAACCAGTAAATAAACCTGGATCTGAAATTTTCTTCATTCATCTTTATCTCCATCCAACATGATGCTTTATTTCTGTGCCTTGGATGTAGCACAAAGCTTTAAGGCTGATTTGAAAGAGGCAAGGCTTTTTTTTCTTATTTTTTTTAACCATTCTATCAGTTTTGTCTTGAGCCGACCATCTCCACAATGCAGGCAATGACATGTTCTGATTATAAAACACCCAGATTGTGCAGTAACCCTGCATTGTGTTCTATGTGTTATATGTTTCTGTCGATCCTGGAGCCACATATTACTGAAAGAAACAGTAGGGGATATTGATTATTTTTTTCTCCTCTGAATAGAAAGACTTCACAGGGGACATTCACAAAAGTCCCATATTGTTTGAAAGTCAGAAGTGGAGTTGACTGCATTCCAGGACAGTAAAAGTGAAAACCAGTGGAGTATACTTTATCGCAATAAAGTTTTACTCAATATTTTGTGCTTTCAAACACCGCAGCAACATGATCTAGCAATATGAAGATGTATGACCTACATGGCTGGACATGGCTATCAAGCTCTTTGAGCCTGGACTCAGTTTGCTTCTAAAAGATAAAGGATTTGGAGGACACTTATGTCCACATTCTGGACAGAGAAGATAAATGTTTGATCGGAGTGAAGGAAGCCATCTATGTTATCGTTAAACTTGGAAAAAAAAAATTCCAGACAGTTTCGCCATCACTCACCTTGATTCATGAGACCGCAGCATTTCATACAATTGCTGGAAAACAACGTGTGAGTCCCAACAACGCCCCCCACAACCCATGAGGTGTTCAGCTGGGTCAGTGACGCATGTGGGAACATGCCGCAAGAAAGTAAGAATTTATAAAGCCTCTGGAATGAGATGGGAAATGTCATCAGTTATCAGTCCAGGTGTCTTCTCTTTAAGCATTTAGTATTATATTTTTGTTTGTTTATGAGTGGAGTAGTGAATATTTGAATTTTTAGGTTGGAATTGGTTAGTTGTTTTGTTTTGTTTTTTTTATGCATTTACAAGTTGGAATTTTGACATTTGAACGTCTTCATTTTCTGTACTTCTGGAAGCTCGGGAATTCCTACCGCTTGGTTGAAAAATGATTCAATCATTGTTGGTGGGTTCATGACTCTTAGAGGCCAAATAGAAATTATGTACAGTAATACGAAGTGTCTGCTTTCTGTTTTCAACTTCGATGATTGATTCCAGTTTTTTGAAAAACTAGAAATTTTTGAAAGAGAGCCATTTCTTGATTTGTTCATGATAAAATTTTACCGTGGACATCTTTTGCAGTGAAGGTGCCAACGAAGGCATACGAGCGGTGAGGTGAAGCAAGGATTTGTGTCTGTTGTGGACGGGGGGCGTTGGTTGGGGCTACTGCGGCAGCTTTGGGGATATCATGTCGGATCGAACAACAAAAGAGGAGCGAGGGAGAAAAAGCTCTTTCCACGCAAGCTGTTTTCATTCTTCTCTGCTTCCGGTCCAGTGGAAGAGTTGATGAAGTTTAAATGAAGCAGAATTAGGAGATCAAGCAGACACGGGAACCGGTGTTGATGGCATCTGCGAGGCCCCTTCCCCACACCCAGGAGAGTCAAACTGTGGACAGCTGACCTGGATGAAATTGAGAGAAAGAAAAACACAAGGGACCAAAAAAAAAAAAAGAGGCGAGGAGGGGGAGCATTCGGGGGGAAGCTGAGAAAGATAAGGGGATGAAGTATCTCTTAAATGTGATAATCTCCAATCACCTCTAACATCAATTCTGTCAAGGCCCGGGTTAATGAGCTCACAGCCGATCAAGCGTTATGCGCCGCCACCCCTACCACCCCCTGATTCTCCCTTTCTCTCACTCGCAGTTGCTCTCATCATCATTGTTGTTCTTTTGATTTAATCCCTCTTACTTCAGCTGATTTGAGCAGGAGCAGAAAGAGGGATGGAAGGAAGGGAAAAGCCTATTACCCAAGCTCCTCTGCTCTCAACTATCTAAATGCTAACGATGTGAGGGGGCAAGAGAGGGGAGGGGAGGAAAATGATGATGGGAGGAGGACGCCAAGGGAAACTGAAAAAGAGAGCCCAAACGTGCTGGCGAGAGAGGACAAGATACAGCAGAGGGTGGCTAATCTGTTGTGGCTCGAGGTCTCCAGGAACAGTTTGGTTATTTTGAAAACAGGTTATCTAGGGGAGAAAGTCCAGCTCACTGTTTGCTGACCTTCCATCCCTGAGGTCAAAACACCTGATCTGAGCTCTATACTTTCACTTGAGCTGTTTAGACACCAAGATCATAATCTTTTGCCCTGCCTGTGTTCATTTCTTACCCCTTTTCCCTTTACCATTGATTAAAACACAAGGGGGCCATCCTCAGTTGCTGCACAGAATTAGATATTATGGATCCGATTCACTTTGACTGGTGTACTTGGTTGGAAATGACTGGGGTAAAAGCTGCGGATCACCTTGAACTCAGAGTAATGTCTACTTCGATCTGGTTCTCTGCAGTATATCAAGGGAGCGGAGGAATTTTCAGATTATTTTCTATGAGCTCTCGCTCTGCGTTCTGCCTCCTGAACAATTGTTTTCTTAGTTAGGCTTCTTGATATAGCTCCCAGAGGCCTCAAAACAACTGAGTAAATATTTGGCAGTTGCGTGAAACCATGATTATGAGCCTAGGTTTGGCATGACCAAAGAATGCCAAAGATGTCTGTGCACAAACCTGCCGAGCTTTAATTGGGCTACAAATTCTCCAAAGAGATCACACACCATTCCGTGTTTCCTCTGTTTAATTTCACTTCATTGAACTTTGCAATTACGCGGCGGTAGGTAGCGCGGCACCTGCACGTTGCAAATTATTTGACTTTCAAGTTCACAAGGCAGTGCGGCTAATTTATGTGGCGATGCGAGGAAGAGAACACAGTGCGATGTGCCACTGTTTCAACTGTAACAATCATTTTGATTTGTTTTCACCGCCTGGCACTCAGCTTTCCTGTTCGTCTCATATACGTAAGAACAGTGGGAAGAATTTGCTCAAAGAGCACACAGATGCACACATGTCGGGCTTGCTCATGTCTGCTTGAGAAACATGGTAACTTTTTCTCTGCATAACAACTCCCTCCCCCCCCAGATTCTTCTCTTTCAAAAGAATACCATTTGATTTTATGTTGGCCAATGAAACAGTGGAGGGTGAGAGGCAAGTGAACAATCAATCTTTGTAATGTGATCCACGGATTGAGCACAGTGAGTAAATGTTTGCACAGGCATCCATCCAAGGCTGCAGTCAAACGAATTCTGCAGAAAAGGAATCTATCCAGGGCAGGCCTTTCTCTTTATCTCTCTCCTGCCCAGCAGCAGCAGGGTATCAAGCACATTATATTCCAGTGCTCTGTGCATTTTTCATATAGGCTGGCTTTTTATGTTTTATGTACGCCAGCTCAGGGGAGAACAGCTGTGTGGGCGCCGCATCCTCTGTAACTTTAGAGGGTGAGCGAGAGAACTCATTTCAGTGGGAGAAGTGGAGCAGAATGCCAAACGCAGCGAGTACCTGCAAACAAACGGGAGCTGCAGCCCAAGGCCTGCCTCAGCTATTACATTACCATAATACACGGAAGCAACACCTCGCATGCTGTTTCTGCTGTAATTTGAAAGCATATTGATGGGATTTGCAAGTTCTCAGCTTATGCACACCATGACCTCCCTGACCCCCATCTTCTCTGACGGGTTTTGGAGAAAAATTGGATGTTGGAGGCTTTTTCGCAGTTGTTTCGAACTGTTCAAAGATAATCTGGTATTACATATAATGATGGAAATTGATTTTCATTCAAGTTGCATTTGATTCTGTTGAAATGTAGCCCGACCGAAAGAGAAAGTTAACAATACGTGGGTGTGATTTTAAAATTGACCCTACTTGCTCCATATTACAAAGTTAATAATCCCCTCAGTGTAACAAGGCTTTTTTTTTTTTCCTACGGAGGACATCATTGGATGAAACGATCTGGCGATCTGAACCGAGAGGCTGAAAATGAATTTCTGTGCTAACTCTAGTAAACATGCACATTTGTGTCTGCCACTGCTGCCAACACACTGCAAATAAACAAAAGGAAAAAAAACAAAAAAGAAGTAAAATGAGTCATTAAATCACTCATCAAATTTTGATTTTCATACTACAGGAGGGTTCCGTGGTGTACCGCCTCGAGAACTGGGCTGGCAACTAGAGGGTCGCCGGTCCACATCTATGGATGAGGTGCCCCTGAGCAAGGCACCTGAACCCCACCCGCTCCCCGGGCGCCACACTGCAGCAGCCCACCGCTCTGGGTCCAGCAGCCCAGATGGGTCAAATGCGGAGGCAGAATTTCCCCACGGGGATGAATAATAGTATATAAAAATAAATGTTAAGATTAATTGAGATGGCAATTGTAACATGGACATTTTGATAGAAATAATTAAACAAAGGGTAAAAAAAAAAAGACTATTAAAAATAAAAGCAATTAAGACATGTGATAGCTTTTCAAATGTCATTTATGTAATCCAAGTGCATCCTTAAGCAAATCTAACAACCCATTAATTAGGATTATTTAAAAAATAGTGATCATTAAATAAATAATTAATTTCCTGATGAACACTTGTTGTCTAGAAGAAGAATGTGATGCAACATATTTTGACTGTCTTACGCTTCAGGCTGGTCAAACATCACAAGATCTTTCCTCTTACGGACTGAGCTCCTCTGCTGAGGACAGATGGTGAAAGCTCTCTCCGTATGAGGGGGACACACTGCCACCCAGTGTTACAGGCTCTGAGGCAGGAAGCGCTGGAGTCCAGCAGCAGCTTCAGCCTGCTTCCTCTCTGATGACCCTGACTGATGTCGATGTAGCACAGAGGACTGACTGAGGGATGCTCAGAGTTAACCACCAAAGCGCCTTAACAGTGGAGTCCAAGACTTCTGTATTAAAAACTCTACTCATCTCTACTAATCCTTTTTTTTCTGACATGTCTTTAGACTCTTTTTCACAGTCTTCTTGTAATTCATTTCATACTTTACTTTACCGACTAAGGTCTCATCACTTTTAATCATTATTATCCACTACTTTTTGTTTTTTGGAAGGTTAACTGACAAGTTCTCAGTTTATAAATGTGTTGCAGTGAGTACTTGATTTCTTTATGATCCTTTAATAGTTATAATCATCTTCAAATACTTTCTGGACTTCCAGGCTAAAATTTATCTTATAACCCAGGGAAAAAGAAATATATCAGAGATTTTCTTTTCACAACAATATCAGTTCTTTTCAGCGTATAAACCTTATATTCATGATTTACAAAAGTCATGTCAGTCAGGTGTTCAGTCATCTGAAAACAGTGCTGTTATGTGCTCATCCACTTTTAGCTGCTTTAAAATGGTTTTGAAAGTTTGCAAGTGGAACTCTTCTCCCACATAATATATGGTGATTTTAATTGAATTTTTAAAAAAGAAAAAAAAAGGTTTTGTTGTGCAGTGATGGGTGTTTTCATCGCTGGGCTACAAACCTGTTTTAACACGAATGTCTTCATTTTCAAAGACAATAAAAAAGAAGAACAAGGGGTATTAAATAAATCATATGCAACTTATGAAGGAGGATGCAGGAGGCGCTTTCATCAGTTTTTGTGAAGGGATGAACTCATATCTCAGTAAAATTGAATTTACTGGCTGGGTTTATCTGTGAATCATCATTCACACATCAGCCTGCAATTCATTTCATACTGGTTGCTCTTTGATGTGCATCCATAAACTCTCTGACAAGACTGAGCTAATGTTGCAAAAAAAAAATATATATATATATACTGCTGCTGGTGTATTAAAACACTGACAACTGCCAGCCTTTTATATTCATTGCTCAGATGGTTATTCATGGTGAAACAAACAATTCACAGGTGGATGTTTGTTGCAAAGATGCAATCAAAGGGAATTGTTGGGTTTCTCTGTGTAAAGCACCCTGACATTGCTTTTTTGTTGTGATCTGTTGGGATTAGAAAACAAAACTGAATCGAGCTGTCCACATGCCTATTTTGCATCATCACCAGGAGGAAGCGTTTGTTTACCAGGGATTTTATATACGAGTCAGCGTAAAGCCCAGAACAGTTAATCCATGCACTATAAATAAGACGACATACACCCTGTTGTCAGTCCTCTCAAACACTGTCTTAAAAACTCCTTTTTTGTGATTAATTTTCACATCATTCAGTGTGGTTGTGACATCATCTCAGAGGAACCCCTCAATGACCCCTAGTGGTCACTTGTCCAAACAATCAAGTGAAGTGTAGTTTGTTTGTTTGTTTTTTCAAGTATTCATAACAGAAAATAGAACCCCCACTGACATGAAATTTCACATTTACACAGTCTCATTATAAATGCCGGTTGCAGCTCTTTTTTATTGTCTATTTTGGGATAATCACTAGAGAAATTCTTTTATGTGTTAAGTTTATGCTCTGAAAATTCACAATGCCTTTTTGTTGCTTCATACACAGATTCCCTCCTGTGAAACACAACAAAAATTCACTTATTCTTAAACAAATGGCTGAGGAAAGTTACATTTGCATGCAGCCGAATGTCAATTAATTCCTCTTTTCATGTTTCCCCTGAATTTGAATACTGACTCGAAGCACTGCAGTCACTTGTCTTTCATTTTCTAGAACAGGTTGTCTTATGATATTCAGGAGTGTGTGAGGAAAATGTTTCCTTTGTATACAGAAAAAAAATGTTCTTTTGATATCAGGTTTAAACAAAATGACAAACATAATGTCTCATGAAGAATTGCTACAGTGATGGTAAACAAAAGGGAAGGATCCCCTTGTGCACAGTAGAAATCAAGAACGCTACCATCAGCCTTGGAGACTGGAACTTGAAAATAAAGCTCAGTTATTTCTTTTGTTAGTTTTACCAACCTGTCTGCAAGGACATGCGGGCTTTACGTCCTTTTGTCAAATGTGAGATGTGAGACCACTGCAGCTGTACTTTTGATATGACACAAAAGTAAAAGAGAATCATTTCATCAGAATGGATAACTTTACTCTGTAGGCTGTGTCAGCATCTTGTGAATATTTGTGACGATAGCACAGATGTTTTGGTTCTTAATTGGTTATTTTGTTCGACCCAATCGTCATCAGCTGTGCCTCCATTATTAGTTAAGAAAAGTAGGGATGGAAAAATGGGCGGATAGAGCATGAAGAGAGATAGCTGGGGATGAGGAAAGATAACGAGGAGGACAAAGTACCCTGTAGGATTAGCAAAAAGGGTGGATAATAGGGACCAAGTGTGACCGCAGATCCAGTAGCCCATCAAGTGGGAGTGAAAATGGAAAAAGGGCTGGAAATGAGCGAATCATATGCTGTAACTTATCCTCCCCGCTCACCAGAGACCTGGGCTTGACATGCAGGAGGGTTGAAAGCCAGGTAGCCACAGGGAGATGGGAGGGATTTTTTTTTCACACTTGAGAGGGTCTTGGCTGTACCTAACTGGCCACATTGGCCACCAGTATCGTAAACTGGTCCCAGCATGGTGCTTTGTCAATGTGCTGTGACTAATCCAGGAGGGGTCCCACATTTTCTTTCACCCTAATTAAAGGAGGATTAGATGGGATGGAGCTCCAACCCACAACGCATAGCCAACCATCCTTTCACTTTGTGAGGAAAACCATACTTACTGGAAATGTCTGGACTTTTTGTGCATGCCACCATCCAAGCTCAGTTTTGTCACCAAAATAGTTATTACAAAGGCAAAGCTGTGCATCATTTGTGTGCAACATTCTCCCTAATCGAAACTGATATGATTGCATACTGTTTAGAAATAGCCAGTTCACAACATTTGAACCAGTCTCATAATTCTTGTTCAATTTAAGCAGGCAAATTTGAGTGTGGACGCCTTTGCCTTTCTCTGCACCCAAATTGTTCCATCCTGAATTATTTAACTCTGTCAGCAGTGGTTAAAGTTGAGTTTTAGTTGAACTGAAAATATAAGCAAACGCAATGAAAGTCAGAATTTTAACCAAAGTGAAATGTGAGGATGAATCTGATAAGGGGACAGAGAGCTTGATGCTCTCTGACAACATCAGCAGTATGATCTTTGTGGTACTTTGGGGATAAAATATAAACTTGCAATGAGACTTATCAGCAGTTTAAATTGGACTAAAATAAATAGAAAAATAAAAATTGCAGTGTCACTTTAAATTATTAAGCTTCAAAGAATTTTTGGTTTTAAGAGCTCACGTTTCCTTACAAAGGATGGGCCTGGTTCCTGTGCTAAAGCTGATAAGCTTTGACATGTTTCCTTATCATGTTAAAGATTTGAACCACCTACTATCATCAATCACCACTTAAGACCCATCAAATGCAACAGCTCCTTTGTGTCAACTTACACTATATCCACCCTGCTGTGTTGTGTGATTGGCACAAGAGGTGGAATGGCATAACATTTTGTTTCACTGCTGGACAGCTTTGAGAGATAGTTGCAGAGCGAACCAAGTGCTGTGTGAACTGGTATTACAGGAAGGCGTAACAGGGGTGCGAGGATGGCTGCAATCTCCTTTCAGTGAATGAACTCAGTCCATTAGAGGAATGGTGAGAGGAGGCCTGGCGGACTGTCTGACCAGGGTATTCTGACTAAAACACCACCACATTTTCATTCATTCATGTAAATGTGAAAAAAAACAAAAGGAGGCAGACACCTGTCAGATAGGCCATATCGCAAACTTTGTCACGCAGTTACCGAGGAAACCCAGTGCTTTGCAATCCGGAGAACTCTAGCGTCTCCCTCCAACTAAAGCTGTGTCCTCCAGCTGTGGTAACATCGCAAACTCCTCCAGCAGCTGGGAGACTGAAGCCAGCGTGGCTGTGTGTCTCATGGCAAAGCACAAGAAAAGGGACTTTTGTTAGATGGAGGAACCCTATAAAACTTTGTGTAAGCATACTGGGGAGGGAATATTGTGCCTCCCTGGGATAGCTGTGCATGCACAGCTGGAGAGTGAGGGCAGAATGAGGAGGGAACCTCCAGTATGTCTTTACAGCGCAACCACTGGAAGAAAATGGCTTTAGATACCCATGGGTCATCTTTGTCAATTAGGAACTTTTTGAAATAGAAAAGAATATTTAACTGGAGCACAACACTCCTCTAAATAGTGGTCATTGTATTTTCACCCAGATTACCAAAAAGTAATTCTTTAAAAAGGAAATATGATGACAAACACTTCAGAACATGTTTTTGGGTCTTTGATATCACATACAAACTAAAATCTCTGACATGACAAGAGTTATTACTGTTAATGAAAACTAATACTAAAACTGGCACTAACAGAGAAAAAAATAATTGCATTATCTGAAATAAAAATCAAAACTATTTAAAAATTCAAAGTTATTATAAGTCTGAACATGACACAATTCTTTCACTTCGTTTGGGGCTAAAATTGTGACATTGAGAGAGCTGTTCAAATTCACAGGATACGTGACATCACAAACCCAGACCTGAGTAGAGTCATCCATCTTGCTCTTTGCTGTATAAGTTAGGAGACTGAGAAACAGAGCGTAGTAATTCAGTTTGTGCGTGATAGAGAGAAATGCAGGAGTGATAAGTCAATAGATTTTGGATGTTTGGATGAATTTGGATGAATAGATGATGTTAGCTGTTAGTTGGGTAAATGCAGAGATTAAGGTGGAAAGCTGGTTGTTCCTCAGGAAATAGTTTGTACTAGTAGTTTGTTCTACTAGCTGACTATCTGACCACAAAACTGACTTTTACTTTTACTTTTGTGGTCAGTTAGTCAACGGACAGTTTATTTTATTGAGCTCAGTTCCCTGGGAAGATTCAATGGAGGAAACTGATGAAAGGAAAAAGCTTAGATACACAGACTTGGAGGCAGAAGCTGAGCAGAGGGGATTGAAAGTTAGGCTATATCCAGTGGAGTTTGGATGTAGGAGTTTTATAGCTTGAGCTACATTTTCATTTCTGGGAGAACTGGGTATATGTGGGCAGAGTTTGAGGAAGTTGGTAAATGAAATGTCAGATGAAGCAGCCAGATGTAGTAGTGGTCTGGATTGGATTGTGTTGTATTGGATTGCATTAAAGATGGTGTGGAATTACTTAATTAAACAGTTGGAGATGATGA
>JBAMYA010000004.1:13330287-13363413 GCA_037176975.1 Arrhamphus sclerolepis | reverse complement strand
ATATAGTGTGACATGAAAATAATTGTATATAAACTGAAAATAGATTATACCGTTCACAAGTTACTCCCTTTATCAAAGTTATTTATCACAACTAAACTGTGATCCATTATAGTTTTGTGAAAACGAATTAAATTTGTCTAGTATTTTCTAAATCATTGCTCAATGTGAGACTTAACGGTCTTTCAAAATATTTTCTATTTATTGTGACAAACCCTAAATATTTGTGATTCTTTCTGATACTATTTTTGATGCATTCCATGAAAATGTTCAGGTTTTATAATTAAATGTTATTTTCACAATTTGGAATGTCACAATAAATGAGACAGTGTCACACCATATGGTTATGCTGCCATGTGTCAATGCAAACCATGCAAACCATGCAACCACCTACTTCCTGCTACTGAGTACTGATCACTCGTATGGCAGGAAATATTTTTACCACAAATTTTGTTGATTTATTTCACCTTATTTCACAAACATTTTTTAATATCTTATGATCCAAATTAATGTTTGGTTTGTGTATCAAATTTCAGTTCAGTTCAAACAAATAAACAAATAATTTTTTTATATCATGTGAACTGTGTATATACAGGGTAACTGATAAATCAGCTCATCTAGACTTCATTGCAGCCTACATCGTACACCCTTGGTGTCAAAACAGTTGACAGAGAGGACCTTCAGCAAGGTTTTACAGTACAAGCAATATGAGTCCATTTATGAGTGTGAGTCATCTGAGGCGAGTTAAAATTTTTATATTTACAATAATCTTGTGGGCACTCTGACAAAAGTCCCACTTCCAGGTGTCTTTCAGTGTGACACATTTTTCATAAAAATGCAACAGAAATTTCATTATTTTGTTCTAATTAGGCTACATGTAACTCCATGTTGCTTTGTTATAGCTAGCTACAAGACTCAAGGTTGTGCTAAGTGCAGAAAAAAATGACATTGACTATAAAGAAATATCTACATTATTTTGGCTTTAGGCTCCAGTTAAGCACACATGTGCATCGCATATCTGCAGCTGCATGAACGTGATGCTGGGCTCAGACTGAGACACGCCCATTTCTTATAAAAACTACTACGTCACGGCGCCTGCGAGGCAAGATTCAGGAAAAACAGCCACGGGGTAGGGGGGGAGACTACTGCTTCAATAAACGTTTTCTAATCTGAGAGTGGTTGATATTTGGGTTTGCCTGGACCATGAATGTTAACGAGGAAACCGTTGCCATGAAAGAATCTAAAAGACGAGAACGTCAGATAGGTAAAAACGTTGTTCACTTTCCTTGACCAGTATGTTGGTATCTCTGATGAGACTCAGACACGATACAGTCCTTCTGGGTACCAAAGCCATTGTAGAAGAGAAGGGAAAAATATCCACGTTATAGGCTTTTTCAGTTAACAGCATATAATTGAGTATTGTCTTTTTATTTTCCCAACATGAAAACGCGAACAGTGTGAAGTGAAGCATTAAGTGTTCAGGTTAGGTTGTTGTTCGTGACTAGCTAGCTAACGTTCTTGACCCTTCCGTTTCAAACCTTCTTGTAATTACGTTCAACTTGTCAATGGAAAGCCATTTAGCTTTCAAACAGGTACTTGTAAAAACGAAATAACTATAGGGATTGTATCTGCAAACAGACGGCTGCAACCAGACCTTAAAAAAAAAATCTATATATGTATATGATAAAGCCTATACATCAACGGGTTGTGAAGACAGCTGCGAAAACATGACAATGTCTGTCTGTGTCTGTGTGTGTGTGTGTGTGTGTGTGAATGAATAACCCTTTTAATGTTATAATGATGCGTATAACAGCTAACAGACGTCCAAGTCGAAGCAAATGCATCTTTGCATTTTATTGAATTCAAATGCATTTTTTTTATGTAGAGGTGACCGATGTAGCACACAAACACTTTGGTTTTTTTTTTAGTTTACTACAAGCTGAATAGAAAATAAGATAAACAGGCAAAACCTATGTTTTATAGTAGCGCAACAAATGCCGCCATGCTGAAATTTACTCTTCTTTTGATCAAAAAGATGCAGGCATATAATTCTAATTATATATCAGGAATAGACTATTTAAAATATAACTTAAATATTTTGTAGATATATATCTGTTAAGTGAGATATTTTACTACTTTACTTTTCCTTTTGGACAAGGCGGACATTTCCTTCCGGAGGTGCAGCTAGGAGAGGCCTTGTCATGTGACCATTCACAACCTATTCTTTTATTTAAAAACAAAACCAACTACTTTTATTGTCCAAAGCCTAAACAACACTTAGAGCTTACCAGGAGTTGAAATAAATGACTGTCAACAAATGCTCCTGGTGAGATTAACCGAGTTAATTAGCATGTAAACCTCAATGACTATGTAACTATTGCTCAGTTACAACTACTACTAAACGTAACTCTATTGTTTCCAATGGGGTTTGATTCTTAACTTTGTCTGTAGGTCCAGGCAGTTATGGCTTACATGATGTTGAAGGTATGGCTCTAAGCTATTGATTGGATGCATGCTGCTCTAAGCAAATATGACTGCCTGTAACATAACAGAGAACTAAAAAAGGGGGCTCGCCTCAAGCATAAGTGTGTAGAGGTGATATAAAAACGCCATTAACAAAACTAAGATGAATGAAAGTTACTCTGTTGCATGACTGGATCTCAGACCTTGGTTTCTTGTGTTGCATCTATGAGGTCAACAGATATTTGCAAATTTTGGTGTCCAGTATTTTGACCAACTGTGTTGAAGTGTTTTATAAATATTGCTGAGTTGACAAGCGTTGTTCAACGCATTTATTTCATTGCATGCGTCCATCTTCTTTCCCACAGCTTTGGAGGAAGGAGACTCTGACATTGGCTTGTGTGGGTGGCTGCTGGTTGGACTCTCGATCCTTCTCATGCTGGCTACTTTGCCCATCTCCATATGGATGTGCATCAAGGTCAGCTGTCTATCAATTTAGAGCTGATAAGTAGTTTTGAATGAAGTGAATGCATCCTACTCAGATTAGCCAGTGTTTGGAAATGCTCGACCTAATGCTACCTGTAGGCACCTTCACCACCGTCTTTCTATTTACTAAATGTCTGGAAGTGTATTTGTTTGTTTGTTTGTTTATTTATTTATTGTTTCTAACTTTATTGATCCTAGCTTTTGTTCCAAGTTTTTTTTTGTGTATGTGTGTAGAAACAATAATAATTTTAAAAAAGCAACAACAGAAGAAATTGTAATGGTCTTAGCATTAAATAAACCCCACATGATCAACATTATGAATTTTTTTTTTCATGGTGGTATAATTTATTTCACAAAATTGAAGTAAAATAAAAATCTGGGTAGTGCTAAGAACCCCCATGTTTCAATAGTTTGTATAGTTGGCTTAAAGAGCCAGCGTTGTGGAGGGATTTGGCCTGTTCTTGTTTACACAATTGCATATATATTATATTCCTTATATCTGTGACTCTTGGCACACACCTGAATGCTCCAGGCTCGCAAATTGACAAAATATCTGCTATTATTAAGGTTTGCACAACTACTTTTGTTTATTTTATCAAGAACTTAACGATTTGCAGGCCCTGGCGACAACTCATTCTCCTAAATATCGTGAATATTGCAAATAACCTTAATGTTGCTTTTTTATTTGCTTAAACCCATTATAATCATGTCATTTTTTTATTCATTTTGCAGATTGTGAAGGAGTATGAACGAGCCATTATCTTTCGCCTTGGGCGTATTTTACGAGGAGGAGCAAAAGGACCAGGTTAGGCACTTTTTTCTATTTTTTTTTTTAAACCCTCCTTCAAGTATGTTTAAAGTGATTTTTAAAATATTCAGCAGCTGTTGAGTTGAATAGTTTTGGTGCTAAAAATACTGCCCTAGCTCCCACATGTCCTCACATTTGTTTGCCATTGATTGTGGTTATTTTTGGCAGAAAAGGCCAAAAACAACCCAGACATTCTTTAGTTGAAAGCCTGACAGATGTCATAGATGGTATGTACAGATTTCCTTTGTTATGTGTTTCATCTCTAATTCACCAAACCTAAATCATATGATCTTCATTTGAGGAGGCAAAGCAACAAGTCTACATTTACATCTTCATTTAAAGGACTTCAACTTACTACACTTTTGCCTGGCTAGCCATCCCAGTTTTTATTCTTTATAGGCATAATTAATTTGGTTCTTCTGGATTTGACTTTGATTTCCAGGGGACAGTTCCAACTGAAATGGAAGAAACTGCCTTTAGATACCTTTGGCTAGACATACAACCAATCATAGAAACAAAGCATGTGACATAGCAGAGCAACAACTAGTTTAGTATCAAAAAACACATCAGGAATAGCCATCACATAAAGCCACCCCTGCCCTGTTGCATCTGGCTTTGTACATTCTACCATGGCGAAAATGACTCTGAATGGGTGGGGGAGTAGATCATTTCAAGAGAGAGCTTTTGCTAAATGAGTGGCAGTGGCTGGCCCAGCTACCAACATGTGCAGAGGGAACTCCATTGTAAATGTTATTTCCTGGCAACAAAGGCTATTTCCCCGCAGAATTTTCAGCAAGTTTCCATGCGGTTGTACTCGCCCCCAGTAAGCAGATCTGAGATCTTTCTGACATATAGCTGCAAACACAAAAGTAGTTGCAGCTCAGTTTTTTTTGTTTTTCTTTTAAATGACAGATAAGACTCAGATGGAATAATTTGGATATATCTACTCTATTTGGATCTAAGAAGTATCTGAAGCTAAAATCAATTATTCATCAATTGGTCTCTTTGACCAGTTGATTAACTACTTCTCATGTGAGGGACAACTAGCAACTACCCGTATGGACCACTCCAAGTTGCTTTTTATAAATGGCCTAATGACCCAAAGTTTTTTTTTTTTAGTTTATGTTTAGCTGGGAATTGGTATTTAAGTTGATATGTCAGCTAGTGTTTAAACACAAATATCCAATTGTGTTTACATTGTATCAAACATTGTTTGCCCATATATTAGTGGAGAAAATAGTCATCTTCAAGACACTGAATCTATTTAACACTGAAAAAATGCCATATGTAATATGATTCTTTATTTATTAAGCTGATAACTAGCTGAGTTTTTGTTGAATTTAAGCTGCTTCTGCAAAAGAGCTGGATTCCAAGCATTGATTGTGGGGTGTGGTACGTTGACTGGAAATGGCAAACAAGAATTACACGGCCATCTCTTCAAATGGTCTTTCATCTGTGATGTAGTCAATTTAGTTAGACTTGATGGCTTCTTTTCTTAGCATGCTTAATGATATTGGTTGCTATGACAACTCAGAGAACAGAGCTGAAATATTGTGTACAGAGCGGTCAGTAGTTTCACAGTGAGAAATGGTTTGCTATTTTTCCACTGTGCTTCAGTAGAAATTATTTGAAATGAAACTGAGTGCATCTATGTAAACTAAAGTCATGTTCACTTTTACTTTTTGTTCTGTAGTCGCTGGACAGGTGGAATTTGTGCTGGCATGTGTTGAATTACGTGTCATTTCGATTGTGGAAGTCATGTAAAATCCAGACTGAATGTTGAGAATTCTTTCTAGATCTGTGATCTCTCATAAACTGCACTTCACTGGAATGACAGCTAGAAAAATTTGATATATATAACTAGTTCACCAGTTTTGGTTCTCTGCATTAAAAACTTTAATTATTTAATAAGTGATTGATTATTTATGTCGTACCCATAACTGGCAGCAAACTTTACTGTATAATGCATCTTCTGATATAAAGTTGTTTTTTATCTAACAATTCAGGCATATTCTGGACAATATGACTTCAAATCAATATCACCATTAATTCAGTAGTTTATCATGATTATTAAAAATGACAGATTATTTTTGATATATTTTTTTTCCCTCATAGATCACTGACAAGGTTTCAGTTGCAAGAATATCCAAGTTGCAACTATTATAACTGTACATATATTTGTGATTTTTAAAATAGGTGAAGTGAAATGATTAGAGGTGAAATTTTCATTATCACCACTTCAACTAACTGAAACAATGGACATGGACAAGATTACTTTGTTATAAGTTCTACATGACTGTTTTGGTTAATTTTTGATTGGTTGTCCAGCCCTACTACAATTAATAGCTAAAATAACTTCCTATATGCTGACATTTTAATGAGCTGCTATCAAAAAAAAAAAGTATCATTATTGAAAACAAGATAGCGGTTTTGATATCGATATCAAAACAATTTTAAATGATACCCAGCCCTCGACAATTCACCTTCAGTTTAGTCTTACTCCTGTCAATCACACGTCTGTGACGTGAGCAGCTTCTGTCATATGTCATGTTTGCACTGTCAGCCTGTCCACTCCATGAGACTATACATGCACCTCAGTTCAGAAAATACATATGTAATACTTGGGAAGGCTGCTCAAGAATTTATTTGATGCAATTAAGTAATTTCCATATGTTTCTTATTTTGCCCATCCACATTAGACCACAACAGTTGTGTTTACAGAGAAACAGGTCCTGCAGCACATGAAAATCTTTTTTTATTTATTTTTATTGTTAGATTCTTAGGCTCGAATTAAGTGAAGCATGGGTTTTAGTTTTTAGTTTTACATTTCACATATTGATATGGACATAGTCATTACAAATATACCTACATAAAGAATAAAACTACAGGCTGGCTGTTCCTGCCAAAGAAAGACGACTTTGCTTTATTGCATTTACTTTAAAACAGAAGTAACGCATGGAATACTGCTAGTGTATTTAGGTTGCAAAACCATCTTATTATTATTACATATTCCACATTTTCACGGCATCTTTGAAGAAGCCCAAATGTGATGTCACTTGCATGGTTATTTGTCTACCTGCCCTGCTCTTAATTGGTTTAGTGGATGTTGCTAGTCATCTTTATTGCTTGTATAGGTGGAAGGAATCAAAGGAAAAAGCTAGGAAGATTGTGTTGTATTGCCTCGTGATGCTCAAATAAGTATTACTGTATAATGGACCAGAGCAAACCAGTCTTATTATCTGAGCCTCAGTTGCTCCGCTGTTGGCTAACCAAACTGAAATGCTGTGATGCATCTGTGAGACTAGGAGGAAGAGTCTGCAGTGATCACTCTAACTGTTCTGATTATCAGGAGAAGGGAGGCTTTAATGACTGTGGGAAGTTTATTTGCTTCCCCCACAAATCAGCTGAAGTCAGAGGCTGTTCCATCAGTGTTCAGTATCAGCGGCTACTTCCAACAGTCCCTGCCAGGTTGAGAGATACAGCAGAAACTGGGCACATACACGAGGTCGCCAGGCAGATTAGGTAAGAAAAGGCAAATTTACCCCTACCTGTCTAGTTCAGTTCATTAGACCACAGGGGATTTAAGTATAAATGACATGAGCAGTGTTGATATTTTGTGGGTTGAAGAGAGATGTGGACGCTTTCTAGTTTAAGAAGACACTGCCTAGCTGATCTCTTGAGAGTGATAACTGTCAAGACAGCAGGCAGCCTGTCAGATAGTTTTCACATTCAGAGGAGGAGATGCAATTTTCAGAAATCAAAAGAATCTGAATCTCAGCTCAGTGGCAAAACAAATCTCATATCCATGTTACACCACCATAATCATGTGTCACACACCGGTCCATGCCGGAACATGTGAGTAAAAACAGCTGAGAACTCAGCTGAAAAAAACATATGTTGAAGATCGATCATATAATGTTTTTCCTCTTGCACATGTAGACATTTACAGTTCTATTAAATCCAGTCTTTGGCTTCATATCAACCCCGACCAACCCTTGGTCACTTCCCTGACCCAGGCCATTCTCCCCTGATGGTTCAGTTTAGATGGCCAGCCAGCTCCAGGAAGAGTCATGGTGGTTGGAAACTTCGTTCATTTGTGGATGATGGAGGCCAAGATGGGTATATTTCAAGCTGAAATGCATGGCATAAACTTCCTGTAGCACATAAGCCTCAACTCTCACATTGAGAATGTTGTGGGCTTCACTGTGAAACTTGTTTGAATGTGAGTGAGAGAGAGGATGTGTGGTTTGCAAACAAACACAATCAAAAAATGAAATGAGTCGTGGACTCAGATGGTAGCAGCAACCTTTTAGTGTCTGAGTTGAGGTGTGCAATTCAAGTTCAGGAAGGGAACCTGTTTGTGCCTTTATCTAAGTTCTCAACAAACAACTTGATGAATGACTCCAAACTGAATGAAACCAGGTCTTTTCAAACACTTGACATTTTCACTCCCTTTAGTGGAAAACACTTGGTTGATGCATTGGATTTGGAGTAATACATGCTGAAAAGTTGACAACAGTTTTCACTTGGAAGACTATACATATTACTGCAAGAGAATGCTGCAGAATACATGGCACTTTATTTATTTGTTGTTTGCTTGTTTATTTAAACTGCAGCATAGCTTGAATATTGAGATTAGGCAAATTAGTTCTGAACAAGCACTCAGTGACTCATTTGGTACATTATGAAATTAAATATGCCATGGTTTAACCTTAACTATTGAGCAGCTGAAATTGTCAGTAAATCATACATATCGTAAATCATGAGCGCAAATAAGGAGATGTCATTTGTACTTGGTATAGACCAGTGCAAATGCAAATCTTTTTTTTTCTTTGTCAATCCATGCAGCATCCTTAGTAAAATTTTGTTTCATGGCTGTAGCCTGTACTGCTTTGTGACAATCCTTGTTTATGACAGTATTCCAGTCTGCAGAAAGTCATTAACAAATTGGCCTATATAGCTGTCTCTGGAGCCATGCCGCTGACATGGAGGACAAAATAAGAATCTGTGGGAAGAAACTCAAGAAGGGTGACCTCATGTCAACCAGAAGAAGACACAAGTTCAGTGCAGAAAAATGTGCTTGCAGTCCACAGACCACGTCTGGCCCTGCTGCTGATGTGTGTATTTGATTGTATCAATTACATCCTTTTCTCACTGGATTTTGTTTTAAAGCGAGTGTATTTGGTAGTCAAATAAGTTTATACCCTGTGAGTTCCGCAAGGTATAATCTGCATACATATTATAATTTACCGTCTCCTGTCTGATTTCTTGTTTTAGTTGATTTAAATAGCTGTCAGTGTCCTTTTGAAAATCCTGAAATGCCACTCCTGAGAGAGCCAGGGGACCCTGTTTATGACAGCACAGGGTAGATAATAGCTGTCTGTCTCACGTTCTTGAGGAGCTGCAGGACTGTGCAGCTGTCTGTCTCTTGAGGAGATTGTGCCCATCTTGAAAGTCTCACCATCAGCACGTTTCCAACACAACCTCAGAAAATGAAACAAGCTATCAAAGATGGCTTACAATAAGAAATAAAATCTGTGAGTAGTTTTCTACTTCCATGAACAGCGACAATACCTTTGAGGAGAGTTTTACAGTGTCTTGCACGGAGGTCCGACCTTTTTCATTTCTTCAACAAGAAATAAAATTTTTGAAAGCTGGAAGTGTCATAGTGGAAATGTGATGACTGTAGCTGTCTTCATTCCATCTCCTGAACCGATTTGGATGGGTTTGAATCTTACTATTTAAATTCACAATATCCAGACAGGAAATGCAGTAAGCCTCTCGCTTTTCAGTGTGGTATTAATGTTCTCTAAATGACTGCACACCTAGCACGTGCCTGTTTGACTCAGGCACACGCTTAGTGTTGTTTGCTGCACTAATTCAATCACATGGACTTGGAACAGGCTAATGAAAGCTGTGAAGATCCACAGCTTTGCCTCGCTGGCGGCACAGCTGCCGTCTTATAAAGAGCTTGACTTGGCCTCCTGCCAGACTTTCTTTCATTTTGGTGTCTTCAAACATTTGCAAAGCAGCATCCTCATTAGGTTTATCCTGGCTTTAGTTTTTGTTAAAACTATTTACATTCTTGTGATTCTGCAGGGTTGTTCTTCATCTTGCCATGCACTGACAGCTTTATTAATGTGGACATGCGCACCATTACCTTCGACATCCCACCACAGGAGGTATAACAAGCACTCTTACAGCTAAAATAATTTGATCATTTTTCACAAACATGAATTAAAATTGCATCCAAAATAATTAAGCTGATTTTTCATTCAGCCCTTAAGTACTGTGCTGAATTCTTTGGACACTATACATTGTTGCAGTTCGAATATATTTTATGTGAATATAATCATTTTCTTCCCAGGTTTTGACTAAAGACTCTGTCACGGTGAGTGTTGATGGTGTGGTCTACTACCGGGTCCAGAATGCAACTCTAGCTGTGGCTAACATCACCAATGCGGATGCTGCTACTCGACTGTTGGCCCAGACCACCTTGAGAAATGTTCTGGGTACCAAGAACTTGGCAGAGATTTTGTCTGACCGTGAAGAGATTGCACATAGCATGCAGGTAGAGTATGTTAGTTTTTCTATGTATTTGTTCATTTAAGAGACATCACTGGAACTGAATACAACATCAGAGAATTTCTAGCACCGTTCTGATCACTTCTGACTGTGTGACATCATCACAGGGCCGCAGAAGAAAACAGAGCAGACATATTTACCCGCACATATTTTTCTTTCTCACTCTAAATAACTTAACAGTGTTGAATTGTGGTGTTACAGAAATAAAATAACTTTTGGGTCTTTAAACAGAAGATGAACTCAGAAGCTATATCACAGTTCAATTTTAGAAAGACTGATAAAACAGTTGAATGAACGCTGATACACTGGAGCCACATTTATTCAGGTTAGATCACGAGCAAATATAAATAGTTAAGGAGGGAGTTCCACCAAGGGAAACAGCATTTTTCTTGTTTTGGCTTGCCTGACGTACGGCATATGTCATTACAAAACATATCAACAAATCAACATTAAGTAACACTTCCTGATTACTGATTTTATCACGTGCATTTGTGGAATTTTTCAGCCTTTCAGAACCAACAGGGTAAAATTAAGAGTCACTAGTTTCTGCAAATGTTACAGAATGTCAGTATGTCATTCTAGTAAGTCTGGTGTTGTTTTTCATGAAACTGTACTGATTCAGTGCTTCTTGATATTACCAGTCTGTAAACTGTTTTTACTTTAGGGTGGGATTTTGATAGTTCCTAGTTTCAAAACCATCAAGACAAGTTCTTGTGTTGTGGCATTATTTGATCATAACCAAAGCCAATGATTTATTTAGCTTTTGCTTTTCACTGTGCATAGGTTCCTGTTTGCTCATGTACAAAGTCTGAAGGGTACCTGTTCCCACAGAACCCTGAGTTGTGATTGCATATTGTTTGTTAAACCTGGGTACTTTAGAGTACAACCTGACTAGTGTTAGTGTGGGAAAATTTGAAATAAGATTAGCTCAATGAGGAGAGAAAGACAGGACAAGTTGGAGGACAGATATCAAACATCAGATCCTGCATGACCAACAGAGACCAGGGGATGAGCATGTGTTGTAACTGCTGCCATGTTAGAAAGGTGTGACTGATGGTTGTCAAATATTGTGAATCCACATAAATAAATGTCTAAGTGAACATTTCTCTTTGCTTTTGGGCATTAATGTGATTTTTTTGTGCCTATGGACACTGCCTATTTTTCCCCAATTAAGCATGTCCCCTAGACTGGGAATTTAATTTTAAAATTCATTAGTAATTTGATATTAATATTTAAATGACTACCAGTTGATGTCTGATCATATTCTTCTCAGAAACAGATATTATAATTAGTAGTGGTGTATAGTAGTGGTATTATTTTTCAGTTTGTATTTATAGTACTATACCAAATGAACAATATCCTGGGAAATTACACTTTTTTTTTTTCTTTTCTTTTTTTAAAGACAGGGACCATAAATTTGTTTTTAAACAAGACGATACTTATTTGGTTGACACGGTTTTTATCAACAGGTTATAATATTCCTAATTAATTGTGCTGGAAGGTACAGCACCTTCCCAAGGTGGCGGTGGTATTGATGCCTGCAGACTGGTACCATGCAGCATCTTGTGTTGGATATCTTTGAGTTGTCTGTGTACATGAGCACACGCTCATGTTCTGTGCACACAGTGAACAAACAAAAAACAGCAGATACCAGCGGGCCACCTAAAAAAGTGTTTGAACAGATGTTCACAATAGTGTAATGCTTAAAGCACAGAAGTACCAGCTGTATTTTACTAGCAGAGATAAAGTAGTAAAAAGTAATAATTTTGTGTTGTTCTGTTTTGAGAAAGGCAACCAGCTGATGTTGGCTAGTTACCTTGAATTTGTCAAACAGGTTTTCTTTTAGATGTGAAACCATCTTTCTGTGAAATCACCACTCTTAAGTCACATCTTGCATGTTGGATTTCCTTCTCAAATGAATGGCCGTCTGCATTTTTGTACCCTAAAAATTCCAGTCGACTTCATCTGGGTGACAGGAGTCCGAGGTTTGCCTCCACTGTCCATCTTACTAAGCTTCCTGACTTTTTGCAGCAGTGGAAGAGAAATGGGAGTCTTTCTTCCTCCTCACTCTGAGGGATTTTGGTATTTTCTGTGTGAGTAATAAAACCAGCTTATTTTGCAGAAATGCTGTGATGGAATAGTTTAGTGGTTTTGAAACTTAATTTTTTAAAATCATGATGTATTTTGTAACCAGGAACTGGCATATACCCATGCTCAATGTACTGGAGGAACCCAACTATCAAGCAATTCCCTCAGAACCAATGTCACGTTATAATTGTGTGATATTTTCATATGATCTTCACAGACCTGAAAACCCAGAGTTTAATATAGATTTTTATTCATCTATATTTTAATTGTAATTGTGCATTAAGAATTGTACAGCCTGGTTCAGCTCCATCTGCTGGACAGTTTTGAAAACGCATCAAGGAACATGGTTCTTAATTTAAATATATGTATATGTGTGTATATACATATATTAAAAAAAACACACCATCACATTTAAATCGTCACTGGAATATCTGTTCAACTAATCTAATTTATGCATCTCATTATTGCATCCTTTTTTATTAACTGTGGATTGGCTTTCAGAATCTTAAACAGAGATTTTGCAGGTGGGATAGTAATAACTATGTGTTGCCTCTCTATCCTCTCAGTCCACTCTGGATGATGCAACAGACGACTGGGGAATCAAGGTGGAGCGTGTGGAGATCAAAGATGTGAAGCTGCCCCAGCAGCTGCAGAGAGCCATGGCAGCTGAGGCTGAGGCCAGCCGCGAGGCCAGAGCCAAGGTACTGTGAATCTGCCTCAAACTCAGCTGGTTTGAAGACAAATATCTTCTTACATATCAAAGTGGTAAGGCTGTGTGGAAAATGACAGGTTCTTTGAGTAGTTTTGCTCTGAACCGACACAATAAATGAATGGATGCAAAGACATTTGATTACTTAGCAGGCGTGTAATTAAAAATTGATTGGTTTTGTATTGCTCTAAAGGATTCACGCTACATTTACATGTGCAGTTAAATCAAGCTTTACTAGACTATTTAATTGTACTTTTAAATTGCCACACTGACCAAAGTGTGTCTGATTTTTGAAGCCCGTGGTGACAAATATGGAGCAGGACCAGAGTGCCTAGGCCATTTTTGCTCCAAGTTAAAGAATTAATAATTAAGCTCTCATTCACAATTTCAAATGGAGTACAGAATGTTACTCCAACGTTTTTAGAAATTCAGTACAGTGCAACTTGAATCGGATTAACATATTTATATGTACTTAATATCTGTACAATAATTATATCTTTTGTTTTCTTGCTGTGTAAATGTACTGACTCATCCTCACCTCAACATGTCTAATCCTGCTAAACAATAATAGATCTTAGGCTATGTTTTTATGAATAAATAGGATTAAGATTTCCATTTCCATCAAGAAATTCCCTCAAAGCCAGTAAAAAAGAAGGTACACAAATCTCTTAAGGACAGATCTGACTCCTCCTGTAGACATTTTCAAATGGGCTGTGACTTCAAGGCCCCTCTCTGCTTCTTTGTTTCCATCTGAAGGTGATAGCAGCAGAGGGGGAGATGAACGCGTCGCGGGCTCTGAAGGAGGCCTCCCTGGTGATTGCAGAGTCTCCCTCAGCTCTGCAGCTACGCTACCTTCAGACCCTCAACACCATCGCCGCAGAGAAGAACTCCACTATCATTTTCCCTCTGCCGCTGGAGATGATGCACGGGTTCATGAAACACTGAGGAATCTTCAAAATAAAACACCTTCACATGCACTGATTTGAGCAACACGCGTCACTTAACACCCATACATGCATGTCTATTTGAACCAGCAGTGCACTGAAAGTAGCTGTCCTATTCCCAACATTAATTTCAGTTAAGCTTGATCATTGTGCTTGAAGTTCTGTGTTTCACAGAGCAGGAGGTAAACATTTGCCTCTTGTCTGTCAGGCTGCTCTCCAACACCTGTTGGAACAGCTGTTGGGGAGAGCCACTGGTGCCAAACATCCAGTGAAATCTACAGCAGTCAGCTCCACATGTCTGCCAAAAACTGACCACTGAAGAAATGTACTTAGCACTGTGAATGAGAACAAAAGCAGCTGGTGGTTTTGTGTTTCAGTTGCATTTTAATTGTTGTCCTCAATGCTACGTTTGCAGAGCTCAACCAAGGCAGAAGGAAGCTTAAACCTTCTCATCACCCATTTTTAGGTTTTAAAGGAAAGTGCCTGCTAGATAAGTGGCCTGCATCTACACACACACACACAGATATTGTTATCCCTATATATATATAATCTCCTGATATTGTAAGACTTTTAGATGACTGTCAGCATCACAGTGCTGAAAACATTTTACATTAGTGAATCCACATTCTTGATGCAGTGGCTGATTTCAGGAAGAAAAGAGGAATTTCTCCTTTCAGATCTAAGTTGTTAGATTTTCATAGAATTTCACTGTGAAAATTCACTATCCTTTAATTGCCTTTTAATCGTAGAGCTTGTACAGTGATTATTATTATGCTGTACTTAGTATTCATTACCCACATGCTTAGAATTCACGACACGTAGTCGGTTATTCTGACTTTCTTACACTGTTTATGTAAATGGCATGTAAACACAGTTTAAATGATTTTGTTACGAGTAAAGAAATGGTAGATAGGTAGGTATCAGTGTTACAGTAAGCCCCTCATTAAAATAAGAATGAGCTGGATGTAATCCTTGTGTTTACTAAATCCTATATATTAACAATATATGAGAAACGTTTTGACTAATATCTTTGGCAGTCATGAAGTGTATGCTAACACTGTTGTGCATAGCTGTCCACTTGTGCCTTTCATCTTCTCACGCCCTCTCCGCTTTTATTCTCTGCTTTGGAGATGTAGGACCCACAAATCTTTCAGCCAAAAGCCTTAACTCACTGCCATCCATTCATCGTTACTAATATCACAATCGATGCATCTCCAAAGGAAATTTTTTAAAGTCTTTTTTTTTTTTTTATATTTTCTAACAGTATTTTTTTTAATCATACTCTCTTTCTGGGTGAACACAAGCCAAATATGTTTGTAGTTATGAGTTGAAATATGAAATGTATTCTTGTCCTGTTTAGAGTGTAGTTAAGTGTACTTTAATGTTTTTAATCTTTGTGTAACAATGTGTGTTTCATATATAGCTTTATATACATTTGTGCACATGTACTCTTGTTGCCACAGCTGGATTTTTTTTCAGTAGAAACTGAGTCTATAGGTCACGTCGCTGGTCACTGATTAGCTGCACTGCAGTGGCTTGCCAGGTTTTTTTTATTTGTTAGTTTTGTCTTTTTTTCAGGCAACTGTATTGTTCACAAAAGCTTTTTTTTTTTTTAGCTTTCTTATCTTTTGTTACACTTTAACTGTTAGAAGATAAACCCTGATTAATATAAAACTATTTCTGCCTTCTACCAAAACCTAACTTCAGTATCTTAAAGCTTTATTCAGGGTTGATGCTTGGTTCATTAAGTAATGCTAGTTTTTTGTACTGTTGGTTTTGAATTGATTTAACTTTACTTGTGTATAAGCCGTATAAAGACATAAAATAAAGATGCTGTTAAAAGGTATGTTTGTGTTAGGACTTCATTCTTCTTTTTCTAAATTGTAGCAGAAAGTGAGAGACACAAAACACATTTTTAATTTGGTTTATTTGAAATGAAAAGTGTTAAACGGGTAGTAACTGGTTTTTCAAAGAGGCATGACTTCTGTCTTCTAATAAAAATGAGATACTGCAGCAGAACAGCAAAGATTTTGGGATGTTTTTGTGTGGCGTTTTTGAAAATAAATACATGAGTGACGTCTAGAATAAAAGTACAAACGAAAATTTATAAAACTATCCTTCAACTGGAGCAGTACCTTACAAAAAATAAGTATGCTTAAGGTAACGTGATAAATGATTAAGGCATTATTTGTATTCCTTGTAAGCTGTGGCTGTGTGGCAGTTAATAGTGCGGCAAGCCAAGCTTTAAAGTATTTAGTTGGTTTCATTGGATTTTATTGTATAAAATGAAATATAAAATGATTATAACATAGTAAAAAAAAAATGAAAATGTATGTTGAATAAAAGTTGCATAAGGACTAGTGCAAACCCAGGAGAAACCCTGTTTCAGCTGGTTGGTTTCCTAATAAGTGTAAAGGCACCACTGAAGCATGTGACGGACTGAATTAAAACACTGCTTCAAAAATAACAAAGGACACCCTTGTTTTAAGGGTGTACTGACATCTAAGAAAAAGTCTTTGCGTTTGAAGCTCAGTGCCTGCAGCAAAGCAGAGGGGATAAAGGTCTAGACGGGGCAGCTGTGAGGTTTCAGGGCATCCAGGTGGGCGCTCACAGAGCCAGTTCTGCCATAGCGCGCTCCAGGGGGTCGCTGGTCCAGTACTCGTGGTCCCATCCCAGGAACCAGCCGGTGAATGTGGGCAGCTCGAAGCCCTGCTTGATTTTGACGATGGGCGTTCTGGGGTCTCTTTTGGCCGGGTCTGTCTCGATGTAACGGACAGCTGAGGAGAACGAGGAAAAGCCTGAATCAATGACCATGGAGTAAACTGATGACAAACGCACAACAGTCACATGCGGCTGTCACGGTGCATATGTGTCTGTTAATGGAGGGAAGAAAAATCTGAAAAAATGTGGTTAAGAATGAAACCCTACTAGAAACGGTCGTGTTGTGTGTTTCTTTAACTGTTAAAGATGCAGCTGATGTACAGTTGCTGTATTTGAGAAGATGTTCTTGTGGTTTTCTTCATTTCTATTATTTCTCATGTGTGACCCAGGCCCTAGGAAGTATATGTACAAACTGTATGTTGAGCTTTTCTGCATGTTTCATTACCAGATGCCATGGACTCAGTCTTCTCTTCCTCCTGGGCTTCATTTCCAATCCAGACAAACACCTAAGGATGGAGAAAATATTCATTCTATTTTCTTTTCTTTCTTTTTTTGGAGGCAGCGTTCCTTTATTTATGAGAAAACAGCTAAAACAAGCACTGTTTTTTTTTTTGTTTGTTTGTTTTTTTGTTTTTCTGTTACCTGCTCCCAGGTGTCCAGGATCATGACATCATCAGTTGCAAGGTCGTCTTGCATCATCTCCCCAGGTACCTCCTCAATCTAAAAGGAAGAGAAGGCTCAAATCATTAATGGTCAAAGAAATTTTGCTTCATTATAAATAACATACCTACTTAGTAATGGGAACAAATATAAATAGTAATTGTTGCTGTAGTTGAGAACGATTTTCTGCACTGGTCTTTAGTGTACCAAACCTGCAGGAGTGTGTTTCATCGGGGGTTCTGCGGCTGTTGCCCCGACAGATGACTGAAGATGAAATTTCACTGTCCACCACAAATTTCTAGAAGACACGCAACATCCTCCTGCAACCACTGAGGGACCTAAGCTGCCTCACATACCACAGTCAGATGTCACAGGAGCCTTTTGAAAAGCATTTTCATTGCTACCGTCTAAGCTTCCACCATTCTGAGACCTTTCTCTTAAAGTCAGTGACATCCTGCACATCATTCTGCTGAATATTCAGCCCTGACTGCAAACAGAAACGCCATCTCGCACTAAAACTGTGCTTCTACTTCTTCAGCAGCTCATTCAGGCCACCAGAGCATATTATTGGGGAAACACCTCACTGTTCTGGCGGGAATGACATTTCCTAACTTGATATATTTATGTTTCAGTGTGAAATGTCATCCAACTAACGCAGTATTGGTAGTTCTCATTTAAGTGACATAAATGCTGTTGAAAGGCTAAACAAATAACACCAAATGATGTGTGCAAACGCTGGCAGAAGACGTGGGTAAGAACAATTGTATAATTTGAATGGCATCATCATTTAAAATAAATGTAACAGAACAGGAAGCTACAGCTAGAAACTTACAATAAAGTTTCCGGTCTTATTTGAGCAGGCAAAAAGTCTGGGTGGATGAGCGTCCATCTTGTCCTTGAGTCTGGTGGATGTGCGGTATTCTGTCTTGCCTCCCAGAACCTCCCAGAACTGATCTGTAAAAAAAAAAGACAGACATGCATCAAGTTATTATCGTCTTCAAACAGGGAAATTCATCAACAATAGCTTGACTTTTTGCCCAATATTGTGCAGGTTCTCCTCATGCTGCTAAAAACAGAAGACCTGCCATATCACACACCCAGACTGAAGCAAATCCTCTATGTCCTGCTGTCTGTGGGTCTCGTTCTTTTGTCCAAGACATTCCACAGATTCTCAATTGGACTGAATTTGAGGGAGGTGAAACCTAATCTTTGATTATTTTGCATACCCCTCCAACCATTTATGAACATTTTGGCATGCATTGTTCTGATCAAAGAAGCCACTCTTATCAGGTGATTCTGTTATAACAAATCAGTGCACAAGTTCTGTAGCAGTAATGAGATGGGCTGCAGATTCAAGCATCTAAGGTTCCCCAGCAGAACATTTCCAAGGCCTTTGCACCACCACAGGTTTCCACCCACCTGTCTCCTTCCTACAGAGCATCCTTCTGTCTTCTGTTCTCCAGGTAAACAGGTTAATCAAACACAGCTACCCACATGCTGTTCCATAGTCTATTTCTGATGCTTCCATGTCCACTGTAGGTGGACAGGGGGCCCACATTGGACTGTTTTCTGTTTTAGAGGATGTGCAGCTCCTGTGCTAGTTGCAGCTCATCTCATTTGTTGTCTCCTCTCTACTCCATCCTCCAGCTTATTACCAAGAAATCAATCTCAGCAAAAACACTCTGAAAGATATGCCAGTTCTTAAAATGCACCTGGAGGAGGGAGGAGGCTTCCTATAAGTTGGGCTCCAGTGGGGCCAGAAAAGCAAAGTAAAGATACCACATTTGTAAAATATCACAAGCTATGTTATGTAAGTCCTTCAGACAGCTTTTCATTGTACTGATTTTAATTATTTTTAAATTAGTGAAATATATACATATAATTACTTGACCCTCCAAAAATTACAAGTAAAAACAATTAATTAATATTGATTTAGATCTAAAATATCTCTAACAATCTTGCAATGTATCTGTTCTTATCTCATATATTACTGCATGAGTGAAAAAGAAACAGAAAGTGAATTACTCATTTCTCTTTAGCAGCTCTCGGCTGCAGCCAATCCTCAAAGGTGGGGTGCTTATAAAAAATTGAATCTGTAAGGTTTGAGCCTGAGGTGCTTTTATAAGTGAAAATGTTAGCAGCGAGTTTTCTCTTTTTGAACTTCAAAGTTAAATCACCAGCTTACTAATAGCATCTAAAAGGGTGATGCAATCAAGCATCCTTTGTTTTAATATGAATGAACATAAGCACTTATCTGCAACACCAAAAGAAGAATATTTAGCTTCGTATTAAAGCTCTGTTTCAACAGCTAGATCGCACTCAGTCGCAGGCTGATTTCAGTCTGACTCAAGAACACACAAAACAGAATTGGAAAGTAATCTGAGGTGAGTGGCTCACCAGTCTCTCCGCCCTCAGACAGCTCGGAGGTCGACACGCCCAAAATGTCACACAGCTGCTGAGCTCCCTGCTTCTCGGTGTCACTGGCACCCACTCCCACCCACAGGAAGGAGCCGTCCGGAGTCACAAGAACAAAAGCATCATTGGAGTTCAGGTTGGACGCCGCTGCATCAAGCTGCGTGAATACAGAGACATTGAAGGGCAAGGTGAAGCTCTGGTGCACTGCTTCTCCATGTTTCAAGGTCCACTGATGGACACGAAGGTTGTGTTTTTTCTAACAGAGCCTTAAAAAGGCTGCAGTAGTTGTTTGTTAGTTTCTTGAAATGTTCCTAAAACTGCAATTTGTCTCCAACCATTAGCAAATGGTATTTTGCGACTGTTTTCAGCAGCAGGTTAATCCAGATCTCGCAGATCCACAATGGAGGAGGACTTACAGCAGATGACAACACTTGTACAGCTGAACCAGTTCAGTGTTGGTACAGGGAAACAGTGACAGGGACAGCAATAAAAATAGAGTTACTGTAGCTCTAGCGGTGCTGATGTTAGAGGCGTGAATGACGAATGTTTCTTACCTCCACGGCTCTGGTGTGTCCTGCAGAGTTGGAGCGCACCTGGAAGAGTCGGACCTCTGCGGGGGCGGACTGACCTCCTTCTCTGGAGGTGCCTCCCTTGTACACCACCATGGGCTGTCCTCCGAACAGACTCATCAGATGGGCCGGCTCCTTTCCCTGCACCACCCTCACCTGGTGCAAAAAAGCCAAAAATTGAAAATCTGGAACTTAGGTGGCTGCTACCATGAGTCACACCATACAAAACCCATGCGTTTTGATGCTGTGTATTATTTCAGTGTGATGAAAATCAAATCACAATCAATCACAAGATGTGACAGAGGTGACCTGCAATCTTGATTACTGACACATGAGGGCAGCATGGTGCTGAGCCATGTGTTCACCGAGACAGCAGGGAGGAAGTCAAGCCAGTTAAATCTAAAGTTTGGAAATGAAGTGTTACAAGTGTTCAACTTTTGTCCTAAATATCTATAGCTGTGAGGTGTTGCAATTAGTTTCTCAGTCAGCAATGCAAACCGTGTTAATCCTGAGCGAGCACGAGCAAACAGATGAAGGGTAAATATTTACAGATGAATTTACAGGAAATCAGAGGGAAGAAAATCCTCTGTATTCTCTGAAGTTAACTGATAAAACCAACACATTCACTTTGCTTCTGCAAATATTTGACACCTGATGGTTACAGCTTGTTGAGTCTGTTGTCATAACTTCCTGTTTTGTGTTGTTTGCATTGTATCATAAGTACCAAAATCCCTAAACTGCCACTCACTGCTGGCTACGGCCTTTCCCACTTTTCTTGACTTTTTCTGACTGACTCTCAGCAAATTGCACCAAATTCAATTTCTGTAAAAGTCTTAAGAGCCTTTGTCATTTGAGATTTTTTTCTTTTGATGCCAATTGATAAATAAAAACAAATTAATTAATAAAAGGTTGAGTAAAAAAATAATTAAAGGATGTACAGTATATTCTTAATCATACTGATGGAATATTTTGTGCAAAATTTCAGTTACTGTACATGTAACTAGAATAATTCAATCAAACGCCAGCCCTTGTTTTAACATCCAGTTTAATTTGATGGTCACACTGTGCAAGAAAAGTGTTCTCAAACTGGAAGGTAAAACCAGGAGTGCTTCCCACTATTTTAATGAGTTTATGGATGAAAACCTACAGAGAGAAATGCCTGGGCAAAAAAATAAACATGAAAAATGTAAATGCTAAGTGAGGATGCAAAATGAAACAGGGACTCACATCAGTGCAGAGCCGGTATAACTTTTATAAATGTGCTTGTTTTCCTGTCTCTAGTTATTTCAAGGTTCTGTGTTCCTGCAGTCATGATGATGTTGGTCTAACGTCAGGAAAGGCTAAAATTTGGAAGCATAGTTGTTGGCAGAAGAGGAAGGAGTGTCCCATTAACATCCCACTGGAACGTCCTGTTTGGGTTTGACTGAGTTGGTTTCACTGTAAATCTGATTTGGGTTTGACTGAAATAGTTCCTGTGTAACTCTGTGAATGAAGTGAGCATAAAGCGGTTTATCCTCACTTCTTTGGCACATAAGAGGAGAGAAAACATGCTCATTTTTCCTTCTTTTTGTTTGTGGCTCTACACAGGTCATGGGAGTCACTCGGTGAGGCTAAAGGGAGAGCAAGGGGGGGCAAGGGAAAATACCTGAGTGGTTATAGGAGCACCAACGACCTGGGAAGTAAGGGACCAGAAGCCGGGTGGGAAAGAAGCAGCAGCGAAAAAAAAACATGAAACATGAGGGAAAGGATAAAGAGTGAAAGGATGCAACAGTCAGAAAAGATGCAGCTGCACTGAGTAAGCCAAAGAACAGCAGACATTAATAACGTGGATGAAAATGTCAACATAAGATTATGAGAAACAATATGCAGACAAACACCAAGTCATTGAAAGAACAGCGTATTGCACCTGCACAGGACCACCGCCGAGCTCCTCATCCAGCTGTGCACTGAGGATCGCTGAGGCCCCAATTTCATCCTGACTGGAATCCATCCCCTGCCTGCAATGCAAGACATTTATTACTTCTTCATTTAAAAAGAGGCCTCAGTTAACCAACAACAATTTACAGCTTCCCAAACAAAATTTTACTAAAGACCCATTATTATGATGCTGGTTGTTGACACTGCTGCTTCCTTACAATCCTTTAATTCAAACTGTGGGTTTTCTTCTCACCACATGTAGATGATGTGTCCCTGACGTCCTCCATGATGGTAGTTATACAGGATGATGTAGCTGTCTCCTCCAAAGAACTGTCCATATGTGGATGGATCCACTGGGACCTTGTCTGAGCCCTCAATACGCCAGATCTATTGAAAAAATAGGTGCACATATTTAGTATACCTGTGAAATTTCCACAAGCCCTCAAGCTTGTTCTGCTGTTGTCAAACAGCTGCATGCACCAACAGCGCCCCTTATAGGATGGAAATGTCATGGCAGCAGACCCAGAGGGGTAAAGATGCATGAATTTCTCAGTAACTAATAAAGCATTACCTGTTTCTCTCCACTGCCGTCATCCACCATGCCGTGCTGAGCGGCCATGGCGGCGGATTCGTGAAGGCTGCCGGCGTCAAAAGGCACCTTCTCGATCTTGGCGATGCTGTTAGCGATGTAGGCCACTCCCAGGCCCTCAGTCTGATCTTTGTCCCGCCAGGTTTTGAAGAACTGCTTGAAGAGTGGCGTCTCGCCCATCTCTGGCAGGATCTGGACCTGTGTGTGTTTGGGGTAACCCATCTTCTTGATGAACTCATCCGCTGCCTTCATCGCAGCCTTTCGCTCGTCCATGTTGGCGTCTTTCCCTGTAAAGGAATGATAGAGAGGCAGCTTATATAAAGAATGAAACCGCAGTTCAAACCTTTTGATGAGGAGAATAAAGTTCTCCGTCTGAGTTTAAACACTTCTCACTGAAAACAGTGATCTGGGTTCGTGGCTTTTGGGATTGGATTTTTACTGATCCACTGCACCATCTTGTACTGACCTTTCCAAACAAAGATCTTGCCATCCGAACCGTGGTCCAGAATGAAGCAGTCACCAGACTCCAGGGCGCTCTGGGCGAATGGGTTCTCGGCTGCTACCAGAGTGATGACCATGTCTCCGCTGGCGTTGGACACCTGAGGGGTGAATGGAGGTAAAGACAGCCGTCAGTTACAGAGATAAGGTGTCACTGCTGCTGAGATTTTCAGCCATTTAGCTGCTTCTACTCCTCACAGGCTTTCCAAGACGGCAACTGCCAGCCACCGTGGTAATCCAAGGGTGAAGTTGAATACCATATTTTACCTCTTCACTGATGCCATCAAGACATTTTCTCATGGATATGCGCATATTTTTCAAAAGCAGACACATTTGAACCCTTTTCATACATAATCTCTCTAGAAATAATATAATAATAATATTCTCACCTGAATTGTTAACCACATTTGTATTCATGATTAATGAATATTATTTTTTGCACTATTACAGTGATTGAAAATAGCAGCTGATACTTTTGTACATGTGTGCTTTTGGCAACATATCCACACATACATACTCTCACCTTGTAGAGTTTGGCTCTCATCCTGTTGGAAGCATCAGCTTTGATATCATCAGAGGCACCAGCAGGCAGATCAGGTTTAGGACCTAAAACCTAAAGACAGAGGCACCAATTTTCATTAAAAAAAGGCAATGAATTAATTTCTTCTGGAAATTCACGGGTCTCACCTCCATCATCTTCTCCCTCTCCATTCCTTCGTTGCAGACGTACACTCGGGCCCTTCCACTGCGCTCGTTGTCACGGATACCCTTGGCAACCTGGGTAGCCTTCAGCTTCTCAAAGTGGTTGCTCTGAGAGCCGCACCACTGATAAATCTCCTGTGCATTGAGAGAAAGATGAGCAGGTGCAATGTAGGTAACTAATGAGGAACACTTGTTATCTTTACATAGATGGCCACTCTACTTCACATTTCTGGTGCTTCACATGTACTTTTGGTCATAAAATATGCTGTTAACTGCTATCATAAAAAAACCCCAAAACAAACAAACAAAACACGTTGCAATCATTAAGCTACAGTGATGTTTATTCAGTCAGTTTTACTTACATTTCCCAGGTCCAAGATAAAGCAGTCTCCCTGGTTGAAACTGTCCCAGCTGACAGGCACCTCCGTTGCCCTGATAGCACGACGACCTTTGATCTGGAGCACCCGCTGCACGGTCACCTCGTTGGTGACCACATGCTTGAAGCCAGATGCCACACCTCCTTTCTGGACGATGAGTCACATTTGAAATTAGAGACAGGGGGAAAAAAATTTCATGCAGCATTTTCACAAATTAAAACTGACAAAATAGTTTATTGACAAAATAATATTTCCTTAATAGACTCATTTTTCTATATTGTAGCCTATATAACACAATACAAACAATATGAGCTCTTACCATGTATTTGATTCCTGATTTGAAGTAGCCGAGAAAGGTTTTGGATTCATGTGCCTGCACCTCGCGGTACTGGATGGGTTTCCCTACCAGGAAGTCGTCCATTTGGACTGTAAAGATGGCTGCCGAGCCGCTCTCATCCTGGGTGCAAAAATCACCTGTGTTGTGGAAGGCACAGACACAGTCCATATTAACCCCAGTTCTCTTTTCACATCTGTGCCATGCTGCATATCCACACAGAGAGTCACACTTTGTGTTGGATGAAAACTCGAGAGGTGGTGACGTCACAGACAATACAACGCCACAAGATTTCATTGGATTTCATTTACCCAACAACACTTTTTCCATGATCCATCAAGCTTACTGAGAAAAAAAGAAATCAATAAAGGAAAATGGACATAACTCAAGTTCAAATGGGATAACCGCTGCATGGAAAAATGGAGCTCTCAAAACTACACTGGTACCTAAAGTTTATGTATCTAAAGCAGCAAAAAGGAACCCTAACAGATCATAGCTCATAGACACTTCAATGACACTAGATTTGATTGGTCTCTAACTTGGTTCCTCTCTTGTTTTGTCCTCCATCTTTATTTTCTTGAGCCTCTTGACTGCTCTGCCATGATGTCAACTGTAGCTCTGTGAGCTACTTTCACCTTCTCGATAAAGCGACATAGCAGCGTAAAGCGTCATGCAGAGACAACCTGGACGGGAGTCCAACGTTGCTATGGCTGGTTTTTGCTGACAGAAGGGATATTGAGAGCAAGATGACTTAAAAGAAAGTAAATGTTACCTCAGATGAATCTGAAACTTTAAGACAGTGCACTTCTTTTACCTTCTACAAGGTGCATTTTGACCATCAAGGTTGTACTCGGTCACGGTGCAGCTGCAGCATCACAGCGTACGTAGCTGTGTAGGGTCATTTCTGCACTGCAGTCCTCTAGTGTGCAGATGCCTTTCTTACTTCAAAATAGTCTATTTAAAATACAAATCTAACATATAATGTGAACTTCGAATAATATTTGCACCCATGATTGTAATCAATAAAATTAATATTGTTTCCAAATATGACAAACTTATAGTCTAAAAAAATTAAAAACAGGATACAACAAGGATCAATTAACTTTTTACGTCATTGTTTTTTCAAGTCATTAGCGATGCAAATCAACTGATTTCACATAAGTAAAACCTGTGATGTGTAGTTAGAATCTATAGCTATAAATCAAAAAGCTCTTGAATGCAGAGACAGAACTTAGTTATTTTGATCATTTTATGATGTACTTCTTTTTTTTTTTTTACTGCAGTAAAGGATCTTACTTTGTTCATTATAACAGATAATGTTTCCTGGTTTTGACATGACTGATTTCCTGTTTCCGTATTCCAATGGATGGCTTTCCTCAAACTGATATATCAATGGTAAAACAGTCACTACAAAATTTCTGCCTGCGGAAATGATTTGATATTAAAAACGAAGGTGATAAGAGCAATAAGAGCACTTTCATCATAGTTTCATCACAGGTGGTTGCAGCATCTGCAGTAAGACAGCAACGCAGCAACACTGTCAAATGAAGCCCCTGTGTCAAGCTTTGTCTGTTTTTCAAGTCAAACAGGAAACGCAGCGTCATCTCATATGTTTTTCTGTGTCCATCAAACACAAAAATGCAAATAACAAACTAAAATGAACAGAGAATGTCAGAAATGTTTGTTGCTTTGGAATTTATTGGTCTGTTATTATCAATACATGCAAAGAAAGAAAAGTAACATTTTAAAATGCACTTCCTTTTATTGCCACATATATTTTTCTGTAGACAGACAGACAGACAAATAGATACTTTATTAATCCCGATTGAAATTCAAAGTATTCAGCAGCCACACCCAAAGGCAGGTTCGTATCAATCAGTAATGACAGTGAGACAGTATGAGTCTCTCTGCACTCACCCAACCAGAAGTGGAGGTCATACTGCAGGTTCCCGGAGCGCTGCTTGATGGTGTTGAGGATGAGGTAGGCGTCTCCGGTGTAAAATCCCCCGTACAGGTTCTCAGGAACAGGCACCAGGTCAAAGTTCTCCACCCTCCACACCTGGAGGCCTGGGCTCTGTCCAGCCCGCTCGAACTCTGGGTGTTGTGCCATCCTGCCTGGGGGGATATCACACAGCTGAGGGTCACAGATTTTTTTTTTGAAAGTTAGCTGGAGATGCCGTGTTTATGAGAGACTTGGTCTGGAAACAAAACCGCTCCCTAAAGGCTCAGCTGTTGTCATGGATGCGAAGATAAAGTTTAGGGTTTTAGTTAGTTATTAATACACTGGAGAATGAGTCACTGGTGCCCGGTGAACTGAGTTTTTCCGATATGAGCAATGAGAGGAAATCCTGTTAGTAAATCTGCTGCTGAGGCTGACAAATGAAACACTGTTAATAATTATAAACATAAAAATGCTTTACAGCTGGATGTTTTGCCCTTCATCCTCTCATCATAACTGCATACTCTAGTACATTTTTCACATGATAAAGTACGTCTGTTTCATATTACAGTGCAGCAGACTGTAAATAGAAACTTGATGTCTTATTCTCACCAATGACATCAAATCTTTGGCACACAAGAAAACATCATGCTTCGCTTCATGCTGCATTTTGTGTACTTCAGAAGTAAGCAGTGGAAGAGTTGTAACACCAGTTTCAAAAGTCCACATAAGAGAGCGTCTGACTTCACCTCCTGAAACCAGCTGCTCTGAGCAGACTGAAAACCGATGTGTTGGACTATTTTTCTTGCGCTAACATGCATCCTGAGAAATCCAGTGACAAGCGGTCAGCGCATGTGTTCACACCTGGAATTAAAATGTGCACCCAAATGCATCTCGAGAAACTGGGTCTGATCTTCCTGATATACACACAAATAATCGCGACCATTATTATTAAATTTTATATATTTTTATCATCATCATCATTATAATTATTATCATTATTATTATCATCATTATTGCTACTGCCAGAGGCAGAAGCTATTACTTTCGATATTATTTCTGTGACTTTTTGTTGTGAAATCATAAGTTACTTCTCTTTTTATACAACTATTTAAGACAAAACTTCTTTTCATGTTAGAGTTACAACTTTTTTTTTTCTCTTAAAGCAGCAGAAAGGAACTTGTGAGGAAAGGATCTGTCATTTTTAGCTGAATTGGTCCCCCAATAGGCACTGAAGTTACTGCTTTTACAACACAGTCCAGTTATTTTTTATTCCATTATTACTTTCTTCAGTCTCTTAATCAGCTCTGCCATGACGTCCACGGTGAGACAGTTTTCATGTGTGACAGTACCATAAAGGGAGATACATAATTATCACAAGAGACAACTGGTGCGGAAATCCAAAGCTCCTTTGTCTGGTTTTTGCGATAGTAGTGATGGGAGATGACAACGGCTAGACCACGCTCCCTGAAAATAAGCAAATATTACTTTAAATTGAATTGCAACTAATGCTTTAACATGAGAGAGGGTGTTGCACTGCTTTGAAATTGCATCTTTGTGTGCAAAGTCATTTTTTCCCCCTCAAGGTGGCCCTTAAGACATTAGTACAATACAACCAGACACATTCAAAAGGTATTTCAGTTATTTACTATGACATATTGATAGGATGATAATGCCCACTTCAACTTTCAGGCATCCATCCACTCACAGCCAAACTTTTTTGCACACAAATACCAAACACTTCATCTGTATGTGACAGTACAGGAGACACATGGCGCCTAATCAAGGGTCTCAAGTAGGTGTCTGTGCTGCACCACATTACAGCCTGCTGGATTTACAGTGGATGAGTGGATGTTTGAGATTTCCAGGATGGGAACTGAGCATCTGATTAAACTCTTTGTCATGAACGTGTGGAATGTACAATACAATCTTGTAATCATCTGATCCTGTCTGTTCTGACATGTTTGGGATGTTTATCTTACGAAAGTAAGTTATAAAGGATAGATTATATTGATGGGCTGTGAAGATGTAACATTGCTCTTCTGCAAATGCTGTTTCAAAGTTAATTTCACGTGTCATGTTTGCTCAGTAGCTCACAACAAAAAAAAAGGTTCAGGGGCACAAAAGAGCAAGTACTCGTCTCTATTTCCACCTCTGACAGATTAACAGAGCCTGGTTACACAGTTCATACTGGGATTCAAGGCTTTGGTCAAAATTGCAAATGACTGTACATCAGAGTCCAACCCACACCGCCACCACGCCCCATATTAATTTCTAGTTTGGAAAGTAAACGCTACAGAGACTGTAAACAACCACTGAAGTGGAGCAGAGCTCTCAGACTGAACCTACCCTCTCTGAATGTGGCCTCTGTGACCCTTCACTGTCCAATCTGTCCAATGTTTCATTCCATTTAATAAGCTGATAGAAAATGATATCAATCAAATCTAAGTGTTAAAAACCCTATATGACCTGGGGTCGTGCAGGCTAAAAAAACCAAATACTCAACTTTTATACAAAAATGCTGTTTGAACCGGCTGACTTTCAATTTGCATGACTAACCGTCACCGCTGCAGCAAGAATAAGCCATTCTTTTTGGCTGCTGTCTGCCCACAATCATGGCAGGAATCTGCTTCTGACCCTGAAAGGGGGAAGTAGCTCTGAATTCATGCAACCAGGCCAACCAATGCGGGGTTCCTTTTTCCCCATGTGCACTCTCATCTTATGTAACTGTCAGGCGCAGAACTGTGCAGTATTCTGCAGCTACGGCAAGTTTTAACCTTTAACATGGAAAAATAACCAGGTTAACCTTTTTTTAAAAGAAGTCAATATTTTTCATGGTAATGAATATTATCTCAGTCCGATGGCTTTGTGGTATTATCATTCTCAGAAGTCATGCCCTGGGTCAGACAGACAGTATGGTGTGCTCACAGTCAAAACATCAATGTCCTGGAGTCATATGAGGCTGTGCACCATCTGACCTTCCATGACGCCACAGCGTCTACCACCACGTTTGGTTGGATTTTAACAACTAGAGAAGCCAGGCAATTTAACCCTGATGGAGGATGTGGAAGGCTGAATTCTTGTTGAGTCTCCATCTGTTTAGCCATCAACTCATATAGTTCACAGTTATGATCTTTAACAATTACTGAGAAGTAAAGGTTTAGTGCATGTGAATAAACATATGTAGCAGCTTTCAAAGCAAGGACAATATAAGTATTAAAAAAAAGTGCAGAATGGATATTTAGTAACAATTTCATAACATCAGAGATTAAGACAGTTCTTGAGTGGATTTTGTAAGGCTTCCTGTATACTGGTACTAAATCAGGTTCATCACACTGATGTTAAGCCATCTGTCACCATCTCCATCCAGTCCTAAATATGGTAATTCCCATTCCAGCTAGTAAATGGACATATTTGAATGTACTGTAAAGGTATGGTGGCTCAGAAAGCAGAAAGATGTATGGACGTAATAAAACTATATAAAATTGAATTATCCCAGATGATGAGAAACTGGTTCCACCCTGAACAAACTCAGCAGTCCATCACAAGGCTAACACAGACAGACAACCATGCACTCACAGAGTTTTAGGCAATTTAAAATGACCACGATAACATTTATGTCAGGTCTGTAGGATGAAAGCAGAGCGCCTGGTGAATGTGATCCCTCCACAGAGAGAGGCAGGCTTAACCACGGTACCAGCATGCTGCACCATTTTTAGACACAATTCAGTCTTTTGTTCAGTTCTGTTTTATTAATGTTATTATCACTAACAGTAAGGGTCTCTCAACTACATGGCAAACGTCTCCTGTATACTGTAAATGCTGCGTAACAGCAGATAGTGGAATAAAGCTATGGAAGGTGCATTAGATGCAAAATGTGCCCCTGTCAGCTTCGCCTCTGCCATTCTTTCTGAGCGTACATGTAACCAGCTGCGTCGGCTCTTCCATTGTTGCTTCAAAAATGGCTTTGTTAGCTTCTGACACTTAGGTGCTCATAGTATCTGTCTGCCAAAAACAGAAAACGCGAACGCAACCGTTTTACTGGGATACATGTGTTAATGAACAACTTTACTGTCCTACGTCTCACCTTCAGAGTGAGACCACTCCTTTGAATCAGCACAACCGTCAAAATCACAAACTATTGTTTCTAAAAGGTTGTTGCAGATTAAACTTTGATTATATAAGCGTCTTTAGTAATGGAACAGTGTTTTTAGTGGTCTACAGTCAGTATCATTGTATGGCTCCAGTTCCAGACTCAAAACACAGACATGAAAAAACTGTTTTCTAAATTCTAAAAAGAAAATCAAATGCAATTAGATAAACTGTATCTCCCTCAAGGTTGGGTTGTTATTAACTAGTTTATGATGATTAAATTAGCAACATAAGGGTTCCTAGCTTGTTTCCATAATTGCATCTGCTGACAGACTCTAACACAAACAGGAATATAGAAAAGGCATCTAAGCTAAGTAAAAACCACATCCCCCAAAACAAAATATCTGGAGAACTGAAACATCTATTGTTAGACAATGTTGTGTTCCCGAGGTACTGGGAAAAAATCAAGTTTCTTCTACTTGATATGCTGCAGCCTCTTGTCAATTTAAACAACCAAAAATCTGGAAACAGCTTGCAGGCAAGTCATCCTCATTAAAACAGAGAAACCAAGTCTCTTTATGGTGCTTAAAACTGGTCATTACGCAAACACTTGGTATTCCAGCGCAGAGGGTAATTTAGTTTAAATGTAATTATAAAAAGTACCCCTGCACCCACTTCAACTCCCATTAGAAATGCTGGAAAACACGCTGCATATCTAGCTTTTTCAAGTAATAAAACAATGACATGTAAGGAGACACAAAGTGAATAAAACCAATTTGCAACCTTTTAGAGAAAAGTCAGAAAATATCACTTCTTTTTTTTTCCTACAGTGCTTAATAAAAATTAATAACTGTGATTCTTCCCTTTTATGGAAAAGATTATCTGTCTGATTTAAAAAAACAAAAAAAGCAAACAAACATCAGAGGGGATTTCTGAAGAATCAAAGCATAGAAACAAAGTGCTAAAAACAGATGTTAAGTGCGTGAAAAGAAAGGAAGGGTTAGAGGAGATAGTTTCAGAAACAGGTTTGTTGTTTTTTGCTGGTGTTGGAGACTTTGGAAAAAGAGCAACTGATTTAAAGAAGCAACAGGACTGAATGGTTTTGGGCAGCTCCAAGGTGGATAAAGTGACTCAAGGATGGTTGTGTGCGTGTGACTCAGCACATACACACAGCTGCAAGCAGAAATAGAACAGGTCACATGATTATTGGTGAGTGCAGACATGTTGGAGCAGGGAGTCTGCCCCACATCTCTGCAGTGAGTCCCGTCATCTGTATCACCCCTTCCTCACTTTAACAAACACAGACTGAGCGTGACATTCCAACCCCCTCCCCCCACTTATCAGTAGCGTCTGTTGTGTCTGACATCTCCCAAGGACTGAGCAGCAACTACGGATTCATATAACAAGGAATAAAATGCTTTTTAAAGACCTCGTGATTTGCGTGCTGTAGTCGCCACATTAAAAACAAATATTATCTGTGAAAATTGGGTTTTAACGGCATGTCTACGCTTCCTTTCCACATCCACACCCCCACCTCCTCATAAAAAACACTCCTTCAGGAGGGAGGGGGTTCTGATGACTCATTTTCTCCATGCATGCCACACACTCAGCCTCTTGTGGGCAGTTGCAGAGCTCTACAGTTTGGTCTGGATGTGTCCCATTATGCTCTGCACGTCCTCTTCAATAGCCTAACATCTGTTGACGCAATCTACAGGACAGAGAAGCAAAATGATCATTGATGAATTCGTAAACAGCCTCTTTGTTTTGTGGATGGTTATTAAAGGATATGAGAGGGCTATTTCAGGAACAATGTAGCTGAAAACTTCTCTGGAATACAAACACAAGGTGAGAACTACTGTAGCTTGTTATCTGGCTGGAATTGATGAAATAAGGCATTACTCATATTTCAGAGAAGCAGAAGTGTCTGAAATGCTGAAGTCCATGTGAGGGGTGTGACTATGTGTCCACAAACTAGGGAAGCTTCAATAAATATATTCAACAGCTGCTCTCTTCCCCTTCTGTCAATAAGGGAATTTGGTTGACGTTATTGTTTAAGCTGGCCTGACCAGGGTGTTGCCCCTTCTTTTTGCCCAAATACAGTTGGGATAGGCTCCAGCAGACCCAGACCCTGATCTTTTATGGGGAAAAGCGGGTGCAGCTATCAGATGGATGAGTCTAAGGGATAAAGATGATCCAGAAAGACTCTTGCAGAGGCTTTTTGTGGTGTGGGGGGGGGGGGGGGGGGGGGGGGGGGGGGGGGGGGGGGGGGGGGGGGGGGGGGGGGGGGGGGGGGGGG
>JBAMYA010000004.1:13306079-13330187 GCA_037176975.1 Arrhamphus sclerolepis | reverse complement strand
GAACTTTGGGTCATGACCGAAAGAACACGATCCCGGATACAAGCGGCTGAGATGAGCTTCCTCCGCAGGGTGGCGGGACGCACCCTTAGAGATAGGGTGAGGAGCTCTGTCACCCGGGAGGAGCTCGGAGTTGAGCCGCTTCTCCTCCACATTGAGAGGAGCCAGCTGAGGTGGCTCGGGCATCTATATCGGATGCCCCCTGGACTCCTCCCTCGGGAGGTGTTCCAGGCATGTCCCACCGAGAGGAGACCCAGAGGAAAACCCAGGACACGCTGTCGCTTGGCTGGCCAGGGAACGCCTTGGGATCCTCCTGGAAGAGCTAGAGGAGGTGTCTGGGGAGAGGGAAGTCTGGGCATCCCTGCTTAGGCTGCTGCCCCCGCAACCCGGTTACGGATATGCAGAAGAAGATGGATGGATGGATGAATGTTAGGATATAAAATATTATGTATAAAAAAGTTTGCAGTTTGCACAGTTTTTATGTAAAAAAAATGGCAATATGAAATTAAAAGGTTGCAACTTTGTGAAATTTATGATTTTCCAACAAAATGTTGGAATTATGGGATATATCATATTATATTATATTATATTATATTATATTATATTATATTATATTATATCATATTATATTATATTATATTATATTATATTATATTATATTATATTGTGAATAAGTATCTTAACTATCCTAAGCATTGGTCTTTTTACTCCCTTTTTTTCTTGGTTTCAGCACCTTCCCCAAAAATGGTTATACTAGAGAAACTAAATCACAAAATAACCTAGAAATGTGAATTCCTAAGCATGGTGGCATAAATCAGTCCTTCTGTCTTCATCCTTTACAGGTGTCCATCTGTGGACGCGCGTGCCTTCGTATCCGCTGTGCTATGTGCGCGCGCATTATAAAAACCCTTAGGTTCACGTGCGGAAGAGATTCTCGTTGGGTGGGGAAGAAGGGACTTGTGGGATGCGAAGTAACCGGCGGCACCATAGAGAAGGGAGGGAGAGTGTGTGACACACGGTTGTTTTGTAGTAAAATAAAAGCAGGAGCGGCCAAACGTCCAGAAACACGGTTCGTTTGAGGCCTGACGTCTGCGCGCACCGCCGGCGGATACTGAGCGGAAGAAAAGTTCAGATCCCACGAATTGGCGCGTGGGAGTGGGAAGCAGGATCGTGATCGACTGAGGCGAGCTCCACTGTCTGTCTCGTCATGGCAGGTAATCCAGTTTACGCATTAAATGGATGAACGACCGTGTTCGGCTTCGCCCCGAGTCCAGCTCTCCGTCCCGGCAGCTGCGGCGTTTTTCTTTCTTTCTTTCTTTCTTTTTTTTTTTTTTTTAATAGGGTCGTTCAGGCGGAGAATCGTTGCTCCAGCTAACAGAGGCTAACTTAGCCCGTGCTAATGACCAGGCTAACCACTAAACTCAAGTGTCATCGCCCATCCGGCCTGGCGGTGCCGGCTAATAAAGCTCAGCAGCCGGCTGCGGCTGACTAGCCTCCTGGGGGGTCTGGGACTACTTCTCTGCCTCTACGAGCCGACTGCCCTCACCGTCATAGCCCAGCATTGCTAACACTATCGTGCTGTCACAACGTCAAGTTTTGTCGCCCTGACTATGAGACATGTGCACGGGTCGTGCAAAAATGCTAATTAGTAGGATTTGGTCTGTTGTCGGGTGTTCGAAAATAAGTGGTTTTCCCCCCTCAAACATGCTTGAGCGGCTTCATAGAAGCTAAACTTTGACATTGGCCACATGCAGGCTAGCTGTCCAGGCCTGCGGCGCACAGCCGGCTGCTTCTGCTGCTTCTAACAGCAGAATAACAGCAGACACCGTGTTTAAGAGCCTCTAAATTACAAAGTCATCTACACCTAACAAGATGCACTACATATATGTATACATATATGTATCTGTAGATTTTTTAAATCCAGTTTCGCATTGACGCGTATTTCATTCATTAGCTGGAGGTGAAGGTGGAGTTTGGTAGTTGTAAAAGCTGGACGCCCTTAGCTCCTTCTAGCCTATTTACACAGATTTCTATTTAAAGCAAAACATGGATGACAGTTAATACATGCGATGCATGATTTTGGTCCATTTGCGAGGTGAAAGGGCGCTAACTCTTTGAAATGATGAATCATTAATCCAGTTGAAATGAATTGATGAAGCGATTTTTTTCATTAAACACTTGTTTGCTTCATATCTTCTGAAGGCGTTGGCATGGTGGCACCATAGTCTCACTCACTCGTGGCTTATTGTTTCAAAGCATGATTCATGATGGAGTTCTTTTATCGAGACTGTCCCAGAATTTTCAGACAGACGGGTTTCTGTTGTGTAACAACACAGGCTCATGTGTTTAAACTAGCGAGTTTAATTTGGCTTTCTCCTGCAATGAGACTATGTTGAGATGATTGTTTACTATCAGCTAAGGTAACTTTTGTGTGTGTGTATGTACACTTATATTTAGGAGATGGCTCTTTCCCACAGGAGTGTGGACTTGGTTCATCTCCTGTTTTTGTCAGTTGACTAAGCTTAAAATAAAAAAAAAGTCACATGACGACTGACTTCACCCATTGTTTCTCCAATCCAGAGTTCATATGGCATTATGGATATGATTTGTACCTGAGTCTTCCAGTAACATAACTGGTTTTGCAAGTGTCACCTATGTGTGTGGAATAACAGAGGACTACCTCAGTGTTTGTACTCGGAGGGATGGAAATGTCAGCTTTTTCTACTTTGAGGCTAGAGTTGCAGAAGCTGTGAGAGGATATTAGCACATGTATAACCTCGTGCAACTTTGCAACATCAGTTTGACTATAGTTTGAGCATCAGTTGACTTATTTCTCACCCCTCAAGGTGCTGAAACAAAGACTTTCTGTTGTTCTTTTATATAACTTGTGTGTCTATAGGCATAACTCGTGCTGCCTTGAAGGTGATTGAATGTTTATTATTATTATTATCATCAGTCATCATCATTATTCCTGCAGGACCTGGAAGTGACATGCAGTGGTGCTTCTCTCAGGTGAAAGGAGCCATTGATGATGACGTAGCTGAAGGTATGTGTTCTCTATAAATATAATGCATTACAGGCAAGTATTAACGTTGGTTAGAAAGCTTGATACATGCATTGGTGTATTGGGTAATTAACAGCTTGCATAAACTGAGCAGACAGTTGTTGAACAACATTTTTCCATTTCCACTTAAAACTTAAGCACATTTTTAGTGTGACGAAGTGTGATATTATGTATTTCAACTACACATATCCTGCAGCAGTGCAGTAATATGGTAAGCCTTAACATTACCTCAGATTCCTTTAACTGAGCTGCTGTTGCACTCGATCTAATGACTCATCTTTTGTGATCGTCATGCAGATAAGATAATATGGCATTTTTAAAATGTTTGTCATTTCAAAATTTTCAGCTTTAGTGTACATTGAACATGAACATTCAGGTCTTAAGTTTGTCTATAATCTCTTTTGAATCATTTTTTTTTTAAAAAACCTTGGTTGTAACTGTATTGTCATCAAATTAATGCAGTTACAAACCCAAAATTCAATATTTTTGCTTTGTCATGTTGCAATAGCCATTGGTGAACAATAAGAAGTCTTATGTTGTGACAGGAAATCCAGCCTTATCTGTTTATGATGTTGGAATTTTACTTCTTTGTCCCTGTATAGATTCTTTAAACAGTAAAATGTGAAATTCTTTCTTCCAGTTATCAAAGCAGGTTTTAATGCTTTAACTCTGCAATTTGGGAGTGTCTTGTAAAGTGCTAACCTGCATTATCAAAACATTTGATTTAGTGAATGTTATCTATTTCTGAATCCAAAGACATGCCACATTATTTCTTCATGCTCAATTCACTTTGAGAGAGAGAGAGGAACAAAACAAACACTACTACATACTTCAGGTGTTGAAACATGTTGCTAGAACTAAGTTTCAGAAATAAAATGTGCGTATGCACTAACATATTCAGATAGGGCTCCAGAATGAATCACAATCAACTTCTGTTATGTCAGCGTAGTAAAAGACTGCTGGGGCTACTGTTGGTGAATTGTATTTCAAAGTAAGTCGCACTTTGAAGATAAATGACGTAATTGGCCAATAATATGAACTGTCCCTCTCCTGGATGGCTCCCCCTGATTTTAAATGGTTGTAGCTGAGATGCACAGAGTGTGGTGTTATGATGATAAAGGAAAGAGAGGAGACAGAAAAATGTAGACGGAGAAGAACTCGTTCCTAAAAACTACAGCTCGCAACACAGCCAGAGAACAACATATTGCATGTAACCCTACATTATGGGTCAACACAGAGCGTGTTCTTCTTAACTTCTACGTGAGTTTAGCTACAGGTACATTTTCAAAACAATTTGGTGGTCAGGCACTTAATCCCCCCCAAAAATGCAGTACACACACATCCCAATCACATAGTAAGTGAACTTTATTTATGTAGCACATTAAAAACAAGGATTTACCGAAGTGCTTCACTGCAATTAAAAACAAATAAAGCGAAACAAGGACTGTAAAAGTTGTAATCAAACACATAAAAACTTTGAAAAAAAAATGTCAATAGAAACCCAATATAAGAAAAATAAAAAAGTGGCATTGGCATTTGGCATATAATGGCACTTTCTAAACAGAATGTATAGCTTTTAGATTGAAAATTTGTTTTGTAATTAGTTTAAACTGTTTTCAATTTTTTATTTCAAATTGTAAGTAGTAGAAGGTGCTTATTTTGTTTGTTTGAAAGTGGCAAAAACTTTTTTAGTTTTAAGTGTAAAAGACCAAAATCAGCAATAGTGCATTGAATTATTTTTTCTCTCTGTGTAGACCGTTTACCATCTAGACTCTATATTAGCAGCAAAGCAGAGAGACATGAACTTTTAACGCTGAAGAGATGGAAAATATAAATTGTTATAGTTATGGCCCTTAAAGGCATCAAAGAGACCAGAAAAGGACAAGAATATGAAGAAAGAAATTAGTTTGTGGTGTGTGGAGATTGGAGCCGGTGAGTTACAGATGTTGGTGGACAATTGCTGGAAGTAGCTGTTTATTACTGGAGTATTAAACAGCACAAAACAGAACGTTCAAAGATCACCTGGTGGGCTATTAGACATATCACACACTGTATGACAACATAGTTTACAACACCAGAGTCACCTAGACGAGATGTGGTGGTAAACAATGGTAAATTTCAAATAAATAAAAAAGACCTGCAGTGCACAGTTCCTTTTACCGCGCTGCATCTCGCTCTGCTCCGTGTGCCGATCCCCTGGGCTCGTAAACGGCTGAGCTGAAGGAGATTTTGACGAGTCATCTGGTTCTATGTCAAATTAGCGTTTACACAGTCCTCCTGTCTGTTAAGAACATGGTAATGTTTGTCATTACAGAAGTGTCGGTGAAGTTCAGGCTCTTCACCTGCACAAAACGTACACAGGCAAGAAAGCTAGCTCCGCTGGGTCAGAAAAATTAGAAGAGTTTGGTTGGAGTTTGTCAAAAACGCACTGAAATGATAATGGAAGAAAAGGAACAGCTACTTTTTACAAGTAAAAGTTCTGCATCTGCTGTTCTTTACACTGGCAGAGCAGAGCTACTCTCCCATGTTAATACGAGACGCTACTGAGGAAAAACAACAACAAAATAATCCTGCGAACTGCTCAAGCACTTCTAATTTCTACATTTATGACTTAAAATACGTCAAATATATGTTTTCTAAAATATAATCTAAAGACTTTAACTTAACCTGCAATTCTCACTTTAAGAATATACAATTTAATCTTAATCTGCGCTTTTATTATTTATTTTCTCATGATTTTATCCCCACGTAAGTGAAAGAGGTTTAGATTATACCACTAAGAGTCAATTTTGTGCCGTACATGGTCGTGTCTTTTAATCTTACGAATGGAAAAAAGCTTTTCTGTAAAGCTGTTATGAAGCTGTTCTGAACACGATGGACTGCAGCACTCAGCCTCTTCAGTTTAACTTGATTTCAGCTCTTGAACACATTCTGTCAGCAAAGCTGCTGAAGATTGGTACAATATCCTAAACCTGTATTTCTCATTGAATTTGACTTGAACAGAATATATGCATATAGGTGATATATTGATGTAGATTCTGTCATCCGAGATAATCCTGACTCCCTGGAGTAAAGGCAGCTGGACTTTCTTCTTTGGTTCTTGTAGAAGTTTCCTCACCTGCTCTGACTGGTAGGACGTTTCATTCCAGAAACATGTGGGGACACTTGCAGTTTCTGATGTTGAAGGCTCATAGGAGACAAATGAGAGGTGGAACGTATTCAAGAAGAAAAAAGAAAATGAATTAAAGCAGGAAAGATGTTTGTTATTTGTGGGAAGACTTTGCTGATCCAGTGGAATGCTGTGAAATACATTCTTGTCTCTGTCTTGTATCATGCTCGATGTGCCTGGCTGAAAAACTTACCTCTGAATTTACTTTTATTTATTAGTAACTGTGACTGGAGTGCTTGATTTCAGCTCGTCTGCGGTAACGTCCTAGACTCGCCAGATTTTACAGTGTAGCTGCTCAGGTCAAAACTCATACTCAAAGTCATCACTTTCTGATGCATGCACATCCTGTTTGTGCATCAGTCGTGCATTATGTTACTATTTATCTTCCTATTTCCCTTTACCACCATTTCTTTAGTAGTAATTATGTGCTGGGAGCTTTTTTAATACATTTCTATAGTCCTCTCTTGCCATAAAGCCCAGTACACCAAAACTGTGGTAATAGCCACAGATGACTGAAGGCTCCCTGCTTTTTCTACTCACATCAGCCTCATCTGTAGCACTTAAACACACCACAAAGAGGAAATACTACCGCTTACTAGGACATAGTCTCACCTGCTCAAGAGGACATAACATGAGGGCTGTTCAGATGACCCCAAAAAACAGCATTTCAGTTTAAACATGCCATCTCAGTTGTTTAATAGATTAATTCTTGTAATAATTATTCATGCATCCAAATATCATTTGCTGTGTTAAATGTGTAGACATAAGCATCGCTTGGTATCAACAATGCAGGCCGTGTTTAACTTTGAAGGCGAGTCTGGCAGTCTTCGCCACTCCGCACAGCTGACTGCTTGCTTGATGTGCTGCAGCTTTAATAGGCATCAGTTATCATCTTCAAAATCTCTACGGGCTGTTTACAGTCACTGCATGTTTTCTGGAGACGGAAATAGTCTTTCTTTGGAAGTGCTTATCTCTTAACGGTTTCTAATGATAGATTACAAGTCCTAACTCATCAAGCAGGTCCTAATGAGTTAATCAAGTTCTCCGGCTTTCTCTGTATTGGGGTGCCTAAAAATTTACGCTTGATTTTAGTTACTCTTGGTTTCCCCATGTCAGTGTTCTGAGATGGAAAATACAGCTGTGTCTATAATGAAAAGAAGTTTTACTAATTTCATGTTTCTGTTCCAGTGGGCAACAAAGGGTTAAGCAAGTGTGCATTCTCGGGCAGCATGCTGTAACATAATGCTACTGGAGAAAAGAGTTGTTCTGTGTGTGTGTGTGTGTGCGTGTGCATGTGTGTGCATTTAAGGGAGGGGGTAAAGGGAAAAACTAGGTTACAGATAATTTTCGGACTGCTCTACATGTTGTGACACAGAAAACCGGGGCGACTTTGGATTAACGGAGTTGTTTCAGTGTACTCATTATAAAAATGTTTGTTCTAATCATGCACCAGTTTCAAAGTATTGGCAAATGGAAGTTTAATCCCCTCACCCCACATATCTTTTGCTGTCTGTCGTCGTCTTCTTATTTTTTCTTTTAATGAATTAATTTATTTTTTTCCAGCGGACATTATATCCACCGTTGAGTTTAACCACACAGGGGAGCTGCTGGCCACTGGAGACAAGGGTGGGCGTGTTGTTATTTTCCAGCAGGAAATAGAGGTAAAGCTGCATGTTCTGCAACTTCTGCTGAGTTGTATTCCTACATACTATCCATTTTAGAGGATGTCATTCCATGGTTCCAGTCACACAGTGTCTTTTTAAAGAAAAAAAAAAAACAAAAAACTAGTTTTAACAATCAAATGATGAATAGTTGGGCTGATGGTGTGATTTATTTATTTGTACTTGCATGTTTGTTTGTCCTTTCCACATGGATCCTGACAGAATAAGAATCAGCCTCAGTTTCGGAGCGAGTACAATGTTTACAGCACCTTCCAGAGCCATGAGCCCGAGTTTGACTACTTGAAGAGTTTGGAAATTGAAGAGAAGATCAACAAAATTCGCTGGCTTCCTCAAAAGAATGCCGCTCAGTTCCTGTTATCGACTAACGGTAAATCTGTCATTGGATACTTGTTGACTGCAAGAATCTCTCCTCACTCTGATTTTTAAATGGGTCCCAGTAAAACCAAATATTCAGAGGAAGTTGTTCATAATTCACCTAAAAAGTTGAATAAGTTAGAATTTATATCTGAGTACATGAAATGCAACAGTTTTCTCAGCAATAAGTTGATTTGAATGAGTTATTTCATTGGAACTGGTTATGAGCAGTTTCTTTCTGTTTCTGATCACAAAGTTACTATCTGGCTTTCTTCGGTGTTGCAAATGAGTGCCACATTGTAAAAATCCATTTTTATCAGTTAATGAAATATGTGCTGTAGATCAGCTATTGGAGGGGAAAAAAAAGTCCATGAACAAAGTCTGTCAAATAGTTTTGTATATTTATATTTGTATTTTTTAAGTGCATTTTTGGACTGTTTAGGAACTAATGCACTGTTTTTGTCTTACACAGATAAGACTATTAAATTGTGGAAAATCAGTGAACGAGACAAGAGACCAGAGGGATATAATCTCAAAGAAGAGGATGGTCGATACAAAGATCCCAACAGTATCACTTCACTGCGGGTCAGTCAAAATCAGAATGTAAATGATATAACTCGGCATTAGGATCATATTTTATGGTGTACTGGGGCAGAGTCAATTGCCCTCCAGCTGGAAAGTTGCTAGATCAATCTTCAGTCACGAAGTGTCTCTGAACTTCATGATGCCAGTCAGTGTTGGTCCCCAAGCCTTGGTAAATGGAAGGATAGTGTCAGGAAACGCACCCTCTGCCAAACTGAAGCAGAATTCTGATGATCTGCTGTGGTGGACCCTGCAAAAGTGAAAAAGCTGAAATTAACACGCACAAAAAAAACCTACATGGATTTATAAGTTCTTTGACGTCACCAGGAAAGTTCACATCTCTTGGCTTGTGTGAATGACAGTATTGATTTAAAAAGGTCCGTCTCTCCATTGCAGGTTAGATGAATGAAAAACGAGTATAAAGCGACAGAAATTCAAGGATGCTTGTTCTTAATACATTATCCAGCTATTAAAATGAAATGCTCAGATGCACTTGCTATATACTTTGTTTAATAAAGTCTATGAAGATAGAAACTGCCTTCAGCTATTTGAAATCCCTACTTTCATCATAACTTCAGATTATATCTTTTTTTTTTTTTCCCCTCTCTCTCTTTAAACTCAGGTACCGGTTTTAATACCTATGGACCTCATGGTGGAGGCCAGTCCTCGGAGAGTGTTCGCCAATGCTCACACCTACCACATCAACTCTGTCTCAGTTAACAGCGACAATGAGACGTACCTGTCTGCAGACGACCTCCGGATCAACCTCTGGCACCTTGAGATCACTGACCGCAGCTTCAGTATCCTTAAATACATGAGGACACGTTTGTGTGCGTGCATGCGTGCGTTTATTTATATATATATACACATATATGTATGTGTGCATCTATATGGAATATTTTACACCTGAGGTTAATCAACTTGTCTTTAGATAATCGTGTTCAAATTCAGGTGATAAAGAATCAAGAGTTTGACTCTGACAGAGTGAGTTTGATGTTCTTGCATGATAAAGGTAATTTAGAGCATGACAGCTGTTCCCCTCCTTAACTGTATGCTCCTCAGATATTGTTGACATCAAGCCGGCCAATATGGAAGAGCTAACGGAGGTTATCACAGCGGGCGAGTTTCATCCTCACCACTGTAACACCTTTGTCTACAGCAGCAGTAAAGGAACAATTCGTCTGTGTGACATGAGAGCTTCAGCACTATGTGACAAGCACTCCAAGTGTAAGTACCTACGGGATTTTTTTTTTTTTTTTGTCGTTTTGTTTTCTTCTCCCTACCGTGATGAGAAAATAAGGTGCTGAATGTGTAAATAAGCATTATTGTCTCTTGATACCTTGGGGAGTGCTGAAGTTTTGATTTCTGTTTTGTCTTGTCAGTGTTTGAGGAGCCAGAGGATCCTAGTAACCGTTCCTTCTTCTCAGAGATCATATCATCAATCTCAGATGTCAAGTTTAGCCACAATGGACGCTACATGATGACCAGAGACTACTTGTCTGTGAAGATTTGGGATCTGAACATGGAAAATAGGCCAGTGGAGACCTACCAGGTGAAAGATGAGCATATGCACAGATTCAGTGTGTGGTATTGATTTTTTTTTTGTTTTTTTGCACAAATGTAGAAAGATGCATCATAAACTTGCAACTTTAAACACTTTTAAAGGTCCTCTTATCACACACTCCAGCATGAGATTTAACACATTTTCAGTGGCCCCAATTTATGCTGCAACCTATTGAGAATCAAAAATCTTTTTTGTCAACTAGGAAAGAGAACTTTTTTTTTTACCATCTTTGCAGAATACGAATAGTTTCTCTATATATTTCCAGGTCAGTGTAAGTTATGTCAGTAGGTCACAATTTCATTTTATTCTAATCCCTATAAAATGCAGTGTGTTATAGTGAAAACTGATACTTGCAGTTGCAGTGCAGTTGTGTAACAGTGGCCACACCTTTTTTCTTTTTCTTTTTTTTTTTAAATAATTCTTGGCAATGTCATATCGTGGCCACTAGGTGGCATTCTAAACATGGCTCCAGTTGTCCTGGCTTTTGTGTAGGAGAAACTTGGCTCTAGTGACATAGGTTTGTAAATATTACTTCAAATCTAAAGTGATCAGAGACTGTTCCCAGGGGAGATCGGTTTTTATTAAGTTCTTTCGCAACTGGCCCTCATTCAGTTTATGAAATCATTACAGGTTCATGAGTACCTGAGGAGCAAGCTGTGCTCGCTCTACGAGAATGACTGCATCTTTGACAAGTTTGAATGTTGCTGGAATGGCAATGACAGGTACAGTGTGCAACACTTTCTTGAAAATGCTATGAATGTCGTCTTATTGTATGTCTTTTTTTTAAATCATCTTTATACTGATGATCTACAAGTTATAACACAGTTTGAACATTTTAAGCACTATTAGAACCATAATATTACCATTTAGAAATGCATGTGGTCCAATGATAAATTTGTATTAAAGATTTACACGCACATTCCCTGTCCCTTCTGCCAGTGTGGTGATGACCGGCTCATACAACAACTTCTTCCGGATGTTCGACCGTGGCCACAGACGGGACGTTATGCTAGAAGCATCCCGTGAAAACAGTAAGCCCATGCAGGTCCTAAAGCCCCGCAAGGTGTGCGCTGGAGGGAAACGCAAGAAGGATGAAATCAGCGTGGATAGTTTGGACTTCAACAAGAAAATCCTTCACACTGCTTGGCATCCCCAGGACAACATCATTGCAGTGGCAACGACAAATAACCTCTACATATTCCAGGATAAAGTAAACTAGCAAGCGGGTGGGATTGTGTGAAATCTGGCGCAGGAGTTGTCACCTGTACCACCTGCAGCCTTTCAGCTTCATCCAGGGTTATCTATGGTAATGCCAACAACCAGCATCCCTGTCCGTTGATACTGGGTGACCAGACTTTGCCACTTTGTTCTAGATGTGGACAGAGGAATACTCTTTTGCCTGTCATCAGTCAGTCTGGAGCAGAGAATCATCTGCCTTGTTGTTTAAGTGATGTGCCAACTTCTTCCTTTGTCTTGTCATGTTTTTTTTTTTTCTTTTTTTTTTTCACCTGCCCACATGCCCTTTACTTCTCCAATGTGGGTAAATCTTTAATTTCCTTAAAATTCTGACTACAGAAACACTTATTTTTATAACTCCCCCACCCTCCAAATGGCTCTGTAGTACAAAATAAAACACTTTAGTGTTTCCCTTTATTGTCCCGTGCCATTGTGGTGTTTATTTTTCTTTAAAAAAAAAAAAAAAGAAAACAACAACCTTTTGTGTGTGTAAACCGTTTTAGCCATTCATCCATTATACTGTCTGTTCTTTTGAGGTCCTTATCTCCCTTGGTTATTAAAACAACTCAGTCAACTTTCACACAAGTATGCTCAGTTACTTTTTCATTTAAAATTTTTCTTTTGAGCTACACATTAACTGTTCGTTCAGGACAGCCTTGCCTCAACAGTTACCTCCAGGATTTGAAGTACAGTGTGTTTTCACGGCTTTTGTTCAATGAGTTCTACTCCTCACTGTTGCTGTGCCTCAGGCTCTGGTGTGGCCAAACTGGCCCAAACTCTGGAAAAAAAAATTTTTTCTTCCTTTCTTGCTCTCTCTTTTCTTTCTAAAGACTAGCTGTGTCTTGACATTTTTGCGTGTTGTTCCTCTTCCTTCTTTTGTTTGATGTCCAATAAGAGTCAGGTATGAGAGATGGACTATACAAAGATAATTATGATTGTCATATTTATATTTAAGACAGGTTAAACCATCACCAGATGTGTTCCGTCCCATTTTGTATAATGAAGATGGACCTTAAGCATATCTTTGAGTGATCTTGAGTATTGTCTTCCCATGGTGTACCATAACTCCCAAGCAGTTCTTCACAGCAGGGAAAACTGAATTTGACACTGGACTCTCTTATTGCACCAACTGAAGTACTTGGATGTCTGTGTATAAGACTGCAATTTAAAAAAAAACAAAAGAAGAAAACTTTGAGGCATTAAAGTGATTTAAGCATCTGTTTTAACTACTGCAGATATTACTGCCACTTGATGTGATGGTACAATAAAGCTGCACAAACATCTGCAGCACTTTGTGACTACACACAATATTTAAAATGTTGCGAATTTAGATATTTAAGCCTCTGGTAATGTATAACAACAATTTTACTCTGACAGTGGAAAAGAAAAATAATAAAGGAACTACTTTTGCATCCTTGTGATTGCCTGATTGTTGCTCTAGAGATTTCTGTGCTAAGCTCACAATAGTAACTTTTGGCTGTCATGATCAGTTTCTAAATGACCAGATAAGAGCCTTTATGTGTATTTAGAAAACAGAGTTCTGGACATTGAAGATGTCGAGTGTCGAACCCCTAAGAGTTAATTAAAAAAAAAATAAATAAATAAATAAATCAGCTGATGTGTCTTGCTGCCGAAAACTGCAACTCCACATCTGACCAGCGTGTCTCCAGCGTGTACGTGGAGGCACGCACGCGCTCTCTCACAGGCTGAACTAGAGCCAGTACGTTGTCATACTACGGCCTACGTATGCATACGTCTATATTTTAGTCCTAGATAAAAGTGTAGATAATTAATGCATGTAATGTTCTGCAGCAGAGTTTGTTTTTAATTACAGTGCGATATGTAATGTAAATCCCACCATTTCCTTTATCAGCTGGACGTACTGACGTCATCACGTACCTACGAGGAGGCGTGTTGATCAGCTGCCGCTTCTATCTAGATCACCTACCCCCGCAGAGGCAAACGGAGGCTAGATACCCCTCTGAAAACACAGAGCTGTAAACGACCCGGGCCAGTGATAGAGCCTCGCGTCTGAATGTGTGTAGATAAGACAGTGCACGATTCTGCACTGACTTGAGTTGTGAATGCAACCCACCCTGCTCGCCAGTAACGACGATGTCCGCCGCTGCTAACGTTTCTTCTACAGACAACAACGGAGATTCGGGGCTAAACGGTAAGCTGTATGCTGCCAGAACGCTATTTTTTTGGTATGTGTGCGTGTTGTTGTGTCTGAAATAGGTTTTTCTGCGGGTTTAGTCACCGAGGATTGTTTTATTTTACAAAATTTTCTATTTTTCAAAGGGAAGGGGTGCGAAATTGGGAGAAATTAGAACGCTATGTTCCGTGTGTTTATTGACAACGTTTGGACCAATGACGTTCCTAAAGGGTTGACTGACGGGTATCCAAGCCAATCAGTGATTAATACAGAGGGGTCGAGGTGGGCTGAAGCATTGTCAACAAGGGTGGATAGAATAAATTAGTTAAAATCGTTGCAATTAAAACTTTAACAGATTACACAGTTATGCATTATAATTTAGATAAAGTTTAAACGTAATTCCACCTTCACGATTTACAAGATTTCATGTCACTGACATGATAGCGATGTGAGCATTCTGAGTAAATAATAATTATACGGTAATTCACTCAACATTTACCAAAAGTCTTATAGGTGGTTTTGCTCTGTTGACTGTTTGATTTATATTATCTAAAAATCCAGTTTTTATGTTCAAAGTAAGACAGGCTTTTATAGGCCATAGAAGATGTAAACAGAGGTGTATTTATTACACTGCTGTACTGACTCAGGGCCCTGTCTACACAGGAGCTATGGTAAGTTTACAAGGCTGGGGGGTGGTGGTGGCATGACTTGGCATACTATTTATGGTCACAAGGAGACAGATGTTTTGGACATGAGAGTGAAGGAGGAGAGGTGCTACACCACTCACAAATGAAGGAATGAAGTCTGAGCACTGTTAATAAGGACATGTAATGAGATCCACCCTTTCACATGAATTTAAAAGAAAAAAAATCCTTTTTGCAAATACTGTCCTGAATAGGGTCATACCCACCTGTTCAAATATCATGTGAATGTTGTATATTGATGACTTCTGCCTGAATATGGCTTTTAAACTTGCTTGGCAGTTTTGGTAAGTGTGCTTCTGCATTTGACGAATAAACTGCTTCTTTCATTGTATCTGACAGAGCTAAAAATTTGTCATGAGCATTTCCAGAAGGTTTTGATACTTAGATGCAACTGGACACGTTCTTCATATTCTGTGACAGTACATGCCAAGACACAACTTTTTAGGGACGGCAAGACCCCACTCTTATCTGATGGAGAGGATATGTTGTTTTGGTGTCTGAGGCAACAGGATGGTTTTCTCAAGTTCATTTGTTTTTTTTTGTTTTTTTAATCAAATACATGGAGTCTTCAGGCAAAGGTCAGTCTTGGTCCACTGTGAGCTTCAGTTTCTGTACGTGAAGAGGTCGCATCATGTCTCCTTTCTCTAAGCCTATCCGACATCTGATAATGTCTCTGGGGCCAGAATATTCCGAAGCATGGGCGCTATGGCAGTGTGGTTTTAGTCCATGGAGAGAAAACAATGGGTTATGGACAGCAGCTTGGCCAGTGGTTCACTGTGTAATCCGCAGGATGAGTGTGAGTGCTGAGTCGATGCCTGTTTAGGTGGGGAGGGATTCACCATTTGGGTGGCCGGTATAACTGTCCTTTTACATGTTAATATGGATCTGGGTTTACTTGCCTTTTTTGGGCTTTTGTGACATGTTCTGGAGGCTGTGTTGTTATTTATTTTGGCGAGGAGAAGGGGGAGGAGAGTTTTGATGCTGTATGATGAGGGATATTAAAGAATTTTTCCCCACCCTGCAGCTAATCTTCCCCTCCTCCATATTTGTAACTCAACTCTGACGTGCTGAGCCTTTTTAGTTGCCAGTTCATGCTAGAGCTCACGTACGAATGAGGAGAGGCGTTATATATCCCAGTCAAGGTCTACAAGCACAGCAAATACACAGACAGGCAATTGCTCCCTTCTCATCACACAGCAATAAATAGAACTTTACCCCTCAGTGTCTTTGACTGACAGTCTCAGGCTTTCCATCAGGAAAAAAAAACTTTTAATGTCTTCTTGTCTTTCTCACTCCTTCTTTGGCCTTTGGAGTTTTTTATTTTTGTTTTACTTTTTTGTTCCATTTTGTGAAGGTGGCAGGGTTCAGTATATTTTATACATTCTAAACCAAAACATAAAAGGGTGCAGTGCATTTATCTTTTCCTGCTGTAGAGTCAGAGACTATCATTCTTTGGAGTACCGCCAGTATTGCAATATATCCACTATGGAAAAAGAACTGGGGTACTCAATACTTCCCATTTACACAGTGTTGATAATAGTCACAGTTGTAAGGAAAATCCTGGTCCTTGTAGAGTACTGGATTTTTTTTTTGTTGCCTGAGCAGGATATTATACCATTGGTTTATTGACACACATTAGAGTTTCTGTCTGTTATCAGAACACCCAGACCCTTGTAAAGAGTTCTGCCTTGTAGGCTTGTAGGTTAAAACATGTGCATTCTGTCCACTTAGTTATACCGCTATGGTGAGAAGAAGTAGGCTATGACTTCTACCATGGAAGTGGAACAAGAAGGTTCTTTTATGTTTCTCTGTATGAAGGCATCATTTTGCTTTTTTCACAAGTAGCGGCAGTACAGAAAATAAATAATAATGATAATAATAATCATAAGTGGCAGCTCTTTCTTTACAAGGTTTTCCTGTACTAAGTTTTCTTCTTATTTTGTCATTAGAATACTGCTTGCAAATGTTTTGTAGTATCAGTGTATCCCTTGTATGTTTGTGGCTGTGGTAGTTCATGAGTGTTTCTGGTTTAAAGTTTGCAGTTGAGTTAGCATGCTAGTTTTCTGCCTGACAAGTACATACTAAATATATGGCATTATTTTCCTTTTACTAAATCTTCACCTTGTAAACTGCTTTAACATTTCATGCCAGGAAGAAAAGTTCTTGTTCAAACTGAGATCATCTGCTGATTCCACATCTTACTCTCATCAGAAATGTGGAGCTTTTGTGCTATAAGAGGGTCTGGTTGGTCTTTGAAGGGCATGGCAACGTAAGTGCATTGAACGGACACAGGTAGACCATAACCCATCTGCCACTAGCCCCACCCTGTGTCTATATGCTGATAAGCTTATTTTAGTTCTCCTTTCTATCTAGATCACACATGACATACCTCATGATTTTTTTTATCAGATATATAAGAAAAGCACAAATGTTGTTGACAAAAACTTAGCAACACTGCATCAAAACATTGGTCACAGTCTAAAGCTCTTTTTCTGGTCCATGTCAAATTTGATCATTCAGACTAAACCTTCAGCACAATTACTGGAAGAGATTCACATTAGATTCTCTTTTCCTGTTTGTTTGTCAGGGTCCTGGGTAGAGTTGGAGATGAACAGAGGCCATCAAGCCAACCAACCGTCCTCAACAGGTGGTCCGGCTCCAGGCCTACTGCCCCTCCCTCAGGTGGAGGAAGAGGAGGCCATAGTGGGGGGACTGGAGCATGTCCCATCCTCATCTTCAATCCACAATGGAGACATGCAGAAGATCCTGTTGGATGCCCAGCATGAGTCTAGCCGCAGCAACTCTTCCTGCGACAGGTAGCCTGAACAACATGTAGAAGTCAGTCAGATGCAGTCATTGCAAAGTTCTGAACAGATGGACACACGCGATTCTCTTTTAGCTTCACGGCTGAAAAAGGTCGTTAATATATGTGACAAAAAACATCATCAGTGTTACTGAAAATTTGTGTACTCATTTTTGTGTCAGCTCAAACTTTGCTCAGTAAAATGTGCAAATTTAAGAAGCAGGTGAAAAGTTTACAGTAAAATATGGATTAAAAGACAAAACAAAATATGATATAAATAAGATAAAAGATAGAGGCAACTCTTTTGTGTCAGATGGAGGTGGGGGCAGGGCAACCTGCTCCATCGTAAAGTGAAACTGCAATAAACTGATGTTTATACAGGAGCAATATTATATCAATAGAACACTAAAACCCTCAGTATTGCAGAATTTCCCGTCATGGATGAATCATGTATTCCTGAATACGATTCAATTTGCGTTGGACAAAAAGATCAGCTCAAAATGAAACCAAGTTTCTCAATCTGAACTGAATATAAAGTAGTACACGGGGCTTTGCGCCAAAGTTGGGCATTTTTTTGAAGTATAATTTCCCAGGCATAGAAAAGTCTTTCTAAAACATTTTTTGTGGAAGGTTTAGTCTCTATTATCACTCCGCAGAATGACATATGCTCTGCTCTGGATCTGTGTATTCTGCATTTCTAATAGCATTTTAATTCTTTTAAACCAGATACGTCGTGAACAGTTTATTTTCTTAGATTTTTCTTTAATCCCTTGAATGTTTTCTATGCAATTAAAAGCTATGCTATTTTGCAGAGAAAGTTGAGAAGTATTTTCAGAACAAAATGGCTTTTAACCTAGATTCCCAGATGGCTCTCCATTGGGTAATCATGCACTAAGATCTCTCTAAGAGGGAGTGGATGTTTGAGTCTAGTCAGAAAGATCTTTTGTTTAGAATCATCATTGCTTTTTTTCAGCAGATCTAGCAAAATTTATGGTCACATTGTGCATATGTTCAGTGTTTTATTGTTTTATTTTGTTTTTTTCCCTTGATAATTTAGATCTTGAAGTGGTAATTTTTTTATCAGGATGCTGAATAGCTCTGGGCTATTCTTTGTGTTCCGTCTGCATTCTTCTGTTTACAAAATAAGATAAGAAGCCTGAGATGCGTGATGCTGTCCTGTTATGTCACCACCAACCACAGTCTCAGTGGCTTCATGCTAAATAGGAAAGTTTGGATTTCACTCTTTTCTTTACTGAAAGATGTGATCTATACGATTCCTTTGAAAGGCAGATCATGTAAACTTTAGATTGTTCACAACATAATGAAGTCAGATCAGCTGCTTTTACCTTTTCATAGCTAGTGTTTAGCATCAGCAGCCTTTCTAATAACATAGGTTGAAAGCAAAAATCATCTCATTCATGGTGAGTGGTTTCTGTCATGCCCAGTGGACTTTGAATCAAAGTTGACAGCTGCTCAAGATTTGATTTTTTTCTTCCAAAAATAAATGGACTCCTTTACAGTTTACTTAACATCTTACTCAGCACTTCAGAAAAATCCTGACCCTCCATCCTACAATCACATCATGTGCTCATGTGTAACCCTCAAGGCTGCGATAACACGAACCTTATCAGCAAGCTGAGCTATTACTGAGTCACCTGAGGATGTTTTCATGTATTTGAGCCAAGAACATTGTTTAAACAAGCTGATCTAAAGTAAGAACACAAACATCAACACAGCACTGCACTTTTAGAACAGCACAGGTGTCGTATCACTCTAAGTTAGTTAAGATATTTCATTACACATTTAATCAGATGGGTCAGAATACAGAAGCTGCTGGACCTTTCAGTAAGCGAAAGACTGGTCACACATTGAATTCAAAGTCAAATTTGTAAGCCTTACTAGATGACGTGTGAGTATAAGACCAATAAGAGCATTTTCATTACATGCTTTATTGCTCTGAAGCAATATTTTGCTTTTTTTTCTAATTTTTCCAGCAGAGAATGCACCAAAATTAGTTAAGTTTTATTGCAGAAGAATGGTCTTACAGATGCAGATCTTTGAGGTGATGCACTTTTTCATTGATGTCATTAAAAACTTAATGTTAAAGTGAAAAAAACAGCAACTTTTTAAGTTACACAATGCGTGTAATGATTTTTGCTGACAACAAGGTATCTGCTTCATTTATTCATATCCACAGTCCTCCGCGGCCTCACTCTCCACAGGATGAGGGACAGATAATCTTTGATGTGGACGTGACCAGCAGAAGAGACAGCCAAGTAAGATCTTGAATTCCTCCTCAGGTTCTTCATCAGTCTGTTGCCATGGCAGCCTTAAGCACTGGCTCTGAGCCACTGATTGTGAGCATGCAAATGACAACTGCCTGCCTGTAGTTTCCATGGAGATGGCTGCCACACAGAGGATTGACTATTTTTTATGATTTATTATTGTGATTAGTTGATGCTGATACTATTGCCATTTCACCTGTTACTGGAGTGCTTAACAGAAGTGATATATGTGAAAATCTTCATGACATGTCCTGTTTGTTAAAGACAAATTCTTTGTTATGGACAGTTGTTCAGGTTGCTAAATGGCTTGTATGTTTGTTTCTTTAGTCTGAAGAGGACAAGGAGAGGGACATGGACATCCTGATGAAGGATGCAGATTGGGTTGCTGACTGGTCCAGTCGACCGGAAAACATTCCCCCCAAGTAAGTCTCAACTCGGTAAACACCAGCCTTTGATCTCCATGGCAACTGAATGCACTCAGCTACTTGTTTGCACAAAGAATGTGGTTAGTCATTTTGGTGATGAAGGCGTTTGAATGCAGAAAAATGAAGCCATCTGCTCAGAAACATCTGCAATGCTGACCAGTAGCTGAAGCTTTCATCATCATCAACACTGCATTTGAATTTGAAATGCTGCTGAGACAACTACTACAACGACCTGGACCGAGTTGTTGGACTGCAAACAATCTCATGATCTGTTACTCACTGATAAATTAAAGGTGACATAGAACTGGGTATTTATTATTGTTCTGTGATGTTATGTATAGACAACAAAGTTTTGGTTTTGTCTGTAATGTCTCAGAAGTTTCCTAAAAACCTCTCTAAGAAAGCTATGTTAGATGGAGGATTTTAAGCGTGTAGTTTTGCACCTACTTAGTGTCCTTTTGGGTTTAACTGGCAACCTTACGAAATGCAAGCACTTGACGCTGATTGGCTGCCTTTGCTGCCATTCAAAAGACACTTTGCAGGCTTCAGAAAATGGACAGAGCAACTTTCTACATCTATGGTCAACGCAAAGTTTCGATCAGGCCCAAAAGATCTGACCTGACATGACCCGAGCTCGTGTACGTTCTACCCAAACCCGAATTCGGGTCGGGTATTGAGCCAGGCTCAGGTAGAGAATTCAAACTCTATTTGCTATGTTGTGATCATCACGCCATAGCTTTGTAAAAGCTATATGCCAGTATATCGAGACCGAACGGACTCGACAGAAGTGGTGGGAAATCATGGCCCGATACCCTGTCTGAACTCGGATCCAGGCCGGGTCAGGTTTTCACAGGACGGGAGGGGGGAGCGAGATACATTTCCGTCTTTCTGTTGTTCTGTCCAATCTGCTGTTCAGATTGGCCCGATTTCTGGCGAACATTTCTAAAGGATGAATTTCAATGAAACAGAGATGTTGAGAATTTCAAGGATCTTTCGTATGTTTTTGAATGCGAGTAAAATATCATTATTCAACAAAAACAAGGTAAAAACGGATTTTGATTCTGTGTCTCCTTTAAGCAAGTTTTTGAAACATTTAGACGATATCACAAATGCTCTTAATTCCAAGCATGACTCATAACATCCTAAAACCAGAACATCTTAATAATCAGAGCTTAATAACCAACATTTCATAGATGTTTTTTACTCAATAATACTTTTATTTTGTTGTAAAGTTTTAACAAAATCACTTCAACACCACCAACCAACAGGTTGACTACATCAGTGTTAATGATATAAAGTTTAAATACAACATTATTGACTAACAATAAAAGTTTTGTAAATCTGAAAAAGTAGATTTATTTTTAAAATAAAAATTCTGGTTTTACAAAAATATTTCTAATCTTGGAACCAGTGAAAATGCAGTGAAATTGAACTCTTAGTCTGCTGTTGAATCAGAAACTAACTTCAGAGTCGTGTTAATATACTTGTTGAGATCTCTACTTCTACATTTCAAAGTTGGGTAAAGTTAAACTCGCCAAAAATTCAGTACAGATCAGATGTTACTTGTTTAAGCACTCCTTTTCAACATCAAATAAATTACAGATATCTTATTGCCAAACTGTAAACTGACTGAGATTGAAAAGTGATGTCTCTGACTTGCTTGAGGGCAAAAAAAAAAAAGAAAATATTGTTTTAAATATCCAGAAACAGAAATCATGAGAAGTGTTTGTTGCTTAAAATGTGTTTAATGATGCAGCACCAGCTTATGTGCTGGACCTCGGCCCTGGACAGCCTCGGCCCAGTTTAAGGTGAGCGTGTGTGGAGAAAAAGAGGGACAGGCAGAAGAGTTACCTATTGTTACCTGTTTTTTTTAAATCATTGGTCATTCAGCCAATTATTTGTCAATCACATTTTTTAAATGTGTTGTGACATGTAAATGTGATTTAGACTGACTAGTGCAGAACACTTGAATTCTTACAGTTCTTTTAGAAAATAAGTTTAACACTTTTTGCTTGATCAGTGATTGAAACGGTGACATGTTAGAATGCATATTTGCCTTTGACAGGTGCCAACCTGCTCATTGAGTGTTTTGTATTTATTTATTTTATTTTTTTACCCAGGGAATTTCACTTCCGTCACCCTCGACGCTCAGTTACGCTCAGTATGAGGAAGACTGGAGCCATGAAGAAAGGAGGCATCTTCTCTGCAGAGTTTCTCAAAGTCTTCATCCCCTCACTGCTCCTATCGCACATCCTCGCTTTGGGCCTGGGGTAAGACGCCACATATCTTTACAGTCAGGACTCACAGTGCTGGTTCGCTTTTTGAATGTTTTTTGACTAGTGTGTGTTTTGAAAGCTAATACTACTCATATGAATGTGTTTTAGGTCAAAGCTCACGTCTGATTAATAAAAAAATCACTGCTGTACATTCTGTGTTTTTCACTGAAATGTATAGCCTTGGAGAGCTCCAGCATCGTGTGTTAGAAGTGGGCCTGAATGATTAATTGCATTTGCGATAATCTTACGTTGTGGAAAAAATGAGATTTTGTAAATCACATGCATTGTGATTTAAGTCATGTGACATGTAACATGCAAAAAAAAACAAAAACAACAACAACTGACCACTGGAAAATGGCTTCAGGCACAACCACGAAAGCAGCCGACAGTAACAAAAATGTAGAATCTAAGAGGGGTAGTACTTCAGTTGTGTGGAATTATTGTATAAATAAAGAGGTTGCATCACAGCTCCAGGTATGTCTTGCTATCATTGTCCCTCATGGGGCAACACTACCAACTTGTTTCAACATCTAAAAAAAACATCACACAGCCCTGTATGATAACTGCATGGCTCAAATGAGGTCTAGAAGCATATCACATCATCAACACACCAGCCAACATGGCTTGTTAACTGAAATGTTGGAAAGCATGACTTCATATGAAAGTTCCACTTGAGTTTTTAGCAAGAGACAGTATGCCTGTAACCACGGTGACCAAGCTTGGGTTTACAACCTTAATTAATACACTGGACAAGCAGTACAGCATGCTCTCGCTGGCATATTTTAGCCAGGTTGTCACACCGGAGGTGTATAAGAAATGTAAAGAAAGAGTGGCTGCAGATCTGAAAACAGCATCTGACTTCTGGTCCAGTGTGCAGCAGTGTCCTCTCAGAGTCTGCCTGTGTGTTTAATTGATGAGGACTTGGACCTAAAAAGTCACTGCCTTCAAACTGCCTACGTCTCAGACGACCAAACAGGGAAAACACGGGATTACAGTGACTTGTATGTACTGGTTTTTATTGTAAATAATCTGTGAGTTGCTAAGAAACACAATTGACTCTTTATGGCTGGCAGTCCCAAAATCAATATGGACTTTAATCTGTGTGGTTCGTTGTAGTCACTGAGTGGACATCATATATATATTTTTCAAAGTGGCAGGTATTTTTTTTCTGTTGTTATTCTGCACCTTATTAGTGTTTTTGTTATTTTTTTTTTGCTTATTGCATTTCCTTGTCTTGTCATTACATCGTGACAGAACTAAGGTCAACGATACAAAGTTGCTTAGACTAATAAAATCCAGTTCATTGAAATTGATACTTCATCTCATTTTAGTGAAAAGTGTAGGGCAAGCCTGTTTGTTTATTATATGCAATATTGTCTGCTATAAAAGAATGATATAATACCTATATTTGTTGAAAAATACAGAAGACAAGGAATTAAAATTCTCATTAAATCGCAATGACAATATTTGTTAAAACAAATTGCAATTAGATTATTTATACTAATTGTTCAGCCTTTGTTTGATGTGAAAATTGATGACAGTCTGTAGAAAATATTTGTTTCTTTTTGCCGCTGTTGCACAGCAACAATATGGATGGAGATGTATACATTTATAGGAAAACTATATTTTGTAATGGTGAAATCAAATCCACTTTTACGTCAAAATAAATCACTGGTTGCTCGGTGGCTCATTAAATTGTGAGCTCAGTAGTGCAGTTGGCAGTAGAGTTTGTTAGAGTCTGATATGTAACAACAACCTGAAATGTTACAAAAAAATGTAATTATACCCAAAATGTAATAACTGGTTGATAAT
>JBAMYA010000004.1:13289665-13305979 GCA_037176975.1 Arrhamphus sclerolepis | reverse complement strand
CACCCATCCGCAGCAGTTTGTCTCCCAGAAGGAGTGGTCTGATGGTGTTAAAAGCACTGGAGAAATCAAAGAACATGTAGAAAAGAGCAGGTAGTGTGCTATAGAAATGTTATTTCTATAGCACATTTAAAAACAACCAGCATTGACCAAAGTGCCTTATAGGCAAAACATCACACAACAATAGAAACAGAGTTACTGGTGCTGTGCGGCCCAGAACCTGTTGCCCCTAACTCTTCTTCTCTGCCTGCATGCAGATAAGTGGGCAGCAGTGTGTGTGGGTGTGAGTTACTATGGTAACGCTAACTTTTGTCTCTGTCAGTCAGACTCACCTTCTTTTTTTTTTTTATTAACCTATTAGGTATTACACAGATGCAAGTCTTGGGTCTAAAACTGGCTAAAATTGTTTTATAGTCCTTTTGCTCTGTTTACTTTATTTATCTAAATTTATTTACCAAACCTGACCATGTTCTAGTCTTGCACACGATGGATGTGCAGATATGAAAGCGATGTCAGTATCACATGCAGACATAAGTTCTTTGGAAAACAATGCTTTAGGGTGCTTTTAGCATGTCCTTAGGTCCTTATTCTTCAGTCATTAAATCATTATACTTATTTCATGTGTCTGAATTTTATTCTTTGCATTGATTCAACCAATCCACAATGGCTCTTTTCTGTGATATTGTATATTTCTTATTTAATCACTCCCAAGGTTTAACATCTCTTTCTGATATGCTATAAGACACACAAAGAGCACCAAAGATTTCTGTATTATGGACGTAAACTATTGAAATATTTCTGCCATAACCTGATGCATGATGATGTGAGAAGAATGATGCAGTCTCCTCACTGGGACTGGACTAAGAAAGAGGCCCAGGTAAGTATTTAAACTATTTCTACATGCTCTGTTCCTCAAAGAAGACATCTTTGTTCCCCAGGTGGAGGCGGAAGCTGTAAATCGTGCTGTGACTGTGGCCAATCAGACAAACTGCCCCTTGTATGTCAGCAAGGTGATGAGCAAGAGCGCTGCTGATGTCATCGCTCAGGCGAGGAAGAAGGGTGCGGAGCTCCAACTGAATATTTCTCTATATTGCATAAGTAGATTTCTTGATTTCATATGTAATTTCAGTTCCAGTCGACTCTTTTTCCATCAGCATAGACAGAAACGTGGTGTTAGATCCCATGAAAGTGGCTGAAAGCCCTCCAGTGTAGCAGTACCTTATACTACGATGACTTTGGGCTTTCAGGCACCGTGGTCTATGGCGAGCCGATCACTGCTAGCTTGGGGACAGACGGTTCACACTACTGGAGTAAAAACTGGGCCAAAGCAGCAGCCTACGTCACTTCTCCTCCTCTGAGCCCCGACCCGACCACACCAGACTATCTCAACTCCCTGCTGTCCTGGTAAGGGTGTGACGAGAACTCTCAAGGTGGAGACACGCATAGACAATTCTGTATGAGCAGCACAGTTAGCAGAAAGCCTGTAATGTCTCATCATTTTTTGTGTAGTGGTGATCTGCAGGTGACAGGAAGTGCACACTGTCCTTTCAACACTGCCCAGCGTGCTGTAGGTAAAGATGACTTCAGCTTGATTCCTGAGGGGGTCAATGGAACTGAGGAGAGGATGTCTATCATCTGGGACAAGTGTGTGGTATGTTTTCTTCTATGTTCCATGGCAGCAAACAGAAGACTTCCTCGAAGCTTGTGTTGTTGTTTACAATACAAAAGAATATAAGTTGGGTTACTCAGGTGTGCCCAGCAAGTCTATGAATATAGTTAAATATTTCAAAGGAGAAAAATGGAACATGTTGTGGGAAAAAACACACACATATATACAAGCAAAATTCTGTACAGCTGAATAAAAATGCAATAAAGGTAACAAAAAAGACAAAAAAAGAGAAAATAAAAAGAAGACTGTGACTCCTTTGTGCCGTTCTCACTCTCAGCTATAATTCTCTCCAGGTGACGGGTAAGATGGATGAAAACCAGTTTGTAGCTGTGACCAGCACCAATGCTGCCAAGATCTTCAACCTGTACCCTCGCAAGGGACGCATTGCTGTGGGCTCAGATGCTGATTTGGTGCTCTGGGATCCAGACCTCACGAACATCATCTCAGCCAAGAGCCACAACTCGGTACTTTTTTCTTTTTTTTGGCAAACTAATATTTCAGAAAAGATAATGGATATCACGGACACTGCAATTTCCACATGACACATTACAAAACACAGATCATTGCAATGTGATGGTTGCATTCAACAAAAGGCCATTTTTTAGAATGAATGCCAGCCTGAACGGCTGGTTGTTAGTCCACGTTTTGGTTGTGTAGAATAACTTTTGGCTGTCTGAGTGCTGAACAGGGCGTGGGCCTCACACAGTGTCAAGGGAGTGATGTCACTCATAAGATCTGCCAGAGAACTGAAACACATCATCATTTGATTGTTAGGCTGATCACTGTATGTATGTGTGTGTGTGTGTGTGTAAAACTACTACTGCTGTGTATGTTCTTGGAATGTGTTCACTTCATCCCGCCTTGTCTGTTTCATTTCTTTGTACTCTATTTGGTAAAAATATGACAGACCACGGCAGAAATTGCTCATTTTAAGTGAGTATGTGCATGAGTGTGTTTTTTGTGTGTGTGTGTCATGGGATAGCTCAGCCTACCGGTGATCTCATTTTGGGCTCTATTTCTATGACCTCAGCTTTCGCTCCAGCGGCTTTTAGAAGAGACCAGTCATAAGGTTTCCAAACTGGTCATGCAGCAACCGCCACACCCTCCCAGTTCAGACACACATCAGCCTAATGACCCAGCTTCTTCTTCTTCTGGCCTGGGAGCTGATGCCACTGTGTCGTATCAGCTGACCTACATGCTACATTCCCATCACTTAGCTTTCTTTATTGACATTAGGCCAGAGGGAGCCCTCTGTACGCTGCATGAAATAAATCAGGCCTTCCACAACTGCACTTAGTTCCACACATGCTGGATAACACACACGTGATGGCATCATGTGTGAGCGTGTGAAGCTGCCACTGGTAGTTTTTCAGATAAACCCTGAGTGAGAGTTTCATAAATCTGTGAACCAAAGGGAGATTCAGCACATGTTAAAAGCGCTTACATCATCTTTGCTTTGATGGTATTTCCGCTATAATCGCGTATAAGCGCTGGCGTTAGGAGGCATAAGCCACTGTAATGAAACATCACAGGAGCACAGCTGCTGGCTGACAGACAAGAACTTTAACAAGCTTGGAATCTAAAAGCAGAAGCTAAAGATCATCAGAGAAGTTCATCTTTCTTTTAAAATGTTACATCTACTGAACTGTAACAAGGAAAGGTCTTCAAAGCTGAGTGAGTACAGAAGTGAACTGTGTGATTTTCCCTTAGAAAATCACACACAACTTCCTACGTTGAAGCTTTTTGAACGTAGGAAGAGTATTTTTATGTAAAGTGGTTACCTATTAGATAGTTAAAGTACATTCAGGAGTCAAAATTCTAAATTTTAGATGTCATTAGCTTTAAAAGGCACGATGAACACCAAAAGGAAAAGTATTTCTTCCTTTAGAAACAAAGACTCACATAGCAGACAACTGAGACATCAATCATTCATTTGTGAACAGCTTTTAATTTTTAATTTGCCAATAAAATTTTGGGAAGCTAAAAGGAGTGATGGAGCTCATGGATCCTGAGGGTTTTCAGGTATATATATATATATATATGTATATATGTATATTCTTATAGTGCAGTCCTTGTGTGAAACCATGATGTGCTATAGTAAAGCAATTATTTAACATCCCTTCTCTAAACATGACTGGGACTGACCCCCTGCTTTCATTCACCTGTCAGACTGTGGAGTACAACATCTTTGAGGGGACAGAGGTGCGCGGTGGTCCTCTGGTGGTTATCAGCCAGGGGAAGATTGTTTTAGAAGAGGGGACCCTCCACACCACTGAGGGTTCTGGACGCTATGTGGCCCGCAAACCTTTCCCTGACTACGTCTACAAGAGGATAAAAGCTCGCAGCAGGGTAAAGTGTTTTTTTCTTTCTACTGAAAAGTGTATTTATTTGGTTTGTGTTGATAATGAAAATGTGTGTAATATGGGTGCCAGCATGCTCCTAAAGGGAGGAGGTCTGTCCTTGTTAGTTCTCACTTGTATTTCTGTTGTGTCTTTTTTTTTTTTCCCACGATGCAGCTGGCTGAGCTGAGGGGCGTACCCAGGGGACTGTACGACGGTCCTGTCTGTGAGGTGTCAGTCACTCCTAAAACCATGACTCCTGCCTCGTCTGCCAAGACCTCACCTGCCAAGCAGCCCAACCAGCCCGTCCGTAACCTGCATCAGTCCGGTTTCAGCCTATCTGGTTAGTCACATGACAGTCTCTGTTCGCCCCCTTTTGACTTGTTTCTGTTGGGTTTCAGGAGACATTTACAGTCATGTGAAAAGATAATTCTCTTAAAAGTCTAAAGTTTTATATATCGAGACATTAAGAAGGAATCGTCTTGTCCTCAATTGAACAAGAACACATGACATAATCCATCAAAACCAACTTAACCACACAATCATCCCCATTGTCAAGTACAGTGGTGATGATTTGGGGCAGTCAGCCATGAACTCGTCTGCATACCAGAGTAGTCTAGAGACAAATGTGAGACCAACTGTCATACAGCTAAAGCTTGGTTGAAACTGGGTCGTGAAACAGGACAATGATCATGAGAACTCCAGCATATTTACGTCCAAATAGCTGGGAAAATAAATAAATAAATAAAAGAATCAAGGTTATGGAATTGCCTCCAAACCTCAACCCAATTGAAATGTTGTGGTGGGACCTTAAGGGACCTATACACGTAGGCCTTCGAGAAATGTTTCCTATGCGCGTAAGATAATTTATGCTGCTCCCCAGAAACGATCCCATGTGCATGAGAAACTGATAAACGGGCTCTGTGATCTATTACATCGGTAGAAATGTCATGAAATGTCATGAAATGTCATGAAATGTAATCTCTCACTGAGTGGTTTCTGCCCGTCGGGAGACTTGGAAATAAAACGCCAACAACAGCAGCAGCTGAGTGTGACGTTTTCGATGAAAAGAAAGTAGATGCGAGTTGACAACTTCAGAAAACCATTAAAGAGGGGAACACATGGAACAGCTGAAGCTCAGACCTGCAGGAGGGTGATCTGGAGGTGATTTTGATTTGTTGGCAGTGAAAGGAAGAAGCTTACATGAAAGGTGAGGAGAGGATTGATGATTATAAAATTAAATTCATGAAAAAATAAGCCTGCAGTAACAATGTTTCAAACTTGGTTCATGGCTCCTGCTTTCCCTTCAGCACTGATTCTTCTGAGACAGAGAGAAGCAGCAGCTTAAAAGTAACATTCACCCTTTCATGCACAAGTTAAATAAATAAAGGGAAAAAACAGTGGAACTGACTCACATTCTTTCAAGTTTTAGCACACACAAAATGCAAATAAATGTTGAGGATTTCTAATTTCATTAAATGTATTCTCAAGCCTTGACACATACCTTAATGAAGTAAAGTATTTTGGTAAAGAACGGGCCAAAATTCCTCCACAATGAGGATGAGACTAAAAAAATCATACAGTAAATGGCTACTTCAGGTTGTTGCTGCTTTAGGTGAATCTTCAAGCTGTTGAAACATGGGTTTATGGGCGTTGTACACGTATAAAGCCCCCGTAGATACAGAAACAGTATTATTGAACTGAAAAGAAACACCATCTTTCCTTTTGGTCTCACAGGTGCTCAAATCGATGACAACGTTCCTCGCAGGAACACTCAGCGCATCGTGGCTCCTCCAGGCGGCAGGGCCAACATCACCAGCCTGGGCTAGAGCTCCGCAGCCTGCTGCAGAGGAGGAAATGCAGATTTGTGAAAGGATGGCCTTCAGTAGCTGATGAGGTCAAGAGGCGCCGTCACCACACCTGAAGCCTTCACAGCACCTGAGCGAGCCATCTTTCAGCCTTAATCTAACAATTCCTCCTTTTTTTGTTTTTGTTTTTCACCCACCTATTCTCCTCTTCACCAAAACCTGATCCTAGTGGACACAGTTAGCAAGAAACAAACAGAAAAAAAAAAGAAAAAGAAAAAGTTCTGCCTCATGTGATGGAAAAAAAGAGAAAAATTCTAACACATTTTGACTTTTGCGTTTGCTGTTGTTTTACATAAAAGGGTCAGGTGAGACTAAACTGAATTAACACAGTTGAGAAATGAGGATAAAGTTCGTGCAGGATGTATTTCCATTTATTCTTTTCATTTTGGGAGAAGTTAAAATGAAGTATGGGTACAAAAAAAATGTTTTGTTGTATGAAATTGAAGTCTTACATTTTTGCAGCCGTGTCAAGAAATGTCAAGCTCTTGACTCACTGAATACCTGTAATTTTAATTATGTGTTATTATAATTGTTCTCCTTCTTGGAATTTGATGATTTGCTATGAGGGCTGCCTTAAGATCTGAGAAAATTAAACACAACATTTTTATTTTTAATTTTTAATTTTTGTTTCTAACTTTATTGCAGTTGTTTCACATTTTCCCTCCTGTGTTTTTTGCAAAGGTACATAAGATGCAATCTGCCTGGAGAATTTTGTGGAGTAGAGATCTTCAGCATGTAGTAAATAGTCTTTTTTGTGTTACCTCTAAGTTTTAGCTCATAACTAAGTAGCAGAATAAGTGGGGAAGATTTCTGCAGGCTAATGAAAGTTTTGCTCATGTCAAACTTAGCCTTTCCTTGCCTTACTGTCTCTCTATGCCATCCTGTTTCGAGAGCTTTTTCAAGCGCGGGGAAGGTGCTGTCCACTACGCAGCTGCTTGTTTTCCACCTTTTCTTTGTTCTTGATTGACAGCTGTAGAACCATTTGATAGCCGTCCATCACCAACCAGTGCATTTACATACAGAATGTTTCTCCTCTTTCACATGTGACTGTTTTACACTCATGACACTCCCTCTTTACTTTCTACTCTTTATGTGCCTGAACCCACTGAAGTTGTACTGATAGTCTGATTTTATGTTTTTTAAATTTTTTTTCTGAGGTAAGTGAAGGATGTAAGATAAAAAAAAAAGATGTAAAATAGCCAGGATTAACCGATTCAAAGGTGCCAGATTTTGCGCTTTCTTAGGGCCTACTGTGCAGATAGAGCCCCTGTAAAGACGAAAAATGCTTGATATCTTAAAATGTTCTAATGTTTGAGTTTTTACCTTGTTGTCAAAACTGCTTTTTAGTGTCATTCTGTATCTAGGTGCCTAAGGGCTGAGCACTATTGATTTATGCTTGAAAGTAGACATGAGCTGTTGTACTTGTGACTTGTGTGCAGTGTTGATGTGTGAGGGATGGGACACTCCTGCACAACACTCTTAACGGTTGTGAATGTCACATTGCGTGGGGCTCATATGGAGTGTTTAAATCTTTTTTTCTTTTTTTTTTTTTTTTGACTTCTTCCTTGCTGCATATTAGAATAAGACCCCGACCACCATCATGGGCATAACCTGGTGGCAGTTCCTTCATTAAGACCAGTCTAAGCTTCTGACTGGACCTTCATTCTGCAATTAGAACTAGTTTTTAAGAGACCAAAGTTTGTACTTGCCTTTTAACGTCAAAGCAAGTCTTTCTTTGTGCATGTAGCCCATGAATCATTCTCATACATTCACACATGAATAATGTAGACATACAAATAGGCATCACTTCTCTCTCTTTGTGCTTTCAGCCTCAGTCACTCCGTGCAGCACTGCCCCTGTCCTTCGCCCCTCCGAGACAACTGGAAGCCTGTAGAAGGCAAAGTCTGCCAGTGTTACAAATGGTACATGTATTTAAAGAATCCAAGGCAAGGGGATGTAGCAAATTCATGTCTCTAAAGCATTTGAAGAATGAGAAATCAGAGCTCAACCTTCACAGCAAATCCTACATCTCACAACTTTTTTTTGTTTAATAATTTGTATTCCTTCCTTTTTTCATCACCTAAATTAACATCAGCTTTCAAAGACCAATCACTCACACCAAACTATCACTGTTTAGTGTGAGTGTTAGTTTGGTGGGAGGCCAGATGACACAGCTTGGCAGCAACCGCTCCTTCCACTTTTCCTCTTTCTTTTCTCAACCCCCACCCTCCTCGGATCTTTAGTTGTATTGGGCTGTTGCCATGGTGACAGACCCTCTCCACTCTCCCTGGGTTCTTTTTTTTTTTGTTTGTTTGTCGTGGCAACGCTTGTTAGATTGGAGGTTGCCACTGACAACCGGAGCGGGCACATGCATATTTTTTTTTAAATTATCGTGTTACAGTGCAGCAACTTCTCTACAGAGTCCTGCTCCAACTTGAGTGGAATCCAGACTTCACTGCACCTTGAAAAGAATCTATTAGAGCTGAAAGCACTCTGTAGAAACACACACACACACACACACACATACTAAATCACAAACTGTTGTTGCTGTGATGCAGCATCTGTGTGTGAAGAAATGAATTTGTTGCCATCCTCACTGTGTCCCATGCCTCCTCAGCCGACACACATGCACACACTTATATCCCTTTGATGCTCCAGTCAGCTTGGATGCTTTTTTCTATACCATGTTATGCTAATAATATATGAGTGACATGTATGTGCACGACGTGCTGCAGACTGAGAGGGACATCCTTCTGTTCTGAGGTTGTTGATGCTGTTGAACACCTTCTTTCCCCTGAGCCCTTTAGTAGCAACTCTGTAAGCCTTTCCTCCTCTTGTGAAAGTGAAACTGTGTGATGGTGTTTGTCTTGGTGGCTGCGGGGCTTCTGGGATGCTTGCTTGTATTGGGAAAAGTGTCAAATCCCATGGATGCTGATGTAAGAAAAAAAAAGGAACAACAAGGACTTCAAATAATTAAAAAAAGAGGAAAAAAAAAGAAATCAAATGTGTTTCTCTTTGCTTGACTTTGGTGTGATATCAGATTCTTTCTGTAACTCCTGAGGGATAAAGGAAACAACAGAAGTCTCAGTTGAATAACAAGCATTTGGGGTTTTTAAAGAGAATAGGATATGATGCAGAAACAAATCTTTTACAATCAGTATAGTAAACACCATTGCAGCCATGTTTGGAGGTTTAGCAGCGGTCAGCTCCTGCTGCAGCTCTTGTGAATGCACATGGCTCTTTGCTGCTGCTTTTGTTCAGCTTCTCTCTGCTGCAGCTTCCTAAACTAGCATGTTGTGTAACCGTGGTAACCTCTAAAACCATGATGAAGAATGATTTATACACTGAGGTCAACAACTCTTCAGATACTGAGTTAAAATGCATTAATGAAAAGCAACACTGGCACTTAACAAATTGTGAGGTCTCAAAAAGGAAAAAACAAAATGTTACAACTATATTTAATGTTTAGGCAAAGCAACGTTATGCTATAAATACAGAAGTGATTCAAAGATATTTACATGAATAAAACCGATTAGCTGAACAGATAATGAACAGTATGATGCATTATCAGTGCAGTAGTGTGTGTTGTAAAGGTGTGGTAGAATACTTATTTTTTTGTTCACTTCCACATTAATTTTGAAGGATTTTCACCATGCTCTTCCAGTTGGTTCCCGACTCTTTATTGTCATCTCAGACCCTAAATGATCAAGGCAGATGGCCTTAGTCTGGTTCTGCGGGAGGTTCTCTCTCTCTCTCTCTCTCTCTGTTTTTTTTAAAAGCACCATTTAAGGTTTTCTCCTCTCTGCAGTCACCTCACGCCTGCTAAATATGGGAGATTATGCAATCAGTTGGGGTTCCACAGCAAATGCTGTTTTCATGAATTGCCACGATATGAATTTTGTACTGGTTTGGAATGAATTGGATTAATTGCATTGACTGAATTGGGATATAATTTTGACTATAATTTGGACAGTATTTAAGTTTAGATTCTTCCTGAATAAAGAGCCATGAGATGAATTTGTTGTGAAGTTGGGCAAGTAAATTCAAAATAATTACATTTAAAAATGAAGATTATCATATACTTGACATTTTGGCTCCGTATAGCAAAATTTCTTTTTGAGTGTGTGTACGTGTGTGTGTGTACACATGTGATCTGCGGCTGACTGTCTAAGAGATTTCTCTGTATTTACAGTCTAAAATATGCAGATTAGATGACCTCGAATAGCAAAATCACATGTTGTGAGAATGCATTTCCATCTATTAGCCCTGTGCTGGACAATTGAAATTCCCTCTTTACACAAGGTGAAATAATCCCCAGCCTTTGGGAACCTTGAATAGAGTAAACCCGATAGAGTGCACGGATTGTTTAGCCTATCCCAGAGTAAAGGATACTTTTAATCTGTACAGCATTCATGCTGGCCTCTGCAGAGTTGTAGCACATGATCTTCTGTTAGTACTCAGTGCTTCCTGGGAAGAATATATCAAATATTTTTACACTAGGTGGCAGTGCTGTCATGCATTTCCCTCACCAACTCCCCGCAGAGTTCCTTCTTTCAGGTACTGAATGAAAAATGATGCTCCTGCTCTTCCTGTAAGTCCTTCATGCTGCAGCAGCATGTATTTCATCAAAAAAAGCCTTGTCACTGTTGCAAATATAATACAATTCAAATGCTGAGGCAATCAACTTTACAGTCTTTATTAGAAACCTGATGAGCCTGATCTCAAGAGCATGAAAGTGAGCGCATCATTTCCTTAAACATAAAAGTGTTCTTTGACATCTGAGCTGCTTTTATGTGATTCTTCAGAGACACATGAAAAAAAAAAAAAGAAAGAAAAAATCTTGGGTGAAAGATGCCAAAAATATCTTCCACATATGAATGGGTTGTTTGAGGTTTAAATGAATTTGCCCGGGAGGATTTCCTCCTCCGGTTCAATCGTTGCTTGAATTTTAAAATGAAAGTGTTTAAAGGTTGAATTCTGGTTCACCTGCTTTTTCATGAGAAAAGATCTGTTTTTTATCGTTTCCATGGAGTGATACTTTGGTTTTCACAAGAGCTCTGCCCACATGAGTGCTCACATAGAAAGCCTGGCGTTTGAAAGACTGTGTTACGCTCACAATAGTGGCCTTGAAGCTCTTGCGGCCACTGCGGCCACTTCATATTAATCTGAGAGTCTCAAAAGAGCTGTAGAGAGTATGGACACTTCACACAGCATAGAGACGGTCCCGGAAGCCAGTTCAGTGATGAACCTGCCCCTCAGTCCCTGACATGTCCTCCAAAAAAAAATCCAAGGAATCAGTGGCAGTTTATGAGGTACATTTGTGGTTCATTGGGTAGTAAAACTGCTAATACATATGGAAGCTCCTGTTAAGTTAGTAAAGTTTACTGGGATGGTTTTACGGCCAGAGCGATTTTCCTAACTATGTGGCTTGGGTGAAATACAATGAATAATGCTGTAAAAATGTGCAGTTCAGTCCTTTGCAAAGCTTGATTCATGGAGATTACAGTGGTTGCTATTATACTCTTTTATAGGATGCTGAAATTTCCATTGATAGTGGTAGCACTGTTCCTTTATGGTCACTGTTTGGTTATGGCAGCATGCAGGCGTGATGCAGCAGCTGTCTCCCTGCTGGTTTTGCAGCTGAAGGGCTGCTTGTTCTTTATGCTGTAGATTTTTCAAGGTCCTGCACTCCCACACAGATGCTTTAGCTATGAAAATAGTCCTAAGAAAATAAGTGAAAACACCTGGTAGGTGCGCCTTGGGTACGCAGGGCTTTCAGTCTGTTTTTGTTGTATGAAAGTAATCTTGGAAATGAGCCTTTGCTTGTAACCCCCACTGTGTGAATTAGGAACATTCAAAATGTTCCATCCAAAAATAGAACAGAACCCAAAACAAACCCAATTTACATTTAAAAAACACAAAACAAAACAAACAAAAAAAAACATGTTATGACAGTATTTTGGAGGGAGATGTGTCCTTTGCTTTTCTGTTATGTAAGAAGAAGGTGCAAAAATGTGATATGAGTAAAACATCAACAAAGCTGTAAACTGTGGAAAACCAGGGTGAGTGATGGTATTTCAGACTCGTGTAAGTCCTTGAAACTGTCATAAAACCTAAGTCAGATTTTGAGATGCTTTTTTTTCCTTAATAGTGAAAACTTTTAGTCATTGTTTTTTAGTCACAATCACTGTTTACTTCTGCTCTTATTGAGTCTTTTTGTGAGAGAAAAAGGCATTTGGGTAGAAAATGCAGCCTGTCACAACTTTATGAATAATGTGATAACTGTGCTTTCTCCCACAGGTAAACCAACACAGATAAACAACTGGGACTGTTCTTTTGGACCAACTTTGTTAAAAAGTTCTTTTTTTCCTCACTCACACTCTGAGAACATTTAGTTACATGCTAAACCTCCTCTCTTTGTTACAGCATACTACTTTTTTTTTGGTCCACCTATGTATAAGAAGCAAGAGGAAGAAGTATTATCACATTCATATTAAGATGCAGCAGTCTGTTAATGTTTATCTCGCCTAAGAATTTGATAAAAGAGAAGACAAATGACTAACAATTCAAATTTTTCCTGTACGACAAAAGAAAGCCAGACAACTTTCACTAAAATGTTTGGACTGTAGATATTAGGTGGATAAAATGCCTGCCCAAACTGCATAAGAACAAAAGACTGCTCAGCCTCTGCCCTGTGCATGCAGACGACTTTTGTTTATATTAAAATATCAGTTTCTGTTTAATTTTAAGGAGTATTTGCCTGCTTTTAAAAAGCTCCAGTGATGCGTAACACAGACCACTACAGGAGATTCTTCCTGAACACAGCTAGAACCTTCTACAATCAATCTTTGAAGAGTAAAGACAACTGCTAACAATTATTTTCTCTTCTGAGATTAATAAAGTATTTTTGAAATAATTTGTATTTGAATATTCTGTGTCTGGTATCAGCATAAAACAAAACAAAACAAAAACAGGCAAATAAAGATGCATAAACTGAAAAAGGAGGGGAAAAAAAACAACAACTCAGATCTCAGATATCTGGCTCCTCAGGTGTGATATCTATAATGGACTTCAGGGTGTTCAGTTTGATCAAGATTCTTCTGAGACTTTGAGACAGAACCTCTCCAGCATTAAGCTGTATTGTATATTTATTGGAGGTTTAGCAGCAATACCTGTTGTCAGGAGCGGTGTTTGTAATTTCAGGATGCTCAGTAGGGTTGCATTAGCTGATTTGACCATCATCCACCTCCAGCCTGATTCTGTCTGGAACTTTACATGCTGATTTTTAGATTTTCACGCTTTGATTTTGTTGTTTTTGATTTTGATTTAGATGACTGCAACATCATACATAAGAATTTCTTTTAATGTTTGTGGTTTTAAGAATAGCTCATTTTTATTTGTTTCTTTTTTTATTTCAAAGGCATGTGGAATAGTTATCACTTCAGTAGGTATGTTTCAGTTCAGCACAGTCTTAAATTCAAGCAGTCACTTGGAAGAACCCTGGCACAGACTTTCAGAAGTTTCAAGAAAGTGTTTAACTTGAAAGCATAAAACACACCATATTCTCCTCTTTGAGAATACTGAGGCCTCTTTTTTGTCTTATGCAGTTCCAAGTCTTGTTTCCCGCTGATTTCGTTGTTCGACATGATTAATCATGATCACTTTTTGCAATGAAACATCACTTTGCTAAGTCAACTGATTAGGTTAAATCTAGTCTCTCCAGTAATGGGAGTCTGCATCAATTCATCATGACAGTATTTACCTTAATGTGACAGAGGCGCAACACTCTTTGAATCATGTTCGGCTTCTTGAAAATGAGAGCGGCATGCTTAATGGGAGTCCGCTGCATTTATTTCCATAAACAATCTAAAAACTGATGGAAGCAGACAGAACAGCGTTCCACAGCTCTCCATGCACACAAAACTCAAACCCACAGAAACAAGCACAGGTGCACACACCGATAGACACGGATTCATGTGCAAACTTCAACATACCCAAGAGGTAGTTATATTTTTTCTTTTCCCATGCACCCTTCTTGAACTGGTACTGTAGTATGAATGATTACCTGTCAAGAATTCTTTTTATTTTGTCATTGAGAAGAGAACCAACCATGTAAGACCACAATCATTTAAAAGAGCAGATCGTTAACTGTATAATATGTTTTAATTGCTTACTAAAACATATTCATGCTGAATATATATTTGAATGTGACAACAAGGCTATTATGACAAAAAAGTGGGGTTTCCTCAGGGTGTGGAAACATCATGAGAACCGAGGGCCTGATTAAATTGCCAGAAAAGCACTGGAAAAAGCCAATCATCATTCTTCTTGAAGGATGAAACATACATCATTCTTTTGGCAGGCAAAATTAAATTGCGAAGAAGTGGAATATTCAGAACTGGATGTGCACCTGATGTCAACGAAACTAAAACACATTTCAGTTTCTCCAGATAAAGCTAAAGACAAAAGGGAGAGAAAAGACACCTGCAGTAAAGGCCAGACAAAGCGTCTCGAGAGGGACGAACTGTTTTTCAGTTTAGCTCAATGGCATTTCCAGAAAAGGGAGCAAAACACAACAACAACAACAACAACAACAATAATAATAATAATAATAATAATAATAGCATTTTTAGTTTGGTTATGTTAAGTTACATTTTAACCTGAAATCCTTAATCTCTTCTCCAAATAAGAGTTCAAATATCATAAAATTAAAGCCAAGAAATTTGACTTTAAATCTATAGTCATTATGTAACTACAAGTTCCATCTACTGCTAAAAGGTATCAACAATCATTTTAATATCAAAACACAGCAAGCTGAAGTACATTTTCTAAAAATTAGACAGATTTCTCCATGAAAAAGTCAGGATGTCTTTTTCTGCTTATTGTAGCAAAGAATTAAACCTTTAGCTGCTTAATTCTGAAGATTGAGAGCCACATTCATGATTAGTAATCTGGGACAGTTTCATGGCAGCAATGATGCAAAGCATGCAAGTTTAAGCAGATGCTGAAATACAAATCATGACCAGCACAGCCGGATTTCACTGCGCTCCAGCGTCATGTGATTGTATAAATGGCAAGCTATTTGTCTTCTTCCTGCATCCTTCTCATAGAGGAATATTCTCAGTTATTCATCATGGCTACATTGTCTGCGGAGCATAAAGGTGCCCGTAACATGAGCACAGCGAGGAAAAACTGCTTGTGACCAGAGAGCGCAAACGTGTAAAGGAAGGATGAACTGCAATAGGTGACAACTTCTGAGAAGACAAAAACAAACAAACAAACAAACAAAAACACATAATGTATGATTGTGGATGTTTTACTGGTCAGGACAGTTAGGCCCAGGTTTAAGGTTTTTATACTATTTATCATTAATGGAATTTTTCTACAATATTTTTGTAGAGTTTCTACTCTTACTGACGTATTGTATCTTGCATAACAGTTTCGTTGCATTATTTGAAATGATGTCATTGTTATGTGCTTTCTTTTTTTAAAGCGTTGAGCCTTCCTTCCCTGTCTGCTTCTCCCTCCTGTTGCCTTCCTCGACTGTTCACAGCTGTCTCGGACCCGTGTGACAGCATACTGTCCTGTCTTTCCTCCTTCTATTGCTCGTGTGTTTGTCATGCTTCCAGTAGTGCTCTCCTGCTTTCTTCATGTTCTTCTGCTGTTTCATTGGTTTTTGGATATCCTGCAGTTGGCAGGGGTTTCATTTATTTTTTCGACAGCCTTTTTTTTTTTTTTAACTCCTGCCTCCCAATCTCCTGCATTTGTATTCAGTCTACTACCATATCTGTGACACACATGGCAAACAATATACTGGTAATCATACATTACATTCGCTTTTATGGTAGTAGTGTCAGCACTGACTCTTACTCTTTTTCTCCATAAAACCTGTCTGTCCAAGGGACTGTGGTCTGGTGAGAGGCAGGGTGACACCCAGAACAGACCATTAATCCAGATGACCCAAAAATGCAGTTAGCATTGTTTTAAATCAACAGTGATTTAAGTAATAATGTTGGCTATAATGCTGCTAACTATCCATTGTTTTCTGAGCTTTTCTCTAGACAGCTCGAGAGATCAGATCTGGCCACCCTCTGTTCAGTGAATTTCAGACCTTGTCTTTAGGCTCAAGGTTCATGTTTCCCTTGGTGAGGTAACTTTTACAAATACTCCTTCATCCCTGCAGCATTCTCCTTCCTAAATGCAGACCAGAGGAGGACTTAGCTGGCCCTCAAAAGGTACAGCTGCACTTTAACCACAGTGACAACTCTAAATATCTCACACTTATTTGTCTATTTTATGAATATTTCATGGTCTTATTTATTATTAAAAGCCCAATGTTTTTGACTGAACAAGGTTTGTGGCAGAATGTTTGTAGTAGTTAGAAGCATCCTTGGAAAAATTGATGTTGCCTCCAATCTGTTCTTCTTTAGGATTATGTGTG
>JBAMYA010000004.1:13248158-13267550 GCA_037176975.1 Arrhamphus sclerolepis | reverse complement strand
ACAGCTAGCTGAAACATAAGATTAGTTTATTCCTCGGTCTGGACATGCTGTGAAATAGCATTGTCTCTTTCATGATGAAAAACCTGTTGGGGAGGAAAGAAAAGAAAGTAATAGATAATTCTATGTAAAACTAGAATGAGCTCCAATCTTCCATGACTCCAGCTCTTCTATCAAAACAATAACGCAAGAACCCTTTTATCACAATTCTGGACAGGTATCCTTAACCAGGCCAACTTATTTATAAAAATGTAATGTTGCCAAATGGGTTCCATTAAAATGAAAGAAGAAAAAAAATTCTGCCATAAACGTATAAACTGCAAGGCAATCAGAAACAGGCAGCACTCTTCATCAACTACATAATCCAGATATTAAAGATGAAGGTCTGTATCTACAAGCGCATTACATCACATAGACTTTACTGAGTTATCTCTGCAGCCACTTTACACTTATTGAATTTAAAGGTTATGCAACAGAAGGAGACACTTCCCACAATTGCACTATACAAACATCATCATTCCAATACTAATAATATCTGTCATTGCTCTCAGAAAGACTTGAGGATGACATTTTTGAATAGGACTGAGCTTAGTTTAAGAAAATATTGAAGGGAACTGTTTTGAATCTCACACAAATAAACAGCTCGATAAGTTTAGTTGGTGGACCAAAAACAGAAAAGGCATTTCATTATGACACAGTGCCATGAAAATCATCCTTTTAAAGATGATGATGTGGATGCGGGAGTGTGTGTGAGTCCAGTCATATGATGAGTTTAGTTTGACTAATCTGTCTGCTTCCCACCACTGGCAACAATAATGTGCATTTGAAGTTAGTAAAATGATTGTAAATCTGTGAATACTTTCAATCTTTCTAAATATTCACATCAATATGACCTTTAAAATAAGCAGTTTGTTTATTGAGAAGAATCACATACAAATTTATATTGAGTGGTGTGGAGGAAATTTTATCAATTATACTTAGATATATTCACTATATTTACTCACATTAGGTTTATTCATTTATCAATCTACACTCAGTTATGTTGCACAGTTATTAAAGAAACATATACGTTAAGAATGTAAATGAAGAGGTCAAGAGATAGGCGACCCATCTAAGAGTAGAGAACCTCTGAGTCTAATCATCACAGCAAACAAGAGTCTCATTACGTAGCAGCAGAGACAAGAAAGGGACGGAGAGAAGTTTACACAGTCTTCCCTACACTTTATCTGGCAAACAACGTCTGACAGGAAGGTCCTGGGTTTTTGATCGCCATGTGTCTACGTGCCGTGTATCATTGATGTGACGTACAAGAATGTAAAGATAAACAAATATAAATGTCCCTGTCTCAGGACTGTTCAGGGGAACTCTCAGGATGTCTGTTTGACCATCTGCGACAGTTTCTCCTTGTGCACAAGTGTAATAAACCTCTGTGATTTTGAGCCATCTCTCTGGTGCTCTTTAGAAAATAAAAATGTGCGACAAGAAATGGCTAATTTGTAAATAAAGATAAGAGTTGAGTTAGCCAGTTGAATGACAGGTTAAAGTAGATGATCGGTGTGTTTGTTCAACAAGGATTCTGAAAAGTAGGAGGATCAAAACACAAACATAACACTGTGAAAAGACTTCAGATAAAGGGCTGATAGTACTCATTAGGTGGAAAAAGGTTGAAAAGTATTTTTTTGAAGAGCTGTGGCTCTAACTGTGTACAGATGAAAGCGTAAAGATGGAGGAAATATATGTTGATTACTGTCCTCCTGAGGAGTGGTCAACCAACAAAGATCACTCCAGAAGCTTGACCTTGCTAGTCTGCAGCACACATAGTGCAACAAACAACTGTACACCTGAACACCTGTGGAGTCAACACAAGACATCCATCTTGGTGTGAATGGAACATAATGCCCCTTTTACAGAACCACGGCACTCTAATTTGAAACCTTTTCACTTCAACGGCTTACACCACGCAGTGATAATTTCTCACCCCGGCAAACAAAGCTCACGTAACCCGTGAAGCCAGTGGACCTGAGGCATCCATCTTTCTGTTCGGATCAACTGCTATTGGTGCTTGTTTTACTCAGCGTAAGAAAGATGCATCTTCATTGCTAGCAAAAATCACACAAACTGGAAAATCGCCCCACCTGCCAACAGCAAAACCACAAACATGAAGTTTTGAAAACTGAACTTTACTATGTATTTTTGCACTGCACACTCAGAAACTCTGCCACTGAACCCTGCAGAGCACACAGTCCATGCTGCATTCAGTTTCAGAGGAGAATAATAGTCCACAAAGACACAAAAAAAAACCCTGAGGAACTTGAGTATTTATAAATTTCTTTCACAATGGCTGATGCTTATGTTCATAAGTCCATGTAACTCCACAAGGTCACGTCAGGTCCATAATGCTTTTTTTCATTAAAGTAGCAATAAATTACACAAATGATACCAACAAAAGTATTTGGGAATTTATCTGGGAGAGGAAACTGAAGAGGAAGCAGGAAGGATGCAAGACACCCAACATTAAGTAAGCAAGCCAACATCTCGGTCGAAGACGTCCTATATAGAGAAATGGAAAAAGAAAAATACCTCCTAGCTAACATGGAGGACTGAACAACAGATACTGTAAATGTCCTGTTGCTGCACAGAGAGGTACGACCAGCTATCAAATGCTAACATTCACTTGCTTTTGCTACATACAGGTTCAAGTGTGTCCCACTATTCTGCACCTTCTTCGTTGATCTTGGATGACATTTGAAGAATCTTTTTCAAAATTGTTTATTTGCCTGTTGATGTAAAAAAGCTAATACAATATAATCACTTTAACAGTCAAACACTGATTTTACTATTTAACTTAAAAGAAAAAGCTAAAACCACTGATGGTCAGGGGGCTGAAGACAAGAGTCGTCACTTCTTTTGACATCATAAAACTTTTCCGTTGACCAGTGAAGCTTTGCTTAACCCTGTTTATCATATTTGTCTGCCCCTATGCACTTGCTGTATTGCTCATCAGGAAAGATGCCAAATGCACAGGGAAAGTTTAAATCATTTCCACTTCATTTAAACTTGACAAGATAAGAATCCCACTGCCATAATTATTTTCACAATTACTTGAGATCTGTCTTCATGTTTAATCATCAAATTAGAGAGCACAGCATACTCTGACCCAGAATTTTGGCTCATACGGTGTCAGTTGGCAAATCAATGCTAATGCAATGCTCACCTGTTTTCCACTAGTGTAAACAAGGCTCTGGACTAAAGCGTGAATGGCAGATGCATTCGTTTCCTCACCATTGCCCAGGCCTGCTTTCATGACAGCACATTTACCTCCATGAGAAAAATAAATGTTAGATAGATCTCGCCTGGCTGATTGTCAAGTTCAGTTGCAATCAAATGAAAACTGCCGTTAATCATGTACAGAAAATTTTGTGAGTGTTATCAAGGTGTCAGCTTTGCCTACTTAACAATAAATGTATGCACAAACAGACACGAATGCCACATCTAGACAGCAAACTCTAACCGGACTTCCTACCTGAGGAAGACAGAGAAAGGTGTAGCAAAGAACTGCAGATTAGCTCGCCTGATTACATTACACTCCAAGTGCAGCCAGCGAGGGGCTTCACTGGGATCTCATTTTATTCTTAAGAATGACTAAACGTTGTTAACTTACATCTCTTTCAACTGCAGCAATCTGAAAATGCAGTGACAAAACAGTTCATAAATCACTGAGGTGAGAGAGGAAAGTGGTGACAATAAAGAAGGGAAAAATACTGGCAGAAGTCATTATTAATGATGGATGGATGAATGAGGATATAAATCTATAAGCCAAGAACAAGACAAGCCTGATATATTGGAAGTGTGCAGAACTTCCAAGAATTTGCTCTGGTGTATGTAAATACAGAAGCATTTGCCCTTTGATGCTAGACAACCCCTGGACTGAGCACATTTCTTTTCTGTTGCTGTTTCATTTGTCCAGCTACATGTTCATTTATTTAAAAGCAAGAGACCTGAGGGTTATTTTGTACATGTCAGAACATGATGATATCTGAGCCAAGCATGAGAGACTATGGACACAGTAAACATCACCTTTGACTGTTGCCATCCTCAAGAGGCTTTCAACCATGTGTAAATATTGTCAGTCATAAGCGTCTTGTTTCTTTGTATCCAATCTGTTTAAATGAAACATGTAAAAGATTACTTTTAGCAGCAATCCATTCTTAAATGAAGGTGTTCTTTTGGGAGAGTTGACATTTCAATCATTCCCCTAACTTTTTTTTAAGAGTCCTTGTCAACCTCCCCACACTGATTTAAAGCCAAATTGTTGCACTGGGGCATACAAGCTAAAGCAATCCATGCTGCATAATTCAACACTGCTCTCAGACCTGTCTCATTAAGGATCCTGGCCATGGTCCATGGCTCTTAGTATGAGGCTTTGAGTGACAGATCTGTTGCCAGCACAGTACAGAGAGGAGCAGACACAGTGTAGGCTTGAAATATCACTGCATAAGGTATCATCGTCAGCCAGTGAAGGATAAAAGGGGCTGGTGTGCTAAATTATTATTATTATTATTTAATTATTCTTTTTTTTCTTGCCTCTTAGCCTTTGTTGGCTTCATAGCATTGGACATGCTTGATTATTACTTCTCTTCGATTTATTTAGTTTTTACCTTGCTTGCTGTTTAACTGCTGTCTTTTGTGACAACAACTTTCACATCAAAGACATGCTTCTCAGTGGCTGCATCATCGTGATCATGTTTACTGATGGAAAAAAACTAAACAAACAAACAAAAAAACAAAAACTATTTTGGATACCCAATGCTCAATACATGCAAACAGCTTCAAACTACTTATATCAACTTATTAGGCACTGACATGCAAACAGCCCCCAGCAAAGACTCCAGAAACATCTCATTTGTCTAATTTGTGCCTCCTATTTCTGTCCTGCCTATGACCCAGAAATTGATCTCAGCAATTATCTAGAAGGATGTCTCGATTCGTAAAATGCACCCTGAGGCTTGCTGCAGGAGCAATGAGCAAGGATGTGTATTCTTTGTAGAAATGTTTTTTTTTTTACGATTATCAGGTGATAAAGCATAAATACAATAATATACATAATCCATAAGTATTTGCATTTTCTCAGACATCTTTCATGCTCATCTGACACTCTAGAATACATTTGTGTGTTTTGGTTGAAGGTTTGAAACCAGAGGTTTACATATACTGTCAAATGTCAAAAAACATCTGTAAAGAATTCTATCTCATCATTCTGGTATTTAGCAAATAGAAATAATTTTGGTTGTCCTAATTCAACTAAAACAGGCAAGGGTTACCCTGATTTAATGTCAGATAATGAGAAACAAAAAGGTCATGTGTATTTTTATACAGCATGTAAACTTCTGGTTTCACTGTTGTTGGACTTCATAAATAATTTATGTTTGTAAAATTAAGGTTTTAACAAAAGGGTATCTAAATTTGGGTGCCTGTTACCTCAAGTGTTCAGTTGCCCTGCCTGTCCTTGAATTCCCTTCTAACATCTCAAGTGATGCCCTAGCATCCTGATAAGAGGAGATGAGGAAAGGAGTTAAGGATGCAAAAACTGGAAAATGGGGTATGGGGCGTGATTCATGCAGGTTTCCTTTACGGAAAACATTACGTGACTTACTCCAATGTCACAATACAGCAATTGATGTGAATTTTAATATCTTTAACATATTCCATGATACAGAGCTGTAGGGGCTTGGTCTCCCCTTTCTACATTTTGCATGCCAGTGAACCCTCTACAAAGGATACACTAGAACATCCTCCAGAAAAGCCTTCTCTCTCTTCTTTCTCCTGGGTACGTTGCAGGAATTGAGAAATCCTTCAAAATATTTTGCAGAGATCAAATTCCAGGTCACAGTTGGAATGTCAGAGGAGAGAAGAGACAAGAAGGCATAAATTAAACAAATGAGGCAAGCCTTGCCAATGAAGCACAAGCTGAAAGGCTAACATCAAAATCAACATTTACACAGTTTTAGACTGCGAGTGATTAAATGTTGTAAGGAAGTGCTTCAGTTATTCCATGAAGCAAAAATTACACCAGAGTTGATTCTGATTCATGGTCCATGTGAATTAGCATTCTAGGCCAATTTAAGTAAGCCAATTTGATTTACAGAAATGAATTCTGTTAATGGATATAAGGTTTCATATTAAAATTGCCATTTCAGGGTAACTGTTCAGTTAAAACTTTTGTTTTCAGGCCAGAAGTGACAACCCTGAAGGGGGTCCATATTTTTCTCTCCTTGGTAGCTTGATTGCAGAAAAGTTGGTAGTGACGCATTTATCACTTTCAGCTTCCCACAGCCAACCATGGCGAATGTCACATTAGCCTCCAGTTAAGGTTCCGCCTTAACTCTTCCACTGGTTTAAAATCCAAGCAATTCTTGAGCCAAGGGGCTGACCTCAGACCCAATGTAATTAAGCCAAAATGACTCCCACACCCCACAGCCATAAAAAGATTGAAGAATGCATTGATTTTTCCAGCATGGGTGACCAGTTTACCACATTTGACAGGCCTGATGAGAGAGCAGGATATTTGCCTTCTGCATCAGTGAGAATTTAATTTAGCGACTCAGCAGAGGTGGAACTGACCTGCCAAGTGAGGGGGGCAAGTGACAATCACAGCTCTGCACAAGAAGGTGTTGTTGATCGTCGTCACTCTGGCCCACTCTCCGTCCTGTGCAAACATTGAAACACAAATTCAATTTTTCTTTTATAGGTTACTCAGTTTCACCAGAAATACGCATTCCTTGTTTGATGTGGCGGAGCAGTTCACAAGAGTCATTTCCTGACTGATTTCTGAAATCATTTATTTCAGATCAGTTATCAATTAATTTTACACATTATATCTGGGGGATTATAACTTTTTGAGCAATAATCCAATTTAAACATTGAATTTCAGGTAAAACTGAGTCCTTGATCATGTTTGTGGCCAGAGTAGTTAAATGATAGGTTTGAATGCTATTCATTAAGCAGGCATATAGAAAGTTAGAAAATTAAAGAACACTGGTTTCTGAAAATATTTAATGTGGTTTATGTTACTAATTAAATTCTTATCTCAGTGTTTTAATTTCTTTTGAAAAAAATGTCACTTCTGGGCGCCCACTTAGAGGCAAAAGCAAAATATTAATCAACTCTTTGTTAGCACTGCTATGTCATTTCATACTTTAATTGATTTTGACCCAAAACTGCACCCAGATAGTTGTAGACTACTTACCTGCTCTCTCTCCTGTTCCTATTCATCACATAAGGAGGTCTCTATTTTTAGCTTGAGGCCCTTCCTCACATACATCTGTGTTCTTTATAATTTAAAAAGTGTTGCACAGTTGAGACAGCACTAACATGCATCTATGTACATCTATCTAACATACATACATCTTTGTGTGTGTGTGTGTGTGTGTGTGTGTGCATGTGTCAGTGACGGCTGGTGGTCTTCCAAAGAGGGGAACCTCATTGTCGGCAGTTTTATTTAAACAAATTATTCCAATGTAAGCAGTTGTCTCCTGGAAGTTTTCAGTCTTTTGAATATGTGACTCTACAGCTGAAGGCCTCACCCAGTCCTGTTTCTTAATGTCTACAGGCCCCCCACATACTGTGTAGACTTTTTTGATGATTTCTGTGAACTGTTGTCTACAATCTGTGTTGACCCATGTGTGTTAACCCACGTTGACAACTCTCAGGACAAAGGGACCAAAAGACCTGAATAACATTCGAGACAACTTTGGGCTGACTCAGCATGTGAAAGAGTCAACACACATTAGGGGACACATTCTGGACGTACTGATATTGAAAGGACTGAGTATTTCCAAGGTTACTGTGTCTGATGTGGGCCTGTCTGATCATTCCTGTGTTTTCTTTGAGGGTACAATTTCAGTGCTCACAAATGTTTCCAGAGAGGTGGTAACAAAATGGTGTATGACTGAAAATAGCAGAAAAATCTTTAACCAGGTCTACTGTTCGACACCTTCCCTGTCTGGGGGTCAGTCAATGACCTTGTCGATAGCTTCAATGCTAAAATGTTAAATGTTATGTATACTATTGCTCCCACCAAGGTGAAGATTGTCTCTGGAAGGAAGTCTCCATGGAGAAACTCCACACGGGTGAGAAATGAAAAAAGAGCGTTGGAAAGCCAAGCACAGATGGGGAAAAACAAATCTTCAAGTTCATTATGAAATCTGTGAGGAGAAACTTCACTGTTATAATTTACATCCGAATGCAACAAAGTTGTTTGCTGGTCTATAAAGCTCTGAATGGTTTAGCCCCAAAATACATCAGCGACCTACTGACACCATATGAACCTACCAGATCCCTCAGATTATCTGGATCAGTTCCCAGAGTCAGAAGCAGACATGGAGAAGCTGCATTCAGCTTCTGTGCTCCACATATGGAACAAACTCCCAGAAAGTCTCAGATCAGCTGAAACACTCAGTTTATTTAAATCCAGGTTAAAGAGCCACCTGTTCTCGGCTGCATTTGAATGAAGTTCCAAATTTACAGTTATTTCAAGCCTGAGTTTTAGAACCAACAACAAAATAGTTTTTATCTATTTTTTTTCTTCACCTTTCTCTTCTACTTAATTTTTAATTTTTAAATTATGCTTTTTATTCTGCACTCTTCATTTTTAATTTAATTAATGATTATTTCTATGTTTTATGGAATGATTTTATTTGCCTCTTGTGAATTTATGTAGCTGTGAAGCACTTTGAATTTCCTCATGTATGAATTGTGCTCTACAAATAAACTTGCCTTGCCTTGCCTAACATCATAAAATTTATCAATTAATTTAAATGTAAATTCTGCCCTCCATTTCTTTTCAAGAAATGGTCTTTGGATGAACTAATGAAACGATATTAAACTCGAATGAGGAAATGTTGAAATTATGTTAAACTGAAAGAAGGAAATAATATGAGTGTGTTTTATTTACAGTGTAAGAAATGAACAGTGGAAATGGTCAAGTAATTTCAAAAAGCAAATACCAAGAAATGGGTTGCAGTTTGTCTTTTGACTTTTCTTGTGAAATCCGTGATGGACTGAGCTCCCATGATTAAGTGATGGTTTATATCTCAAAATAGCTGTCCATCAAAATGAGATTCAGCCTTTCGACTGATCCTCCAATCATCATGCAGAAGTTCAGTGTCCAGGCCAGCCCACAGCTCCATTCACCCCCAGAGAAGCTGAGCGTCTGGGGTCGGGACAAAACTGTGACATTTATCCAATGACTGTCAGGTTTCGAGGCAATGAAAAAAATTGTTCCGTGCAGTCCCATTGAAGTGAATGGACACTTGTGTTCAACAGGCAAATGCATTGATCATCGACCGTATAGGAAAACTATTTCTTGAAATCTATGGCATTGACTGTATGGGAATGTATGAGTAGTTAACAAAATTGAGTCAGTTGATTTGTGCTAAGTAGCTGATTCTGAACAAACTCGTCCTCAAGATGAATGTGTTCTAACGCATTTGTAGTCAAATAAATGCTAACATAAGTGTACATAATTGACCATTTTAGAAGAAGCTGAGCTTCCCTTGCAGACTTAGCGAAATCGCCTCTGGTGTGTGTGCTGCACAGTCTTAGTGTTTAGCATAAATCATCAGTTGACATTAAATTTCCATCATTCAGCTGCAATACAATGAATGTGTCACTCTCTCCTATATTCAGTCACAGCACCCTAATACAGTGTAGTGTGAAACAAGCATTATATTGGTCCTTCATATTCTTCCTCAATTCAACCTCTTTATAATCAAAAATTGGATAATGGATCACAGGTTGATGCATCATTCATTTTAAAGTAAGTGGCTCAGTTATGCACATGCTGAAACAAGTTAATGGAAAAGGCTTTTCTCAACCCTTTTCCATTAACAACCTGAATATTTTGGATAATGGAGCAGCGTTCATAGTTAAAATGATACAGAGTACATGTCACAGGACTCTTTTTAGTTCACTTCCTGCTGTTCCCCAAATATGCATATGAAATAAAATAGTACATCCAGCTCAATAGGTTTTCTAAAGAACTGTACTCTGACTTTTTTTTTTAAGTTTTGCTAGGATTATGACACATTTTTTGCTTTTGATGGGCTGGATATCGGACAATGTGTCTCTGGACTGGTGGTGGTTCCTCTTTTTAAAAACAGGGACTGGTGGATGTGTCCAAGTTATTGGGGAGTCACACAACTCAGCCTTGTAAGGTCTATGCAGGGGTGCTGAAGAGAAGAATCCAAGTGATAGCTGAACCTCAGATTCAGGAGGAATGCTGCAGGTTCCAACCAGGTCATGAAAAACTATACCCTCATTTGTGTCCAAGAAGGGAAATCGGAGTCAGCTCAACCGGTACATATCTGATGTTTTTTTTGGATTTGGATATGGCATTCCTTGTTGTATGGGATACTAGGTCCATTGTATGGGCTACTTAGTAAGAAAAGAATGGAATGCCCTCTTTGGGTTTGAGATGAGGAGATGCCTCAAGTGGAGAATGTCTTATTCACAAGTGAAGGAAGACTGGATCAGAAGATTGTCAATCAATCAGGCCGGCGTCTGTAGTAATGTGGACTCTGTCCCTGTCTGTTGTGGTGAAAAGAGAGCTGAGCCAAAAATCAGGACAGTCTTTGTGTTTAGCATAAATCATCATTTCCGGCTGATTTAGTCTTAGACTGTCACCCGTGCTCATGAACTGTGGGTAATGAACGAAAGAATAAGATTGCAGATACAAGTGGCTGGGTTTCCTGCGTAGGGTACCTGGACTCTCCCTTAGAGATTGGGTGAAAAGCTCAGTCATTTCGGAGGGATTCAGTGGAGAGTCGTGGGCAATATTAAGTAGTACCATGATTCAACTTCTTGTACCCTTATACCTGGTTGAGTTCTGAAGGACTGAACTATGGAGCTCAAGGACATCCTCACTGACATCTTTAACATCTCCTTGAACCAAGCTGGCTCCTCACGTGTTTCAAAGCCACAACCATAATACTAGTGCCAAAGAAAACCCCTCCCAACCAGCTATAATGACTATCAGCCAGTAGCACTGACTTCTATTGCCGTGAAGTCCATCCTCCCTTCCTCCCATGATCCATTCCAGTTTGCATATAGGCCTAACAGGTCCACATAGAACACTATTGCCACTGCTCTACACCCAGCCCTCACTTACCTGGACTTAAAGAACACCTACATAAGAATGCTGTTCTTGGACTACAGTTCAATCCCCAATTCCCCAGGAGCTAATACAAAAACTTGGACATTTGTGAATCAAAACCTCTTTTTGTAACTCTGGACCCTCTTACAGGGAGGCCACAGGACGTGAGGGTCAGTAGTAACACCTCCAAGACTGAGCACAGGGCCACCACAAGGGTGTGTGCTCAGCCCACTGCTCTTCACCCTGCTGACCCATGACTGTGCACCAACCACATCATCAAGTTTGCGGATGACATGATTGTGGTGGGTCTTATCACTAACAATGATGAAGCCAACTACAGGAATGAAGTTAGCCAACTGGTGCAGTGGAGCAAAGACAACAATCTCTTCCTGAACATGGAGAAAACCAAAGAGACTGTGGTCAACTTCGGGAGAGGTCACACACAGCATTCTCTTCTGACCGTCAACGGTGCTACAGGGGTGAGGACAAGCAGCACTAAATTCCTCGGGATGATATCACTGAGGATCTGTCCTGGTCCAACACCATATCACTAGCCAAGAAGAACCAAACTGGCCTCCAGTTCCTCCACAAACTGAGAAGTGCACAAGTCCCACCTCCCATCATGTGCTCATTCTACAGGGGCACCACTGAGAGCATCCTCACTGGCTGCATCACTGCACAGTAAGGAGGCTGCAATGCCTCCTACCGGAAACTCTGCAGTGCATGGTGAAGACGGCCAGCAGGATCATTGGCATCCCTCAGCCCTCCCTGACAGACATCTACCACTCCCATCTCACCTGCAGAGCAATCAGAATCTCTGGCGATACCTCCCACCCTTCACACTCACTCTTCAGTTTACTGCCCTGAGGGAAAATGTACCGGAGCCTCCGGGCCTGCTCCACAAGACTGTTTAAAAGCTTCATCCATCAGGCTGTCAGGATGTTGAACTCTGTCCACTATCTACCACCTCCCTCTGTACTGTAACACATTCACTCACACAAGAACTCTATGAACATTCCCCCACAATCATTTGCACTTCTGTGGTACCTGCTGCTATTGGACATTTGCACTACTGTCGCATGCACACCCAATAAGCTGCTCTGAGTTACAGTTACTGGACTCTATTTGCACTAAGCTACAGTTAGTGTACTCCCATTGCTACTCCTGCTATATTTTTTACGATGTTTATGTATTTTTTGAATTATTTGTTTATTTTCATACATAGGTGTGAGAGAAACAGCATTTTGATTCTCCCATATGTCATTGATATATAGTGAAATTGACAATATAAAAAATCTTTGAATCTTACAAGTAATAATTTGAGAAAGTTACTTCCTGCATGCCTTCATATATGTGGAGGAATTTGTATCCATTCTTTATAAAAAAAAATTCCTTCATTTCATTGAGGCTTTTGGTATTTGCTTATGCAGTGCTCCCTTAAGGTCCTGACAACATTTCAGTTGGATCAAAGTCTGGACTTTGACTAGGCTATTTCAGGGCCCAAATTCCTTTATTTTTTAGGCATTGTGATATAGATTTGCTGGTGTGTTTGGGAACATTGTTCTGTTTTATGACCAAGATGCCAAACAGCTGGCCTCACATCTGCATAAACAGTACTCTGAAATGCAGATGAGTTAGTGGTCGACGCAATGAGTGCACAGTGCCCATGTCCTGTGGCTGAAAACCAAACCCAAATCATCATTCCCACAACAAAAAAAATAATTTCAAAGAAAGTTTTATAGGGCAAAAACAACCCTTGTTTCAAAAATATTTGTCATATACATGTCATATTTAATTCTTTTGTAAAAATGTCAACTTTGCACAAGCTCAACCTAATTATGCCAGTGGACAGTGCAAAACAGTCCAATGACTAACATTACCAAAAACCAGTAAAGAAGTAATAAAATTGCAAATGAAGAATATAAAGTAGTGCAAAGCCTTGCATTTTCACTTTAATAAACTTCATCTATTACCAAGACTAAAATCACAGCAATTTCTAAATGACAGAAAATCAGAGGACACCTGAGTACTTTAAAAAAAACTTCTATTTCTATCTACTAGGTTTCAGCACCAGTCGTAAGCTATTGCATTTGGGGCTTTTTGCTGAAATGAATTCTGGTCAAGAAAGCAACAAGCCAAAACAAGTGACACAGATGATTAATTTTACCATTTTACAACATTGTGTAGTACTGTGATGCTGTGGAATGTACAGGACATGGATTTTCTTTCTTTTTTTTTAAAAAAAGAAGTAGAAAAGGAAAAAGAAGAAGAAGAAGCTACACATCTATCCCTTCATGGCTGATGTGACATTATTGACTGAAAGGTGAAAGACATTTATTCAGTGTAAGGGGAAAAGACAAAACAAGGAAGAATGTTGATGTGTTCAACCTTACAAGAAATACCAAGCTCTGTCCCCATCAGTGTCCTTTAACTAGCAGTTCAGGGTGAGAACACAACCTCATCATCTGGGACTTCTATGTGTGGGTTTTTATCATTGCAGTGATTCAGATGAGGTGAAGTGGAAATTAACTCTAGGTTATCAAAAGCTGTGAATGCAAGTGTGAATGTGTTTTGTCTGTAAATATGTTTGCACCTTGAAAGAGTGGAGAAATGTCAAGGATGTGTCCTGTCCTGCTAAAGTCTTGATGTCTGGATGTCAAACAACTATCTCAACTATCTCAGTTAAACAGTGGTAAAACAGAAGTCATCATCTTTGGTCCTCCCAAATCCATAAGCACTGTTGCGAGCAAACCAGCTCACCTAACCCCCCAGAAGTCTGGGGGTCATACTTGATTCAGGGCTCTGTCTTGACAGACAGATAAGCTATGTTGTTAAAAACAGTTTTTATCACTTACAAATCATCTCCCACCTTAAATCATTTTCATCCTATAATAACTTGGAAAAAGTAATCCACGCATTCATTACATCTCGCTTGGATTACTGCAATTCCCTCTACCTCAGCCTCCCCCAGTCTTTATTAACACGTCTGACTGGTACAAGGAAGCGTGAATGTATCACCCCTGTCTTGGCTCCCCATTCATTTTAGAATTAAGTTTAAAGTCTTACTTACTTTACTTACTTATTTTAAGGCTCCAAATGGGCAGGCCCCTGCTTACATCACTGAACCTCTCCAGTTCCAGTCAGCCACCATGTCCCTTAGGTCCTCTAGTAAAGGACAACCACATGTGCCACGGTCACGGCTGAAACTGAAAGGTGATCAGGCCATTTCTGTTGCTGCTCCCCGACTGTGGAACCAGTTACCTTCAGACATTAGATATGCCCCCACTATTTCCACCTTTAAATCTAAATTAAAAACTCACCTCTGTTCACTAGCTTTCCCAGTCCCATAATCTTGTCATTTCTTGTGTCCTTGTGTGTCTGCGATTTTAGGTCAAATTTGTGATTTATTTACTGTCACTGAATGTTCTTTTATTTATTTATTTAATTTTTATTATTCTGTATAGCACTTTGGTCAGCGATATCTCTGTTTAAATGTGCTTTATAAAGTGGGGCAAAAAAAGTATTTAGTCAGCCACCAATTGTGAAAGTTCTTCCACTTAAAAAGATACTCAGCCTCAACTACGAGAGACAAAATGAGAAAAAAAATTCAGAAAATCACATTGTCTGATTTTTAAAGAATTTATTTGTAAATCGTGGTGGAAAATGGTGGCTGACTAAATACTTTTTTGCCCCACGGTAAATAAATTTTACTTACTTACTGTCTCTGACCAGATACATCTTACATGAGACCAAAAATTCAATGTAATCATAACTCAACTCAGTCTCATTCTTTACTATTGCTACTAGAAACTAAGACTGTTGTCAGCGATGAGCAACATTTTTTGACAAAAAAAAAAAAAAATTAAAATTTGGGACTATATGGAAAAATGTGATGCAATTCATAAATTAAGCTTTGTCTTGCATTTGTTTTTAAACTATATGATCCCAAGATATTTAATGCTGCTTCTTGTCAACATTACTTTGTTAATATACTTTAAATGCCTTTTGTTTCTATTTTGTTTTTTCCCATTCCAGGCCTGCGACATATTCCAAAGGTTTCCTACAATATAGTATTGGAATATAGTATGTTTAAGGAGATTAACAAAAGAAAATTCTGATAATATTAAAAACGGGTGACATTAGTAGATGATTATGGCAATTATTTATATCTATGAAAAGCTGAATCCCATCATCACAAAGATACGTAAATGATCTCCAGTTTGTGAGAGGATTATTAAAATGTTTGCAAATAAGACTCTTATAAGAAAGATCGGAACAGGAGGCAAGTGGCAAATGGGTGTTCAGCAGGCAGACGGGCCTTTGCTGGACACCTTTGGAAGACGAGGCAGCTGTGTGCTCTGTACCAAAGACAAAAAAAAGGAAATCAAAAAAACTAAGGTCTGTGATGCCATGAGGCTGAGTCGCTATCCTCGGAAAAGGTCATGTACACTGTTCTACTGGCAGCATTAATGCAGAAAAGTGAACAGAGACATTAGAGCAAAACATGCTTTTACAGCAATGTCCATGTATTTTTTAAAAGGGCAGTAGAAAACCACATTCTGCACACATGACAAAGTCATGTTTTCAAACTCATGGTGGAGGAAGGAGAAAGTACACAAGCTGGACTTGTCTGTCAAACGATCTGAACCAAGAGAGAATATGTAGACAATTCTGAAGTAATAATACAATAATAATAATAACAATAATAATAATGACACCAAATTCAAGTGAATAAATCAGCTTGTCATCAAGGGCTCCTTCTGTTAACGATTCATTTGAATCAGATGTGACGAAGCAGACAAAGATCTACGGCATGTAAGACACCAGCCCTTGAGGACTGGGTTTACCCGCCCCTGGTTTAGACGAACAACCACACACACTCACACTTACTCCTATGCGCAGTTTAGAATCACCAAATAACCCACATGTGTCAAACTTTAATACCTGTGGTCCAAATCTGCCACATCCTTTTATCTGTCCTGCAAAAGTGTACAAAGATAATCATATACTTATAACTACAACATTTCTGAAGAAATTTCAACACCACTGCACCATTTGAGCTCACAAAATGATAAAAAGGACTTTTTAACACAAAAGGATGTAATATTGCAAAGTTCTGCAAACAACAAAATTAGTTTCACAGAAAAATAAACATTATATAATTATACTTTTCGTGATATTCGTACAAAAGCCTCAATTTATGACAAAAGTCGCACATTTTTGTGGAATTAATTCAATTGTTTTCTTTTTTTTACTTTACTTTGAGTCCATGAACTAGAGCGAAGCCTGACAACATAGCTCTTCGAGAAAATGAAGAATAATTGTGCCTTTAATGGTAACCATGGTTACGATGTGACCAAGGATGCACACACAGGGAAAAACATGCCTGTTAGCAAGACTGCTACCCACCAAGCCATCATGGCACCCAACTTTATTTATTTATTACACAAATTACTTCTTAGTGTAGGAAATAAATTGAACATCTATTGCAAGTGCTGTTGAGGAATTGGTAATAAATGCTGTCTGAGGGATCACAGACCTGCAACAAGAATAAAATTCCCGGGAGCCCTAAAAGGCAGTAAGTAAGTAGACACATAGGCGCAGGGGCACATCAATGAGGACTACTGCCTTACAGAGTGCATGGAAGCTCTTGGTTTCTCATCTGTGGATGAGGGACACAGTCAGGCGAAACAGACAGTGCCTTCACAGGAGACGGCCTGTTTCCCCAGTGAGGAAGCTGTTATCTCAGAGTCGCGCCTCATCAGTCCCTGAGTGAGACATTACTGTACTCTACCTGCCATATGGCCGTCACAGCAGAGCCCAGCCGGACATTCTTCCACCCGACACGTTCAGCCAGACACTCTGAAAGCTGCTGGGTGCCTCCCTGTGGAGAGACAGATATGAAAAAACAAACTGGGTCTTAAAAACACACAGATGCTTCCTTTTGCAGGTACTGTACATACATTTGCTCAAGTCTTCCCGTCTCAGATTAGAGGCTTATTGTTTTATATTCATTTGTTTATTAATTTTATTTGTACACCTGATCTCAGCCAAATAGGACATGTTTTTCCATTACAGAAGGCAAAACTGAAGGCAGGAAGGCCTACAAATAAGTGGAAAGCAAAGTTGGCTGCAGTGCAGGCAACCATCACCAGGGAGAAAAGTCAGAATTTAATGATTTCCAAGGTCTCCTGAATCTATAACTTTGTCCATATACTTTTGAAGCCCTGGAAATGGAGTAAATGTACTTAGGATTAAAAAAAAATTAAAATGTGGAAGAAAAAATGTTTTCATATATATTTGAACCAATAGCCTTTGGCCTTGTGATTCCATTAGTCCTCCACCCAAGCATGAAAACACATCGGTCTGAAAACACAGGTTTCAAGTTCAGAGAGGACAAAGAAAAGTTGGGACATCTAACAGACGTCCAGAGCCTCAGGTGCTGAAATGGTTCAAATCAATGTGAGGGAGACGTGTTTGCAGAGGCAGGAAATGAGATGTGTTCTGAGGGTGTGTGTTTAGTTCAAACTGAAGTGAGGAAAGAATCCAGCATGTCCTTTGTCCGGCATGTCCAATTTTGAAATAGTACTTGATTCAACAATATGCTTTCAGGGGAATTATATGAGTAAGATACCTTTATTTTGAACTCCTGGGCACAACCTGGAGTGCTTTCCAGAAGTGCCAGTAGCCCTCCAGCTGCTGCCACGTACATGAGGAAGAATAGGAAGGACATCTGGGATGGCTCCATGCCAAAGACAGATCTGCTGCACACTCCAATTTGCTCCTTTAGCTCTGCCACAGAGAGATGGATATATATACTACCACTCATAAACATTTCCCTGCGTAGACGGGGTTCTGCATGTCTACCAATGCAAACCACAAAAACAGCATTTGGTTTCACCACAAGAAAAGCTAACATTCCACCTGAGGGGATGATAATTATCTGCAATCATCTTGTCAAACGTAGACGCCCTTCAAGTGTGAAGTCAAGAAATCTGACACTGCAGTGAGTCATTTCATTTGGCATCGAGATCTGATCATGACTAATAAAGCCAGAAATCCATCCACGCCAGTGCTGCAGTACCTCCACAGTAAGTCTGTCAGGTTCAAGCCTAGATGAATGCAGGATGGCATGCCAAACTGAGACGGTAAATGTTGCTCCTGCTGATCATCAGCTTGTCAATGCTGCCACTGTGAGTCTTAGAGCATCATGTTCTAATTCATTCATTGTGGCTGCGAAGGATGCATTAGTGCATAAAAGAGCCATTACTGTGACCGCAGTCTTTTCTTTTTTAATACTGTCTAATGCAACAGGAGCAAAGTCTAATTCAAACCTCTTCTATTTTCCTTTTTTAAGATGAAAGTACAGCTAAAGGCAGAGGGTGGAGGAGGTGAGGAGAGGTTAGAGGCAGTAAATTTAAACTGACCTGCAGTCCAAGCGTGTTGCTCAATGTATGAGTGCAGGGTCATGCTGTCAAGTTTCACAGCGTCGCGGGTTTTCGAGGGATCCTGGATGCACACTGTTCCACGAAGTCTTTCAATCTGAGAGGATAGTACAATCATCACATCAAACCCAGACATGATAGTTTACCACTGTGACCCAAAAAGCATCCCACTGATAAAGACAACAACATAAGAATAGCTGCCAAACATCCTTTTGCCAGAGTTACTTTCCTCCACACTCCTCAGTATAGACGAATATGGAGGATATTCCACAGAAATTTGACATGTTTATGCAGGCTGGAGAGATTGTGGAACTTCATTTTTGTGATAAATGTAAAAAAATGTAAAAACACTTATAAACAAATCCCAGAATAATCTAAAAAAAAAAGTTGGTAATGAAACAAACCTGGAATTTACTTGATCATATGAATTTGTTTGATGTGATTAAGCAAAAGACACATCTTTTTCTTCCAAAGACTGAAATCATTTAGCTGCTCTTTGATAAATATGGACAATATGAACAAAAACAAAAAAAAACAACAATTCTTAGATTTCCTTTGTTTTTTCTTTCTTTGCAGACAGTATGAATCCAAGATATTTAAGGATTTCTCTTAACTGCAAATATCACCCATAAATAGATGAAAATGTTTTTCATGTATGTGAACATTTGAGCAAATAGAAAGCACATTTCAGAGTGCTTTGTAGAACTTATACAAACTTTTGTTGTTGTTTTGTTGTTTTAAAACAAAATATATAAATATATATATATATATATATATATATATAGATAGATAGATATA
>JBAMYA010000004.1:13190583-13248058 GCA_037176975.1 Arrhamphus sclerolepis | reverse complement strand
AAAAATAGTTTGGGTTTTTCTATTTAAAAAAAAAAAAAATAAAATAAAAAAAATATATATATATATATATATATATATATATATATATAAATTTAAGAATTCTAGCCAATATAATCTTTCTCACCCCATCAGTAGATCGTTTTTGCCTAATTTAAGACAATTTGACTATAATTAGGAATGTTAGACTTATTTCTAGAGGAGCTGTTTTTGCAGTGTATTTGCATTCAGCAAATGAACAGGTGCACCTAATAAAGTAGTGTGTTAGTGTAAGTGTGTGTGCATGTGTGTGTACCAGAGTGCAAAAGTCTATTCCCAGTATTGTTACTTTAAAGAACTTTTAACTTTGAACATCAAGAAAAGATTAGGGGGCCTCTTCTATACTGGACTCCATAATGGATACAGACCTGTAAAACTGGTGACATTTATTTTGTGCAGCATGAACATGTTATATATCAGTGCACCTTTGAACTATGAGCAGCAGAGCCTGTGACCTACTTGGCAGAAAACTGATAATGTAAATTCCAATTAACAGAACCAGCAGGGCTTGTGATTTTTGAAAAGTAGTGATAGCAATACAAACTTTCAAATGCTTTTATTTTTTATATATATATATAATTTTCTTTATGTGGCTGCTATCAAGCAGCATGTTCAATGAAGCAGCAGGAGCATGTATGCATATTTACATGGAGGGATTGTTTTTTAAATTTTATATTTGTTCCTTGATGAAACCTATTAATTCTGATAAAGCAAGAGCCTGAGTTTGATATTTTTAGACCATTTCTTACATTTTGCTGAACACAATTTTACTTCTACTTTAAAGTGCTCATCAAAAGAACTGTACTTGAAACGTTCAAGATTTGAAGAGTGAGAAGGAGGAAAATTTTGTAGGCAAATGGATTAAATTCACAAGTAGTAAATAATGTTAATAAAGTGCAGATTCACTTCTTTATTCCTAAATCCTGTCTCCATATGTTCTCAGAAAGAGTCCCAGCAGTCTCTGATTTATAATGGCCATTTCCCTGCAGATGTGGCATAAAGATAAGCTCTGCTGTCTTTTTCTCTTTCTTAAATTCCTGCTAGCGTTGCCTATATAAACCCTGTTGTCTTTTGTTTTTGGCTGCACAACCAGTCCCGTGTCACCTGAGACCTCACACCCTGTTTCATCTGAATCATTGAAAGAGTCGCATAAATAGCAGGTGTGGAAGTGGTGTGAAGCGTTTTGTGCATGAAACAAATAAGACTGGTTTTTTTTCCATGAAGAAGATTATCAGTATAGGTATTGGTTTACTGCTAATGGAGTTTTTATCTGTTCTCATTATGTCCTGCTGATGAAGCAACCACATGTTTACATCCTGAGTTTCGTCTCTTTGCAAAGCAATTGTACGGAATTGTTGTTCGTGGGTGAGAAAACTTATTATCATGCATTTACATCGTTTTTGACAGTATTCCAAGACCATTTATTTTGTTGATGGAATTCAAGTATCAAGTGAGGCTAAAAGGGTTGTTAAAAGCATATTAGCACCTGAATGGTAACATAGGGTAAACCTGCTGGTAAACAGGTGAAACTGGTGGAACTAGCATCCACTTAGAAAGCTTCATGCTCATGAGGAAGAAGTAAAGGAGGAGCTTGTTGAGAAGCAGGTCTGCTGTTTGCTCCTCTGTAATCCTTTGACAGTTATGTGGATGTAGGAGCAGCATTCAGGTACTTTCATTGTAATTTACTTGAAAACGGAATAGATCAATGCAGTTTTAAACGGTTTTTTCTTTCTTCATTTTTTTGTATGTGTCTTGTAAGGGAAGGTTGTGCTGACTATTTTATTTCAGATTGGGCCAGAATGTGGATACCACTTGTTCTGAAGACTTCTTTCGGCCCACCTCCCTGCCTCCTCTTCGTCATGTTTTGCACTGTAGCCTTCCTGAGTACAGGTATATAAACACATAATAAAGGGTTGTTGTTGTTTTTTTATTGTTTTTTAATATATCTGTATTAAAACTGCATTTTATGTCTTGGCGTCTACTGGGAGATCAGCCTTAGTAACTTGAGCTTCCCCACGTTACCATGGCAGTTCCAGTTTGTCCAGAGAGACTTTGAGATCATGTTTACCCATCGTCCCCTGCTGTTCTAGGCATTCAAGCTTGTTTTCTTTTGTTTTTGTTTTGTTTTGGTTTTTACTTCAAGATGTAGCTTCTGATACAATAAAAAAAAGTGTATCTTAGTCTCACTAATAATCTTCCCTGCATGAAAATAGCATTATATTAAATGTTTCATTTCATGCACATTAAGGCAGATGTTTACTGGTTTAAGGTGGAATGAAAGCATCACAGAAATAGTTATAATAGGACCAATTATAATACACATGAACCCCTGAAAAGCACAATTATTGTTCTGTGTTCAGCTGGAAGGCATTTTTGAATGTAATGCTAGATTTTATTGTGCATTTTACTATGTGCGTCTTTACAATCCAAGTTGAAGGAGATTGTTTTTTCTTTTTCATCATTAAATGTTTTACTTGTGGTGCTGATTTAAAATTACCAGCAAAATAATTCAAAACTGCAGAAGCTAGTTTCTCATGTTAAGATTATTGTGAAGGTTCTGATGGAGAATCAAATCCTCTGTATTTGATTCTTTTTTCAGAGCTCCATGTAAGTTTATATTCTGAATCAATTTTTTTTTTCTTTATTTATGTTGAAAATACTTCATGAAGTTAGTCTTAAATAGCTCTCATGCTCATTGTGCCATCTCATTTGACTGCAGCCTTTTATGTTTATTTTGTAGCCACAGGTGATGAGGTGGTTTCTGCGCTCATAAAACTGAGTGCGTGGAAACAACGAACAGTGGCTAAATGATTGTAACGAATAAAACGGTTTCTGTCTGTGACAGTTAAAAGAAGGAGATAAGAAACTGTAGTCATGCATGTAACTAATTTCAAGAGTTTTTTCAGAACTGAGGTGCGCAGGAGGGATGAAGGTGACGTCGACGGGGCTGCAGACCATCCAGAAGGCGGAGGGAGAGAGAGTGACTTTGGGCTGCAGCTACAGTCCTGGTCCTTTTGATGTTGGAGAACTTGACATTGAGTGGTCCCTGGTCAGTCCAGACGTCACGCAGAAAGATCAAATGGTAAGAAGCATTTACAGACTGTGGCATAAGCAGCGATTACAATACTTATTATGTTATATATCCTCTCTTTGAGAGGTTGAAATAAACTTAATGGTTTTGTGCATCATGTTCTTATTATATAAAATGTTCTGATAATGTCTTTCTGAACTCAAGACAAATTTTATTTCTTCAGTAAATAAAAAAACAGGCTAGCTTAATATATATATGTACAGATAGATAAAGTTGTAGTTAAAAGAACAACAACTGTACAACTCTAACTTTGCCTTAAACTACAGCAAAATTATCTTCATTTTCTCAGCAGTCCTTCCTTGCAGCACTGCCAAACACACAATTTGAAATTAAAACTTTAAAAAGTTGTTTTGTTCATATGAGAACAGATAGTGGTCCATTCAATAGACACGGGGGAGGGGCGGGGGGATAGGCTTTCTGTCCTCAGACAGAAACAAAGCACTGCAGATCTCCCTCGGTGGATCTCTCCTAATTAAGAAAAATGTCAGCTTGTCTAATTACATTCTTCTCCAGTTAGTTTCTTGCTTTGTGGGTGTACTTGGCAAGAGACGAGCACTTTTTTTTTCTCCCTGCTGCAGGAAAAAAGCCATTGACACTAAGGCGCACAGTAAAAAACTAAAACAATGAGCTTGGAGAGATTTAGAAAAAGCTCCAGAGTTGGGGTGTAATTCTCGATTTGTCACTGAGGGAGGCTATTTACAATACATTTAGTCCTCTGCCCTCACAGTTGTGCTGTGCTTAACACCAGTTAAGTGCCATTCTGAGTCATTTGTGGTATATGTCCTCATTTTTCCAACAGATTATGTCGTATACCAGAGGAACTACGTACTACCACAGCGACCAGACTTTTGCTGAAAGACTCAGCTTTGCTGCAGGTGACCCCTCAAAGGGGGACGCTTCTCTTTCAATCTCTCAGCTGTCACCTGCTCACAGTGCCACCTACCAGTGCAAAGTGAAGAAGTCTCCAGGGGTGGACACGCACAAGATGTCACTGGTGGTAATGGGTAAGACAGCAGGTCGGGCTGCACCGTGGGGTTCACACCTGTCGCCTGGCTGCATTGTTGATGCCTGTCATTTTAAACCACTCTAGAGTTAAGGAGAGGTCGCAAAGTTCATGTTGCTTTGTCACATGTTGTGCATTTGCAGCCACATCCAGAATTGTTTGGACAGTAACACACACAAGTGTGTGACCTTTGTTGTATTGCCTGTTCACCAAAACATTTTCTTTTATTTATATGTTGCTCGCGCTCCTGTTTACATAAAAACAGGAGGTTTCAGCATCAATGTTTGACATTTGTAGATCGGCTCCCTCTTCTTCCCTGTGGTCTGATGACTGGGCTTCAACCCTGATTGGGCAATTGACCTTTTTGAGCACAGAAAACTGTAAATGTATGCTTTAAAAAAGTTTTTATTTTCAAAGCAGTAAATACTGCAGTTTGAGCAAATAAAAGTCTACTTGGTACTTAAAAATAGTCATGCGCTTTCTCACAAATCTCACAAATCTCTGCTCACGCTCAACTCCGTCCGTCCAGCTAACTATCCTGAATGAGACAGTTGATTTTGTCAGATGTCTTGTGGCAAACTTGGAGTCAAACAACTTGGGACATTGAGCTTGACAGTGACTCTGGAAAGCAAGTGGAAGTGTACAGGCAAAACTGCTGAGATTTTTGACAAGTTAAATGACTTTTATGACTTTTTAAAAGCAGGAATTAGACTTTAATTGCTCAGATTGAAGTACTCTTTGCTCTGAAGAGAAAATCATTTCAAAAATATAATTAATGTACCCTGCAAAGGACTTTTTTCTTGGCTCATAAAGTCCAGTGCACACTCAGGTACAGATATTATGTCATACCTCTGGATAACACTTCTGCTCCTTGCCCTTGTGTCTGTTTAGTTGGCCAAAAAAATGCTAAAGAATAGAAATACGATTAATATATCTTTGTATTTTAGTGCTAGTTGAGTATTCATTGTCTAGAGTCTATTTTAACAGCAAAGCAGAGAGACAATAGGACCATATACTTAAGTGTTTGTTTATGTATATCACAATCCATATTATCATCACACTATCTAAAAATGAAATTGTAAGTTTTCATAATTTACAAATTACGTCTCAGCCACTTTTTTTTGGCATTAAATGTACTCCTGTCCCACATGACATCTTACATCCTATTAATTTGTGCTTGACCTTGGCTCTTGCATAGTAAACTGTTGGACAAATTCATTCATTTTGATTCAGTTGGTACTTTGCGTTTAGGGTACTTGAGCTGATACTACTACCCAAACTGTTGTCAGTTTGATAGATTTGGTTTCCAGAATGTGGAACCCTAAAAGCCTCTTAAACTGAAAGAGGAAATGAAAAGAAAGAAAGGAAGAACATATATGTGTGCACGCTTTGTACATTTCTCAATCAATCAAACTTTATTTATAAACCACTTTTCATAAAAAAGAAAAGTGCAGCACAAAGTGTTTTACATGTTTAAAAATTATACAATTTAAAAGGTAAAAACAGTACTTTCATGTCTCTGGTGAGCTCCCAACCAGAGATGTTAGCAAAAGAACAAGAAATTTACTGTAGCAGTAAAATAGCATGGCAGGAAGAACCGTCTAAAATGGGTGCTTTAACTGGGTTTGGCCACACATCAGAACTGGAGGGTCTTGGCTTTTTGAACTGCCACATAATAACTGCCCTTTCTGACTACAGTAAAAGCACTCACCAATGTGCCGCCCTGCACTGCTATTCTTTAGAAGACAGATGCACTGCCTCACTCCAAAGTCACTTACTGTGGCTTTGAGGGATGATGGTTACAGCGGATTAGGCTAGCGGAAGCAGGTGACCTGTGGGTCTCCTGCTCCTGTGTGGAAAATGCTGCTATAATCTGATATCAAGGATCATAAGGAATCAGCTGTGTAACAGCATGATTATTAATTCTTAAGCAATTGACATAAGCCATTGAAATAGACATCCTGAAGTGCTTCATTATTCCAAAAAGTCTCAGCAGTAAAATAAATGAAAACTCGCTGAATATTCATCAGCTCTTTTCTTGGTCCTGATGAAGGTTTATCAGTTCTGAACAGTGTTTGTTTCTTCTCTGGTTGTATTTTTTCTTTAATACAACCAGACAGGAGGAGTAGGAAAGTGAGAAAATAGGATGTTTACTTGAGCAAGCCTCTGCCCTGTCCAGAGCCCACCAATAAAGAAACTTATTAGCCTCATCTGAGGAGAAGATTACTGAACGGTGTGTGAATAGCAGCAACCATTGGAGAAGGAAGCCTTGTCACAGGTTGACATCCCCTCAAAAAAGGGTCAGGTGCTGCCACATGCAGCGATTGAATTGGGGATGGAGAGAATGCACAAAGCCACACATGAGTCTTAGGAGTTCTTTTGATTCATGAAGTACTCCACCGGTCCATGTGAGTCCTCTGTGAATTCTTCCTCTGATATCTTGTGCACCAGGGATATGAACAAAGAAGATTAAAATGCTGCATGGAAATGTCAAAAGAGAATTCATCATGTCCTGGCTGACACTACAACTTAGACTGAGGTAACACTCCGGCAAGGAGTGGGTGAAACATCACAGACAGAAAGATCGAGTTAAATCAGAACCTGCCAGAGGAAGAGAGGGCTCAGCCTGGTAGACACAAACTCACACACACCCATACAAACCCATACAGACTAACGCTGAGAAACGCAGACAGTGCTGTCAGGACAGACCCAAACATGCTGGCATCAACCATGTGTGTATCCATTCATTCCTCGAACATCATGAACATCTTTATTTCAAATTAGAACATGGCTGCATGTCAGCCTCGTGTACAAAGCAGCTAAAATGGTACCTCCAGTTCCATACTAAGGCTGTAGAGCATTTTTTTTTTTCCTTAAATAAACTGAATTGGAACGGCAATCAAAAGATTAGTCATTTGTTTTATGATTGCAGTGAAGCCATCGGCACCTAAGTGCTGGGTGGAGGGGGGGGAGCTTGTTGGCGAAGCCTTGTCTCTGCACTGCCAATCTGCTAAAGGCTCCACTCCCTTAAAATACACATGGAGGAGAGAAAGTGCAGACAACATGCCTGCTGCCGCCACACAGAGTAAGTCTGACCTCTGTTGATGTCGAAATGTTACTACACATCAGTGCTCGCGTGCGTGCATGCACGCGTGTGCATGTTTACTCTGTCGTACTTGAACAGTTTTAAGAACAATTTTCCTCATGCCAATTTTATCATTGTATTTATCATTGTTTATAAATACTGCTGATTAATCCAGCAGAATCTACAAGAGTAATAGTGATTTACTTTGATGGTGCAGCATACTATTCACATTTTCTCCTCATTTTATTTCCAGTCTTTCTATAACATGAAACAATCCCTTGTTTGCTGTAAAGAGCATTGATCAGTCTCCTGCATGCATACATATCAGGCAGAAATCTATGTGGAGACATAACTTAACATGTGAAAACACCAAAGCCCTCAAGAATGTGTTCCTCTTCCTCATGAGGCAGAGGACATGCCATTTGTCTTCGTTTGAGCAGCTCTAAATGAATGCATGAATGTGCATGTTCTCTCAGACAGTGCAACTGGAGAGCTGAGAATCGGCAACCACTCGCAAAGCTTCGCTGGTACCTACCGTTGTGAGGTGAGCAATGCTGTTGGAGCTGAACGCTGCAGGATCAACCTGAAAGCCAACAAGCGTAAGGGAATACACTGCTGTTCACACACAATGCATGACACACACATGAGATCACAAGAGACCCAGATTTAAGATTTCATCCTCTTTGAAGCCGCGTCTGATTGTTCCACTTTTTGCATGTCTGTTTTTAGTCACAATGCTTAGTAACATGAGTGCATCATGCGTAGTGATGGCAGGAAGCATACTCAGTGGCTGGAAATAACTTTGTTAATTTAAGGTTTTTGCTTTCTGTTCCTTGCCTCTGTATTTCTGTTGTTGAGTCATGAAGTTACAAAGGAGTAAAAGACAAAAGGATTAAGTTGCCTTTTATTGCTCAGTTCGTTTGGTTTTAAATGTAAATGAAAGAGGAATAAGGCAGTGACAGAAAAGAAGTGAACTGATCAGAGTAGCTTTGTTTTTGTGTTTAATGTTCATTTAAAATCCCTCTAAAACCCGAGGATTTTCTGTCCCCTAAAACCTTTTATTTCTGATGTCTCTTTGAAGTAATTACAGAGAAATTGGACAAGTTAGTTTTCCAGAAAACTGTGAGGTTTCAGAAGTCTTTTTTTTTTTTCTTTTCTAAACATAATGGGTTAACACAGTCCATCTGAACCGCTCTGACCGACATGGAAAGCAGAGGTCTGGCCGTGCTGTCTCATAGGAAATGAATGTGGTGACTGTGTGAGCAGCAGGCGGTGATTCAGCATGCTATTACTGAAAAAAAAAGTCAGCACATAGGTTGAGATTCACGTGGGCAAACTGCATTCTTTGGATCCATAAAATGAGTTTGTCTCTGCGTGCCTCATGATCTGTGGAGAAGGCCCTGGACATATATCTTGTGGAGTCCATAACTTCTTGACTCAGCATTCAGATTTTATTTTGTCTTTGGGCAGTGAGTGATTCATTTTCATTTCAAGCGCAGCCTGCTGTTCCAGACCAGAGCTTCAGCCCCGAGGCTCAGGAACACAGCCAGGGGTTTGCAAGATAATTAACAGGACACTATAGAATAAGAATAGGTTTGCTCAACTACATCCTGTTTGTTTTTTTGTTTTTGTTTTGTTATACACCTTTCTCTAACATTGGATTTTTATTTTATTTTAATTTGAGGTAATTGCACATCTTTAGGCTGTTGAAGCGCAACATGAAACTGTGTACGCTGAGCAGATCAGACTCTACGTGAGGTGCTTGTTAATATCAATCCAGCATTTCTAGGTTCGTGCTTGCACTTCCCTCTTGATGGCTTTGTCAGTGATTTCCATGCATGTCCATATATTTCCATAAAGGAGAGTTGGTTTCAGTTTGATTTCAAGAAATATTACTTCTAGGAAATGTTGTCTACATCACAGAGTGTTCCAGCCCTACTATTGACAAAGACAAAAAGCACCCAGATGATGAATTTGCACCTACATATGGCCATCATTCTCATTTTCAGTCACTGTTAGCCATGCACCCCATTAAAACTGTTCCCTGAATTTCCAAACTGGGAGTGCTGTGATGGCTGTGTACATCAGGTGAGTACTCATTAGTGCCTCACAGAGCCACACTTCAAAAAATATTGAAATAAAAATCCTTTTGAGGCCAACTCATTGTTTCTTTTGCCTGGTTTAGACTAATGAGGAACATGAACAGTATCACTGTTCCATGTGAACTACAAAGCAACGCATTAGTTGGACACAGGGACATTTTTCTCATTGTGAGGGTAATTCTTCCTCTCAGTAGTACATCACATCTCCAGCACAGGAAAGCAGAATGGGCTCCTGTTGATTTCTGTAGAACGCTAACCAGCAGAATCTTTGCTAAAACTGGACAACGACTGGCCTTTAGCACCACAGAAACCCAGATTTTCTGACTAAAACCTCGTTTATTAAGGACTTCTTGTGTTTGGTGTGTGATACTGCTTCTTCTCATTGAAGACACAAACTATATGTTTGACTTTGGGTTTAATACACTGCAGTGATTCTGTCCTCCCTTCTCTCAAACCTGGACACACAAATTAATTCTTTGCCAGGTATACACTCTGAAGTCCCTTTTTTTTTTGTCTCTACACAAACAAAACTGGATATATCGACTCAGGCGGTGTGCACAGGTTGTGCATTGAATATGACTGAGCCTGTGAGCAGAAGGCATTTTAGACTGGCTCACAGCCCCTGCAGATGCCTTCTGGTGAGCCATATTCTGATGTTTTTGCTTAGAACGCTGCAGTCGATACACGCAGCGACGAATACAAATGTTTCACTATCTTTAACATAACAACTACTTAGTGTTGCATTTAGACTTCACTTAGACGTCGCTCCCCAGAGATTATAGCTACATTGAGATATTCGGGAGCAACAACTTAAGCTGCCATCTAGAGCAGCAGCAAAGGGTTTAAATGTAAGCAACCACACAGAGGAACGCATGTTAGCACAATGTGTTATTTTGAGTTGACTACCACACCTGTCTTGCAGGCATCACCACATTTCTGATCATTTCATTTGGATCTGGAGCAACTGTTTATCAGTATCACAGAGCTAAAGGCTTTGTTGGAAAATGAATTACTTCTGTTTGATTCACTTGAAAAAGCTGAAAGAAGGTTGATTGAATCCACCTGAGTTTCTCCTGAAGGCTGCTTAAACGGAAGGATATAATTCAAGCAAGCATGACCTTAAAAGTTGAAGGAGGAAGCTGTTTGTACTGAAATGTTGAAAATTTTCACCATAAGGGGGGAAAAAAACCACACAATTCAAATCAACAAGACCATCAACAGATATTTCCCATCTTCTGAGTGAATAATTGTATTTCTCGTATGGATTTTACAGCTCCAAACAGAGCCGCAGTGATCGTTGGCACTGTTGTGGGTTCTCTTCTCCTCATCTTCATCCTGCTCGTCTTCGTCACGCTTCTTTACTGGAAGTTGAGGAGCAGATATCACCATGAAAAGGAAGTCCCCAATGAGATCAGGTACAGTTCAGCAGAGGATACAAAAGTAAGACTGGTAGATCCTACTGAGCTGTTGAGTTTAAAAATCCTGCGAGGACATTTGGATAAAATATTAGAATGTGCGCTTCAGTAAAAATATAAACATCTGGTACAATTATTTATAATAAGAAATGTTTTTGGCTCATTAAAACTATACAAATGAAGTGAAGAAGTGAAAAAAACAAAGACCATTCAGAGCAGACACATGACATGTTTCTGAAATGGTAAAAAAGCATTTTCATAATCTACATTTAACTGGGAAATAACAATCAATAAAATACAATTTAAAATTGTATTATTTATCCACTTAGTAAATATCCACTAAAAATACTTTATACTTAAATACTGATGTTATGTATGATTGGATTCCATGGACAGTCCAAACTAATTTCATTTTCCACCATCTCCTCCTTATCATATGTATCTTTAAACTGTTTGTCGGTTACATCCATGCATATCTCAGACGCTTTTACAGACTGAAGAGGAAACCATGACATTTGCACGTATTTACCTCTCAAGTGTTGATTGATTACCATTAAAATAATTGATAAGGAGTCAAATAGTTCTCGTGTTGCTGGTCTCGAAGCTCAGACGTGTCATCACATTGACCTATTTCATTACTGGATGTAATTAAAAGCTTATAAAAGAGAAACTGTGGGTTTAGAATTCCTCCTGAGCTCAAACAACAGAGAAAGCCCGGCTTCCACCAAATCTGGGATCATTGGATCATTTTATTGGAAGCAGTGAGTAAAAAGTGAATAGTATGTGACACAAAATCACTTCTCTGAAAAGGAATCGGATTAAAGACACATGAGCAAAAACCGGCCAGAAATCTATGACCTCGTGTGTAGACAGTTCCTGAGGGTTTTTGTAACTCTGCCACTTCCATATGAGATACGTTGACTCATTTCAGAGAGAGCAGGTTGAACGTTCTGATCGCTGCTCATCGTAGTCTAATACGATAACAACAATTACAGCTAATACGATTTGCATTCAACATTAGACACTGAAGCTGTTTACTTGAAAAATACCATCACTGTCAGGCATCTACTGTGTGTAAAATGTTGTTCAGGTGATTCTCTTTGTTCAAATAATTCTTGCTAGTTTTCAGCCTGCTTTAGGACCTTCGTTGAGCATTTAAGAAAAAGTATTCTCATATTCTCGCTGTTAGGAATACTTAGTTGGCTTAGACAGAGAGAGGGATCTTTTTGCCCCAGTTTCACTTTTTTATGTGAAATTTTGGGACAGAAATGTGGAGTCCACTGTTGAGAAAACCCAGCTGGAGCATTTTTCTTTCCAGAGGTTTCCCTTGCTGCCTTGAGGCACAGCAAGTGTTGTAAATAGTTTTAGATAAGGGGATGTGCAACACTGAATGTGGAGAGGCTGCTGGGGAGCTGACCTGCAGCTGACCCTTCATTCTGACACCTCTGGAAGGATTTCTTGTTTTGCAAATGAACATTGTTTCAAGAAAAAAAAAAATGCTGGAGTTTTGGCTCATACGCAGTGGAAAACAGCCCACATTCCTCCAAAGTAGACATTGAAATGTGAGCACTGTCAGTGTGGGAGGGAAGTGTTGTCTATGGGAGACAGAGAAGCACTTCAAGCCACAATGCAAACACGGACTTCTCCGTATCTGTGACATACAGAGGTTCACCCGTCTTCACATTAGCGCTGCACGAAGAAAGACAGGCTGCTGGCAAAGCTGTAAGACAGGCTTGCAAACGTCAAATAAACACTGAACTATTCTCTTCAGCTCGGTCCATGTACGGAAGAAAGCATCAACTTTACTTGATTATTTGATTTCTGCTTTTGATTCTACAATCAAATTATGTTTTATTATTATTATTTTTTTTAAAAACAAAACAAAACAGAGAACTCTTTGCCGCCATTGTCTTTCAGCTGTCTGTGGTAGTAAGTGCAAACCAAAACAATGAGCTGAAGGACACAACAGCTTTATAAAGAGCAGATATTTACAGCTTATGTGAGATTTACACACGTAACTGTGATAGTATCAGTGACGGCCTTAAAAAATGTCTCCAACTGACTTTGTTCCAGCGTTAAAGTGTAACGTTGGATATAATTCAGTATGAACCTATTTGTTGACAACATTGCATGCATTTTTAATGTTTTCGGAGCAACACAATGAGACCAGTTAAACGGCAGAACAAAACAACTGTATGGAAAATAGATTTGCTTGTGGCCATTTTAGGTCCTGTTTATACCATAGCCAGAAAAATACCAGACAAACTGAGCTACCAGTTACCAGCAAAACCGGCCCTTCACACAAGCAAAAAGATGCCAGAGTGTGTTTTCTTTGACTGAAGAACTGATCCCAGCTGGTATTAAAATATTACATAAATTCAAAATGCAAAGTCGCTTCTGTGCTTGGAAGTTGGCAGCAGTGCTGCTGAGAGAAAAGCAGGCTTCCTGTCAGCGTTTGGTGGTTGAAAGAACCACCGTAGTGGTCTCTGTAAAAGCCCCTGGGACGGGCCTCCAAACAGGCAACACAAAGATTTCTTCTTTTACCTACAGGGAAGCATTGTTTTGCATAGAAAAATACAGTTTGCACACTGCAGGAAATAACCAGAAAAAGTATACATAACCAGAGTAAATTGGTTTTCAGTTAGTTTTCAGAAACACTTCCAGCTCCATGTGTGCAAAACAAAGCAGGAACAAAAATAACTGAAACCATTTATATTTAAAGAGAGAACCTTTAAATCCTTTAGCTTCTCAGTTGTTTGACTTAGATGCTTTATAGTACTTTGAAATATCTCTTTGTGTTCTTGAAGACTATAAAAGCTGCTTTGATTTGATCTATTAATAATTTAAAACAAAAGAAAAACAGTACCCAAGGCATCTAAAATTTGTTGTGAGTTGAGTAGTTCTGATTTTGTGTTATTTAACTCAGCTTCTGCAGTTCATTACACCCTGAAATAAATCCACTTCTGTATCTGTGACGTGACACAGGGAGGACGCGCCACCTCCTGACAGCCGCCCAGGCAGTCGGCACACAGACCGGAGCGCCGCTCAGCGCTCGCAGGTCATGTACTGTCAGGTAGAAGGCAGCGACATGGGCTCCTTCAGCAGTGGATGCAGAGACCCCCCCTCCAGCAACCACCATGGAAGCACAGCAGTCAAATACACTTCCATCAAATACGACAGCAAGTTTGGCTACGCAGTGTGAGAGGACACAAGGAGACTTCTACCTTCTGTTTAAATTTACATTTCAGGACCGTTTGAATGAACAAATGAATCACCACATGAAGCTACATCCACAATGATGCAGGTTTTTTTAAACATAAAACCTGGCATCCACACTACTCCACTTTTACCTTTGAAAACAGAACACTTAACTGCAGAACCCATTTTAGTTTGTAAACACTTATAAATGGACAAATCTGGAAGCATTTAGGAACCATGACTTATGGAGCACTCACAGCCCTGCCCAGCTCAGATGAGCCCTTGAGTCTGCTTGGTTTGGGGTTCTTGGTTGGGTGACGAGGTGACCAGATCCAGTCCTGGAGGGCCGCTGTTCTGCATGTTTCTTTCAGCCTCTGGCTCTGATGCTGCTCCCCCAACAGCTGACTGCAGATCAGTGTTGCATCTCCAGTCCAGTCTGTGGTCCAGGTGAACACAGATGTATTTATACTCTTGTACTGATGACAAGCTGATGGTGATCTATTCATTTTAATCAGGTGTGTTGAGACAATATATGTGCAGGACACCGACATTCCAGGACTCAAAATTAAGCCACAAATTCAGTCATATTTTCTGTGGTATTCTCCAATGTGTTGATTCTATGAAACTGTGTCTGCTTTGAGTAAACAGTGATTATTAATGATAAGTCAATCAAACTTTATTTCTATAGAACCCTTCAAACAAATAAAACGCAACTCAAAGTGCTTTACCCTATATAAACGCTTGACAAAATAAATATGCTTTGACTTTAAGTTTCAAAATGTCCAAATCTGTGGCTCCTCTCAGGTCCTCCGGCAGGCTGTTCCACCGCTTTGGAGCGTAAACGCTGAAAGCAGATTCATCAGATGTTTTAGTTCTTGATTATGGAACAACTAAGAAGAACCAGAGGATCTGAGGTTCCTTCCTGGTTCATAAACTAAAAGCACCGCAGAGATATACTCTGGTGCAAGGCCACATACAGGACTGTCTCAGAACATTAGAATATTGTGATAAAGTTCTTTATTTTCTGTAATTAAAAAACATGAAATGTCATACATTCTGGATTCATTACAAATCATCTGAAATATTGCAAGCCTTTTATTGTTTCAATATCGCTGATTATGGCCTACAGCTTAAGAAAACCCAAATATCCTATCTCAAAATACAGGTGACAGGTTGCCAGTGTAAAGATTTTAAAGCAGGTGTAATTGATGCTTCAGTGGAGCTGCTGAACTTTGAATTAATTGTAGTTGATTTATTGTATTCTTTGGTAGAACAGAGGAGAGCGTCACAATAGTCTAACCTGCTGGTGATGAAAGCGGGCAGCAGTCTCTCTGTGTTGGTCAGAGAGAGAACAGGCCTCACTTTGGCAATGTTTTTTAAATGGTAAAAGGCAGTTTTTGTTTTCTGGTGTACATGTGGTTTAAAATGAAAATCCAAATCAAATATAACAGGTTCTTTACTTCTTGACTTGAATTTAGCCCATATGAACTTAATTTGGAGGCAGGTTTGTCTCTCTGAGCTTCAGAACCAATGACAAGAACTTCTGCCTTTTCCTGGTTGAGCTTTAAAAAAAATTGTGACATCCAGACTGTAATATCTAAAATACAGCTAACAAATTAGTCCATTTGCCCAGTGTCCTCAGGAGACACGGCTGCGTCTCCTGAGGACACTGCCTAGGGGTAACATGTAGAAGTCAAAAAGAAGTGGTCCTAAAATTGATCCTTGTGGTACCCCACAGGTATCCTTGTGTTCTTTGGAGGAAAGCTTGCTTATTGTTACAAAGAATTTTCTTCCATGGAGGTCGGAAGTAAACCAGTTAAAAACACTACCAGACAGGCCAACATGAGTCTACATAAAAGAATTTTGTGGTCAACAGTGCCCAGATCAGCACTGAGGTCAAGTAGTACCACAACTGTAAGTTTGTTTTTGTCCAGGCTATTTCTGATGTTGTTTACTACTTTTAAGATGGGTGTGTCCTAAAACCTGAATGAAACATTCCTAATTTAGAGTAAGAGTTAAAAAAATGTAGTTAAGTGAGTAAAAACTAGCTTGTGTGCCGTGTTGCGATGTAATTTCTCACGTAGAAGTGGCAAGGGGATCCGCAAGGACGATCTGCAACAAAAGTTAATCCCAGCAGAACCATTGAAGGTCGTGTGCTTTAATGCTGGTGTGGATCTTTTCCCAGACGGAGTTGAAATACAGATAAATAAAATACTAATGTTACATAATACCGTTAGCAAAGCTTTGCTGTATTCTGATTTAAGATTTAGCTCATGTTTTAATGTTGTTGAAATGTGACCCTTTACCTCATTATGCATTATTGTTCAATAAATATTGAAAGAAAAAAAAACAATAGTATTCTAAATGACACAGTCTCAAACTTCAATCAAAAGAAATATTTATTTCATCATAGACCTCATTTGGAAATATTCAACCATTCAAAAAATTGTACACAATTAGGTACTTATTTTTCCAAGGATGAACTGACAGGAGTTGACATTAATAGTCACATGCACTGGGTTTTTGTCCACCACATAAAAAGCGACCGCACCCCCTCCCCCCCATGACACCCTATCTTTACATACAACATGGAGGCATCCTGATTGTCCCCCCTCACACAGTGGCAGGACTCTGTTTCTCAGGACGAGTGGTCTGAACAATATAACACACATCATCGACGGTCTAAAGTTTAGAAACTAAACATATGAGCTTCCTCTGCTCTACATCGTCTCTGTGAACCAGCCGGAGCTGATGTGCTCAGCGTTGTACTTTACCTCTCAGTGGAGGGCGTGACGGCAGTCCAACTGGTTTTCATGACTGAACAGTTTCCTGAACATTTTGCAGCAAGACTGCAGTCTTATTAAAGTGTGTTTGAGGAAAATCTTGGATGTGGGAGGTAAGGCAAATATTTATGAAGGTGTCATGTAATGAAAAAAAGAAATCTGAGCTGACGTAGCAAACAAAGGATCCATAGAACAAAAAGTTAAAGGGCAAGTGATCCATCTATGCTCTCCATTGAAAAACTGAAGAAGGCTGTTTGTCAGCACACTGTGGTTTAAATGCCCGCACGTCTGAGAAGTGGTTTCAGCACCAGGAAATAACTGGGATTAAAAGGGAACAATGAGCACAGCAACTCCAGGAAAATCACAAACATGATTAAGAGTTCCTTCTATGAATTCATGTCTTGTACACAGAGCTTCCTTTCAGGTGACAAATGATCCAACACAGCACCAGAAGGAATTTTTCACAAAAGTTATTGACATTTACCTGATCATCTGAAAAATAAGTGTAAAAAAAAAAAGAAAAGAAAAAGAAAAAAAAGTAAGGCAAGGTGCACAAATCATAATGATCCATTAAACCTCATGCAGACAAGAAAGATTGCTGAATCTGGTTTGAAATACGTAAAAAGACGGCTGTTGATTCAGCTCGCAGACTTAAAAAGGAAGTGTGATTCTGTGCAGGAAGCAACAAACAATGAACTTTGAGTTAGAAGTGTGACATTGCCTTTGGACTTGAATGTCTTGATGGTTCCCTTTCGCATCCAGCTGATTGCACCCACAGGCTTGTGACAACAAGATGTGATTACTGTTGGCTAAAAAAAAAAAACAACCTCCAGCTGTCTTTGTGAGTCCATCTAGTTTCCAGTTAGGAGGAATGTTTTTTTTTTTTGTTTGTTTTTTTTGGAGGGCTCAAAAGGCGAGCTGCCCCCACAATATTATATTAGTTCCTCTCCCCTCCTTTGGTAAAGTCCTCTGTATGTGGACAGACTGTCTTCTTGCAGGTGGCAGATGTTCTTTACTGGCGGATGCTGAGGTTCAATAAGCAATGATCATTCTTCCAAGGCACCATACTGTACATTGTTTTGTGTGTGTGTGTGTGTGTCTGTATGTGTGTCTGCGTGTGGGCATCTGTCTATGTGGGCCGTGCATGGGCACATGCATACATGGAGAAGTAAAACCAGTCCACAAATTCAAATCCCTCCAGTGGTGTCAGCCCACAAGGCATCACCATGACAACTAAGGCAAAATCTCTCGACATGAAAACACAGCTTTTTTTTTTTTTTACCTTTTTACTTTATTTTGTCTGATCTGATTCTTTGCGTGAACCAACTTCCCCACAATAATCCTTAGTAATGATAATAATCTCTATTCAATAAATTATCTATACTGTACAATTAATTCACCTCCACAGACCTGCAACATAGGGGAGCCTTTTTCAAAGTAAAGCTATCAACATGTAATTTCTGCTGTGTCCTCATTTTAGTAAAGTCTCTGCAGAGCCCAGACTAGTCTGCAGACAGCACACCAGTTCTTACAGTTCTTATTCTTATTTCCTGTGCAGAAATTAAACAGGGCATCCTGTAAAAAAAGCTGATGCATAATTGAAGATAGACAAACAATTAAAATTCTTGCTGAAAAATGATTATCCAGCAACATTTAAAAAAAATAAAAGGAAAAAAACCCTTCTTTCCTCCTCCTGGAGAGAGAGAGAAAGTCTTTGTGTTTGAGGACAGTAGACAGAAGTTGGTTCCTGGTTTAAAACAAGCTGGGCCACCAAAATCCAAGCCCTACTGCACTCCTTCTTCATCCACGTAGGTTGACGGAAACCATCCAATCTGCAACATGAAACAGCAGGGAAACATCAGGCGGGCACTCTCAGACGAGCTATATAATATTAAACAGAGGAGATAATGCAAGCAGTAGGGTGAGCGTTTGGATACGTTTGTCCACATGTGGACCAGTGGAGACTTTGTGATAACAGTTCCAAAGGATGTGAATTATTATCAAATACAAAAATAGAAAAAAAACAAAAAAAAAAACAACCCACAAACAAACAAAAAAACCTCAAAGGCTACTTCAAAAGCTACTTCAGCCGTTGCTAAGTAACAGCATCACATAATGGGGCTCAGTTTTCTTAGATTTGATCTAAATGTTAGAATGTGGGAGGTGGAGCTTGTTGACATTTCAAAGACAGAATGGAAAGAATGAAAAGAAAATCTGAAGTGTGCTCTTCCCGTTTTTCCTGCTGAAGATGAACTCCTGGGTAATTTTTCAGATGGCTTTTGCTCTTGACTAAGTTAGTTTTCTATACAGAGTGCATCTATACTTAGAGCTAGTGAAGAACGCATCAACAGAAGATGTGACTGGTTCATTTCATGGCTCTCTACATGATGAGAAGCAAAGTGCATTAGTTCGCTTTACGTCTTTCATCAGCTCAACTCTTTTAAGTCTTAACAGGGAGTTTTTTTGCTGTTTTATATAACGCTTCAGATATTGAACATAGAGGCACTTTTTACTTTTGTGTAATTTGTATAATCTGTATAAATAAATACATAAAACAAGCAAAAAAACAAACAAACTTCAATTTTATGCTTTTACAAAGCACATATACTTTCTACTTTTTATCATCAAATGATCAAGCAGAATGCATGCATGTGTGCAGATGGACCACCCCAAAAAAAATTCAAATAAAAAAAAAAAAGATTCTGGACGTGGATCACTGGAAAAATGTAACATATTGAAGGTGCCATTCTTAATCCATAGGGTTCAATATGACATTGGTCCACTCTTTGCAGCTATAACAGCTTCAAGTCTTCTGGGAAGGCTGTCCACAAGCTTTAGGAGTGTGTTGATGGGAATTTTTGACCATTCTTCCAGAAGTGCATGTTTGAGGTCACACACTGATGTTGGACCAGAAGGCCTGTCTCTCAGCCTCTGCTCTAATTCATCCCAAAGGTGTTTTATCAGGTTCAGGTCAGGACTCTGTGCAGGCCAGTCCAGTTCATCCACACCAAATGAACTGAAATGAAAGTCTCCAAAAAGTCTTGGTATGCTGACGCATTCAGAGTTTCTTCACTGGAACTAAGAGGTCAACGTTTAGTTGTATAACACGTTTCATAAACAAAGGCAACTGAAAGTGCTTTACAAAGGCATTGATGAAGATGGAAGCAAAATGAAACAAAAATGAAATAAACTCAATTAATAAAAACAACAATTTAAATGTATAATTAAATCACAGGGAAAAAAGGCAGATTTGGACAGAAATACGGATTAAAACATCTTAGAATGAAAAAAGAATAAATGAATGAATAAAGAAAAGCACAGGAAACTGCAGTTGTCATCTCAAATGTGCCTCGAGTTTATTCCATCCAATGGCCTCATATAATTAACTGATTTATAAACTAACAGCACTTTCAAGTGTATTCTGTAGGTAACTGGTTGCCACTGGTTCTGTTTGTAACTGGTTGTAAGGACCTCAGAACAGGGGTAATTACACCATAATCCTCCTCAACTAAATTTTGCACTTGGACAACAAGGTCAGACAAGCATCGTTCTCCTGGTAACCGCCAGACCCAGACTGGTCCACTGGATTACCAAACAGAGAAGTTTGAGTTGTCAGTCCAGAGAACAGAGAGTCCAGTGGTGGTGTGCTTTATAGCACTGCAGATGTTTTGCATCAGTAATGTCAGACTTGGATGCAGCTGCTCGGCCACTGAAGCTGCATCTCGAGCTAATCTGAAGACCACGTAAGGTTTGGAGGTCTGTCACTCATGACTCGAGGTTCGAGTTCTAACCTCTGTGCATGATGTGCGTCAACATCTACTGATCGCACTGTGTGACTTTACGTGGTCTACCAGTTTGTGGCTGAGTTTGCTGTCGCTCCACATCGCTTTTATTTAATACCAGTAAAAGATTAAAAACATTAATAACAGTTGATTGTCGAACATTTAGAAATTTCAAGACTGGACTTATTGGACCTATCATAGGACCATGCTGGAATTCACTTTGATCCCAACTGTGACCCATTCTTTCACAAATGTTTGTTGAAGCAGTCTGCATGAATTAGTGTTTTATTCATACACCTGTGGCCATGGAAGTGACTGGAGCACCTGACTTCAATTATTTGAATGGGCAAGTTGATCATTTTGGCAATATAGCGTACATACATTTGATCCAAATGAAGTTGGTTTCACACTGCTGATCACATAAATCCACCAAACAACTGTTCTCCTCACATCCAGTTCAACTTTACGTGCCTCTAAATGTTATTCATTGTTTTAAAGACAGGCGTAAGTCTGATCGAGGGGTGGTTTGTCACCATTTCAGTGAACTGAAAGACAATAATCAACGGGATCCTTTCAATGCTAATGTATTATTATTTTTATGGCACTGCTACAGTTAATATCTTCAAGGCTAGCTTGAATAAGACAAACATACTCAACAAGTCCTTTGTTGTTGACAGCTTGTGAGTCGTTGTTGACAGACAACAAATTGAAGGATGAAAATGATAAGAAACAAACCAGGCAAACTCATGGAGATCATCAAGACAAGTGGGAGGCTTTTATAGAAAATGACAGCTCAATATTTCTTTCTTTCTTTGTTTTCATTTTGGTGAAACCCACTATAACTTTTGAAAAACAAAACCCATCCATCCATCCCTCCATCCATCCACTTACATTAGTTGGTGAGGTGGGCTGGGATTACACCAGTCTTAGCAGACATAAGCACCAGCCACCTCCTCCAGTTTCTTCCAGTTTCTCGTGGCCACCGTGCTATACTCAACCCAGCTGATAAATAAAATCTCTTCTTTGAGTCCTGTGTTTGCCCCATGACCTTCTGCTGGTGGGGCACATTTGAAGCGCCTTCTCTAGGAGGTCTCTGTCCAGATGCACAAACCACCTCTACTGGCTCTTCCTCATGCAAAGGAGCCGACTTTATTTATCATCAACCTAAGCCTTTATGAAAGCCAAGCCATGATTCAGAGGATTCTTGTGGTCTGTGCCTCAAAGCTCATGACCAAAGGTGATGTCTGAATGCAGACTGACCTTCTGATCCCTTCTCCCTTCAGTATCTTTTCCAATTTAGAACAATGGCCTCTGATTTGCAAATGCCCATTCTCATCCTGCTTCAAACTCTAGTTTTCCCCTGGTAGGGTGGACCAAAAGAAACTGGTCCCTGGTGAGGAGCCAAAGTGGGATTTGATAAATGATGATTTCAACAGCTACCCAGATACTGTTCTGAGATTAAGGTTATCAAGATTTCAACCAATAGCCAGGCTTAGAATGAAAAGGAACTGATATACATAGTACAGGGGGAAACTTAAAGGTCCAATATATATACAGTTTTTATTTCAATTCATATCGAACAAGCACCACAATAGAGGTTTCACTGGATAACCTAAAAGAAAAAGGTTAGAGCTGATTTTCCGACTGATGTGCTTAATCAAGTGATAAAGATAACTTTTCGACACCAGAGTGCAAAAAAGTTTAGCTCAGTGACTGTATGGATACACCATCTGGCTCCGTAGCAGCACATAAATATGCTCAAATTTACAGCTTTAGGAGAAAAGAGTAAATAATCCTAAAATAAAAAGCTGGCACTGAACCCACTTTCATAACCATAACCAGGTACATCTCCCAACAGCCAGGTTTTATATATATTTTTTTATTTTTGGGTTTTTTTTTTGGTCTTGCAACCACCTGCGTGTATTTATTTATTTTAGACAAATTTGTGGTTCAAATTTAGTCTCACCTGTTCCCAAAAAGCCCACGCTGAGTACTTTGAGTGACTGGCTACTTATGAACATGTCCAACCTGCTGAAGTCATGGGTTGAACACGTGCACATGCATTGGTGCACGTGCTTTGATGACCTTCAGCTATCATGCAAGAATGTCTGACGTTTCTGTGGCTGCTGTTTTTGAAATATGTTCTTCCTTAGTTGTTTTTGTTTTGGGTTTAAAAACTGTTGTTCATTATCTATCTTGTAGAATAGAATAGAATAGCCTTTATTGTCATGGTAGGCTACTGTGTAATACAGTGAAATCCTACAGAGCCATCATGCACCATAAAGATAAAAAACAAACAAACAAACAAACAACAATAAAAAAAAGGGATATGGAAGACTGAGTGACTGTGTGTTCCCATCTGTGGATGCAGTTCGGATGGCCCAGGGAAAGAAGCTGTTTGTTAGTCTGCTGATGTGGGACTTGATTTGCCTTAGACGTCTTTCAGAGGGTGTCAAGTCAAAGGGGGGGGTGGGCAGGGTGTGAGGGGTCTCCTGTTGTGACCTCGCTGGTTTTTCTGAGGCAGCAGGATGTGGAGATGTGCTCCAGGGTAGCAGAGGGCAGCCTGTGAAGCCTGCGTTCCACACACCCAGACAGTATGTGAACACGCTCAGCACAGAGGAATGATGGAAGACCAGCAGCAGCTCCTGGTCCAGGTTGGTCGTCCCGAGGACGCGCAGGAAGTGTAGCTGCTGCTGAGCCTTCTTCACCAGGGCCTTGATGTGGTAGGTCCAGGAGTGGTCTGCAGAGATGCAGGTGGCCAGAAACCTGAACCTGTTCTCCATTTATGAGCAGGGTGTGGTCCTGTCTTTGCTTTCTGAAGTCCATAATGAGTTCTTTGGTCGTTTGGATGCTGAGTGACGGGATGTTTTCTGAGCACCAGAGAATTGGTTGTCTTTTGTTTGTTTTGTGTTGCTTTGCAGTTGTTTTGTCCACCCCTGCCCCTTTCTGTCCCCTCAGCCTGCGTTGTCCGATAACCTTCCCAATTAAAAACAATAAAGACTGCAACAGGAGGAGTCTTTTGTTTCATTCATGCATTCATTCATTTTTAATCAATCTAAAAAAAAAAAAAATTAAACACCTCCAACATTTGCTTCCAGCATGGACTTCTCACTTTTCTGCGTTGCAACACTTACTCTTCCGTTAGCCTCTCCTTTCCACCAGCCCTGGTCTCCACCGATCTTGCTGTAGATTTTGACGATATCTCCCTCTCGCAGGGAGAGCTCTCTCATGTCGCGCGCTGCAAAGTTATACCTGGCCACTGCAGTACTGACCACCCGAGGAGTAAACACTGGAAGCGGGAACAGTGGGAACTCAGTCCTTTTAGTTTTACACACAGTATCGTCAAAAGAAGTACTCTGGTAATAAAGACCAACAAACCTATCTATTTTTGACATATTGGCAATGATTAGTTATGAAGTGTAGAGGGGGAAGATGGTCAGATCAGTGTTCAGTGAAACACACTGTTATCAAAATAGGATATTAATGCAATCAAGGTTAAGACAACAAGTGGCTGCATCATGGCAGAGGAAATGGGTTTCCTATTCTTGATTTAATAAAGAAATGTCAACTGGGGCTTCCGAGACACTGAAATGTAAATGAAAAGCTTGCCACAGAGAAGAAGTAATAAGGTTTAGAGCACATAAGCCTATTAAGTAATTAAAGGAGATGAGGTACAAGGAAACGATGAAGAAGAGGGGAAAAAAGTACCTGACCAGAAGGGAGCAGAGCTCTGAGAAGAGGAGAAGTTCAGGCCCTGTGGACTGAGGAAGGAGAAGTTGTAGGAGGCGCAAGTGGCTGCTGAGAGGAGGAGAGAGAAAAAAAAGAGAGACAGGAGAGAGGAGGAAAATAAAGCTGCAAACTGTCTGAGGTACATGCATGCAGAGCTGGAGCCAGAAAAGCACAGTTAAACACCAGAATGCACCTCCTCACGACATTTATTCTCTTGGTATCATTATTTCACTGCTTTCACAGTTTTAATCTCCTATTTATGTAGTCTCTCTTTGTGTTTTGCTTCATTTTACATGAAAGCCTGCAAAGAGTACTTATTTTGTCCACAGCTGAATTGGCTAATCTTTCGTCCAAAAGCATCAAATTCACCTGCAAAAGAGGAGAATGTAATTTTATTTCTGTGTTATTGTCATTGTATACTTAAATATTGTACTGTGGCATTATACATTAAAAGCTACACAACAAGATCACTTTTTTTTGGTATTTTCAGTCACATGCACCTCATTCTACAAACAGCATTTGTGTGGCTCCATGTTTTTCAAAGGAAAGCCAGAAGCCGATGCCACTGGCTGTGGCTGTTAACAACCCCAAATCAAGCCTGCTTCTACAGTGTGTTAAGGACATGGGTTTTGAAGTAAAACTGTACATGCAACAAGACTGCAATCACAAAAAGGCCATATTGTGCTCTTTCGAACACAGTCAAGAGCAAGAGCTGTCCCCATCCATTTCCAAATTCATCCAAAAGCAGAGGGAAATGGTCTGGCTGGAGAGACCAGTTCGTCCTTTGTGCAGAGCAAGCAGACAGAGCAGTGCAGGACAGACGCCAGCGCAGGGCCAAAGCCAGAACTCATACAGTAATGAACAGCGAAGGGAGCCAACTGAGGCTCCACAAACCACTGAGTTAGCTGACCTCCCCTTTGTCACTCTTTATCATTTAAGACTGCTCGTCTGTTCACCTTTGGCCTCCCTCAATTTCTCTCTGTACGAATCGAGAGAATCTCTGCGTTTGGCAGGAACAGATAAGCATGGAGACAAATAGAGCAGGAGGTAGTCTGTTATTTTAATCTCACTAACTACTATAAAGCTGCCAAGGTGGCAGAGAGGGACTAAATTTGTAAGCTGGACCAGCATATTACAGCATCTCCTCTGAGACAAATTAGCATAGTCATAATTAGTAATGGAGGCAGGTGGATGTATTAGGGTGGTGTGCAGTTCCTCCCTGAGCCAGAACACTGAGAGTGGGATTTCCCCTCCAATTATCCAAGTCCATTTCATAACGGCAGCAGGCCTGTCAAGGAAGCACATTTTGTGTTGTCTTGGATTGAATATGTATGCGGATGGTCTCGGTCTGCCCTGCAGGATCCCTTCAGATTCACAAACTCGTCCATTCAATGGATACGTCTAAAACCAAATAAACCATATTATCAGCATTGCCAGAACATGTCTGAGCTCTTCACGGTCTCTCTACTCTCCAGAGGTAATTCCTGCAGAGGAAAGTCCCATAATGTCATTACCCGAGGCTAATGACCAGAAGTGAAAGTCACAAACCATGAAGGTCAACTAGTTCATTAAGAGCGATACAATGAAGCATCAGGCGTAGTTAGACTTTGATGAGTAGCAGACAATCATATGCAAGCACTTGTTGATCCAATCGACTTCGTGTTTCATAACATGTAGCCGTCATTTAATAGGCCGTCATTTCTGGGAATCAACTGAATGCATCAGTGCATCAAACATCAATGACTGATGAAGTTATCACAAAATATTTGTTCTGTGAGCTAAGCTCCAGTATGTACTGATGATTAATGGTGCATATTTTTGGCAAAGCGAGAATAAAACAAAACTACATTAATGAGGAAATAAGGAAGCAAGAAATGTCTGCAACATTTATGTGTTTCCTGTTTCCTCAGGCTGTGTGCCAGTTCTGTCTCATATTAGTTGGAAGGAGGCAAACATTTGAGATCGTTACCTGGTGAGCGAGCCCGTGTTAGCGAGCGTTCTCTCGCCTTGTAGGGGTATCGCAAAGTGGTATCTAACAACTTGAAGCTCTCTTTTAGTGAATGGGTCTGATAATACTCCACCAGCTCCTGTTGCACATGAGAAAAAAAACAGAAATTCAATTTGTCTGCTGTTTAATTTCAATTAGTTTTTGTTGGTATACGTCTTACCAGAAGGCTCTCAAACTTCTTGGCCTCAGTGATGTGAATCCAGCTGTCTTTTTCGATGACTTTGATGTGTTTTACTTCATCATTGAATCTGTAAAGAGAAACCACGTAAGGGCGTGTTAAATACTGTTTTTTTTTTTTTAATCAAAAATCATTTTACAGAATTATTAATACATATATTGTAGCTCATCTCGGGGGCAACGTGTCCAGCTGCTCAAATGCATATTTTGCATACATTATTGCATACATTTTAAACAATTTTCAAAAGAAAAGCTAAACAGATTTGTTTACTTTATCATGCAAATGTTGGTCCCTGCAGACATTCTGCACATGTCATGTCCCTCTCCCAGTGCATCAGTGTATGACAGCTCCAGTAAGAGCTCCAACATCTATTTATCTTTGGGATGCATTCTTTCAGAAGAGGAGCAAACAAATTTGTCTTTAAAAAAAAAAGGCAATTACTGAATGGTAATTAGCTGTAACCAAAGAAGCTCAGAAAAAGCTGACTTGGGCTTCCCGTGATGATTTTTGTTTCCCATGACATACGGATAAAACCCCCCCTTGAGAAATTTTCTGTCCTGTAAGAAGTGAATCGCTCACTTGATGCTGATGGCGAACCTCTCCGCCTCAGCTGTCCTCTCTCTGATAAGGTAGGTTCCACTGCTGTGGGATTTTAAAAGGTTATCCGCCTGCTGGCGCTCCATGTTCCCTGCAAACCTACAGAGAAGCAGAATTAGAGATGTGACCTCCATGTTTATGTTATTGACCGACACACTGAAGGCTTTGGAAATACTTAACATGAAACAGCCGTGTAGTAATTAATCTTTTACTTGGGAGTCAGCTTGCTTTAAATTAAGCAAGTGCATTAACAGTGTAAATCTTTACCATTAGATCTGAACTAATTATAGAGTAGAATCTGTGGGGGTAATGGCACTACAGCATACAGTCTACTGGGCCATTAAATTCACAACACAGAGAGGTTAGGGACCTTACCAAGGATATCCATAGTAGTCTGATTCCCTTGAAGACTGCCGGCTGGATAATGACTGGAAGGGCTGTCACAAATGACACCAAACAAATAAGGACATGGGAATATCAAGGCTTACTAACTCATTTATGCATGCTGCATATGGCACATTGGCTGTACAAAGGTCACAAAGGAGAAGAAGGAGGGCTCCGTGAGGCCTTCAGAAATAACACCCACAGTTATGATGTGGTTCCTGCTGCGTACAAGAAGCTTACCTTTGGGTCCAAGCAAGGTTTTACACATGAACTGGGGAAGAAGCCACTCTTTTGTGTTTGTATTAGCTTCCCCTGCAGGATAAAGGCAAATTTATTATTACATAACAAAGAAACGCTTCAGAACAGTACACAGACAGGAAAACAGAAAAAAAACATAAATAAGTCCATGTCATCATCATGAGTGATCAGTGTAAAACAAGAATCCAGCAAAATAAATGCCTGGAAATAGTCACTCTGTAGCTTGATGTATGTGATCTAAAATGTGAGACTTTGGTGCCCCCAAATGGTGATATTGCACCAGTTTTTAATGGGAGTGGATCATTCTTCTAAAGACAAAATATGCTGAAAGTAAGGCAATGAAAAAAGACAAAAGCTTTATAGCTGCTGTATTTGCTTTACAGCGCGTACACATGACACCGTGTGCGTCTCATTACATATTGATGTTTTATGATGTGCTCAATAAGAACACATCTGTCAACATTACCCATCAGTGTCAGACAGAAGCCGAGGCGCTTTCACTGTCTGCAGCCTGGAGGAATCGATTGTGAGCAGCACGCCCTCTCACATTGCACAGAGAGATTAAACTGCCATGCTGTCGAGTGTAATAGCTAAGATAAATTCACAGCATCAAAAAGTTGCCCTGAGTCACTCTGAGAAAAGAAAGCGTGATATTCACATATAAATTCAGTGATTCAGCAGTGATGCCCAAAAGACCCTCCAGCGAGTTGAGATACAACTCCAATCATCCACAAGAATGATTTATCGTAGAGGACCCTCCAGATCTGCAGGTAAAGCACCTCTTCTGTTCCACTAAAGGACAAATAATAACAGCAGCAATGATGGAAATGATGCACGGCCTCTGAGAAGTCATGTGAAGAGAAATACTGCTCAGGCCTGCTGCTCCTCTTTCCCACAAAACACATTCACCATGAAGAAATTCCCAGCATTTCAGTGTGGTTACAAGATATCTAAAGCAATTTGGCTTTGGGATATAAACTTATTTGATTTCTTGTCATCAGTGATTCTCATACCACTCACATTTGTGCATAAAATGCAATGTGAAGTACACAGAGCAGCTGGTTTGTCTCAGTCCAAAAGCAATACATCCCATCCCTGCAACTCTGAATCATGTTAGCTGAATCTGAACAGAAATTACGCTAATGAAAACAACCACTCAGGGGTTTTAGGGTGGGCTGCTGCTTTTTGGCCACATTACTGAATTCTCTGCTTGGTGCTCAGCCTCCTCGCATAGACCACAGGACTCAACGAAGTCATAGCAAGAAAACACTGGCAGAGATAAATCAAATGAGATGTTGTTAATTAGCTAAATTTTGGTATCTTTGGAGGGTTTAACGTGTTACAGCTGCAGCAAATTGTGACAGACTCGCTGATCCTGCCTCCCACTGATCACCAACATTCATAATGATTCAGGAACATTTCCAGTAAAACAGCTGATGCGTTCATTTTGAAGTACCTCCCACCATGAGGTATCCGGCTCTCCCTTCAGCAGCTCAATGAAATCTCCTGTTTGGAAGCAGAGAGGTGTCTTCCCTGGAGGTGTTGGTGTGCCATGGTAGTTCCTCACTGCCACCATTTTTGGTCCTGGAAACACAGGCGAGTGTTTTCTAAAGTAAGTGGGAACGACTGTGAGTTTGTTGGATCTGTTTGGTGATGCTGTGGTACGCTGAATAAAACCACAGCATGCTAAGCAGAGGTTTGATCCTGGACTGGTTTTTACAGGTTCTGTCTTTCTTTGCATTTAAAACACCTTTTTATAGCTTATGAGGGAAATGCTAAATGTAACCGCAGTGTACTACTTCTAATCTTCCTTCCTTCGAACCATGGTATCCATCACAATAATTTGCTGCCTCCCTCTCTGGCAGGTTTGTAATGATGAAGCACAGCTTTCCACTAGATGGCAATAGAGAGCTGTGGTATTCGGCTGCAGCCACAACAACATTGACAGGTGACATCGAATCAAAAGTGTGCTTACCTGATGATACTCCAGGCTCCTGTGAAAAAAAAAAAAGAAGAAACAAATAGCAACAATAACACACTATTCTAAATGTTTTTATTGTACAGGAAAAGACAATGGCAATGAGAACACTTTGCTGTACTCACCAAGTCATGCGGATCTAAAATAAGACAAAAACATGTAGATTATTAAGGAATCATAACAAAGTTCACACAGCAAAATGTCAGAGGAACAGTGTATTGTGCATTTGTGTATTGTTGCACAGAATGCAGTGAAACTGCACGTGGAACTCTACATGGTTACTTTCCAAACCCCCTTGGTCACAATATTTCCTCCAATTCAGTCCCAATGTTTGTGCTTTCAGCCCTGCCCTATCAAGAGTAATAAATTTAGCTTTGCAAACAAGACAAAAGAAGCATGGGATTTGGTTGAAGGATTCTGAACATTAAAGATTCAAAGTTTAGGTTCACTCAGCTGTGCTGAACTGGATTCAACTTGAGAAAACAGGCCAACTATTTTCTGAACTCATGTTCATGAAATCTGGGGTTAAAACTTGGGGCAGTGACCCCCTGAAAGCATGGCAAGAGTCATTAAATGTGTTGGGGAGGCTACATGTAAAGCAAAGGGAGGCGGGGCACCGTTGTAAGAGAAAACTACAACATTTGAGTCTTCTTTTTGAGATTATGAGTAAATCAACGGATATATTATCCTTCCAGTTCTTCAAATACATTGTAAAATATGGTACAGTCGCATTTTCCTTATTTATACGGAGCTGTCATGCTGCATCACAACTACAGACTGTTTCATTCTCAAGGGTTCCAACCTGAAAAGGTTAAAAATCACCAGAGCAAATAATCCTGACTATATTCGCTAAAAGAACACTCCAGGGTAGGAAATGACAGTCACATGATTCCTCCTGACTCCCAGTTGCTGTTTCTCTCTTTGGTACCAAAGTCATGACACAATGAATTAACCCCACCTTCCCACCACCCCCCACCCCCATTTTCCTGCTGCGTAAAGTCACCTCAGAGCAGGACAGCATTATGTGACGGCAGGTTAAGCTCGTGCAAATTAGAGCGGTATCATGATTATTAAGGTCATACACATCAGTGATGCGTGTTGTACAGACTGCAATGAAAAGTTTTCAGGCTCTGCTGCACAACCTACAACTCAACTCAATAGTTTCTTTAACATGTAAAAAGGGAACACCTACTGATTTTACAGATAGTGATGACTTCTAGACACTCTTTGTGAGCTCCTGTTCCACAGCGAGAGCAGTAGTAGCCCTGATAGAAGATTCCCCTAGATAATTCACACAAACACACAGACACACACGCATCATTAATGCAAACAGGAAGTGTTTCAGACAGGCATTAACCTCCTGTGAAAAAAACATGCACAGGGGACCTCGGGCTTGTTCCTCCACTCTGCAGACTTCGATGCAAGTCTTTTATTATTTTCTGTTTTTGTAATTCTGCAAATTCACAGAGTCAACACACTCCCCAGAAGCCAATCTGCTCCAAAGGTGTATTTGTTATGGGAAATGTAATGGCACATGCATTGCGCACTGCCATGTGGAATAGCAAGTGCCATAAATCACAATGGGATCCACCGAGGCTGCAGCACTAATTAGCATCTAGGATGCTGGTCCCTGCCTCCACCAGCTCTGTGAATTTAGGTCAGCAATGCCATGAAATTTGTGGGTCAACACACAAAGTGGAGTTTAGCCGGCTTACTGTAATAGAGGTGAAAGTGGTGATCCATGGCACGGGTGGGTGGCGCCTGCTGCAGCTGAGTAGCGTTCTCACATGAGAGAGCGTGTTCAGCTGTAGAGCTGGGGGGGGGGACGTGTGTTTAAAAATATCCATCTGCGCTGAACACTCATCTGACGTAAAAGACTTTTTTTGGCCTCTATTAACAGTCAGGAGAGACAGGAAGGTGGGAGAAAGAGAATGGGGGAGCAAAGGGTTGCGAGGTGGGAGTCGAACTCGCGACCGCTGCACGAAGACCGAGCAGCAGCCCTCATTTGACATTTATGAGGTCCCGTTTTAGTCAAATGAATTATCTGTTTTTTTTGTTGTTTATCAAAATGGCTTCACTGCTTTTAATTCTTTCCTTTTAGATTTAAACTCAACAGCTTTACTGACTTTATTCTTGTAATGATGTAAAATACTGCGTTTTTATGAGCTTATCTCAACACTGGTTTGCCGTTGCTCTTTTAATTGCATAGTTTTTGTTGTACCTTAGCTCAGCCTAAAATGCAGAAAAAGCCACATTCTAGCACATTTATAGCAGACTATAGAAGAAATTATATCTTTTTATCTCTGGGAGACAGATTCTGCTGCCACTGGATGAAACATGATAAAGCATGATAAAGCTGTTTCCCCCAACAGTTTCCAGGCTTAGTTTTAAGCAAAAATTAGCTTGCAAATGACAGTAACATCATATATGTGGATTATGAAACAGAAAAAACTTCAGGAGAAGATTTTATTCATGACCCTGGTATCGCTTTTAGCCAACAGTTTGACAGATTGTTCAACCATTGCATAAAACATATATATTGCCTGGGCTATAGACTCTTTGTCTCTGTAAAAACTGTTTTCCTGCCAACTGTAGAAAGATATTTATTTATATACCTGCTGAATACTGATAAAAGACAGCCTTTGGGAAGACTGGAAGAGGGTGCATTATTAATTGCAGAATATGAGCACATAAGCACGGAGTTTTCAGGGTTTTTACCTTAACAACATCTTGCAGGCTCGACAGTTTGTGTTCTTATCAAATGTGTGCATTTGGAAGTTGTGCTGGTTGGCAGTGGCTCTCTCTGGTTTGATGTTGGACCTGGATGAATTAAAAAAAAAAAAAATGCATGAAAAGAACTGATCTCACAAGACGGCTAATACCAGTTCCATTTCCATGTCATTCAAATTGGATCATATATATGTTTCAAAAACATTTAGTTATTTATTACAAAGACAGTTTATATTTAGATTAATTCACTGAACTGCAACTCAGATCTCATTAAAGTACACTTACATGGCCATTTCAAACTGTTCCATCCACTTCCTCTTTGTTTCTTCCGTTTTACAAAAGAACTGGAATCCCTGCTTTCCTTGCAGGTGGATCAGGTAGAAACCATAAGACCACTAGAGAGAAAAGATGAGTGTAGAACAGATGGCAGAGAGATGTGTGGATGGCAGTGACAGAAGGATGTGGGCAAAGAAGCTAGTGATTACAGCACTTCTAGCCAAGTATGCCTAGGACTGTAAATATGGTCCAATTTAATTCACAACTACAAGATCATCTTCATGCTTTAGCAATGCATCTGAGCAAAAGCCAGTCAGCCAGTCACAGAACGGTATAAGTGGAATCAAGGCATGACCCCCGAAAGAACACCACTTCCAAAAATAGGCCTCATTGAGAAGATGAGCTTACCATTTTTCCACTTGACTGGTAAGCATGCAAAAAGAAAGACACCAGAGAAAGACCCAGTTACACATGCAAACATGGCCAGACACATGCAGATTCAAAACAAAAAGCCATGTTAGACCGGTGGCGGAATGCACTGCTTTCATGAATCCTAAATGACCTCTGTTGCATTTACATGGTCTGTGGAGCATGGACAAGCACGATGCACATTTGGCTCTTTAATGCATTATGTGTATGTTTTGTTTTTGAAATCACCATTACCGAACTCCTTGAGCTCAAGGACAAGATTTGTAATGAATAAACGGCCTGTTTGATCGTGCACACGAGCAGGACTCCCTCGACAGAGATCTCACTGTTTAATATACATTTCTGGTCCGTTTCATTTCAGGCCCAAGCAAGTCTTACTATTTTCTTACCTTTTTCATATCTCTGTTGTTCATAGGGTCATCTGACATTTTGTATGACTGCAGTTCAATAATTTCTTTCAACTCATAGCTGTAGCCTTTTCTCTTGCAGACAATGACCACTTTGTCAAACAGGAAGATATACCTGTAAAAAAAACATATTTAATAATATAACAATATGTAATCATCTGGAAAAAAAGGCCACAGTTAGAGGTGGATTTTGTACATTTTTTCCTGCTGAATTCTGACTCACCGGTCTTGTTTTGTTCTGTTGACGATGGAGCACACCTTCAGTTCTCCATCTATCTTTGGCCTGCCATACTCCTCCAGCCTCACCTGCTGCTTAGGTTGCAAAGTGCACAGGGCGTCAATCTACCGCGTTCTACATCTACGTCTTTATCGCTTAAGCTATTTAATTATGACTGCATGGGTGTTGTCTGACGACGTTTGATTGACAGGGGGCCCGCTCGCCAACACTGACAGCAGCTTCATCATTTCTCAGAGCACATCCCAACTCAAACCAGTGGAAAGAGATAAAGAGCTCGCAGTGACTCGGATGAAATAAAATAACTATTCTGATGTAAAATTGCATATCTTATTATGAAGATGATGATTTGGTAACTTTCAAGGCCTTTAAACATGAATTTTTAGTGTTTAGCGACACTGGAGATGACAATACTTACAAGATTCTCTATTGAACTTTGGAATTCACTTATTTTTTTCAGTGTCTCATTGTCCCGCTTGACTTCATTGATGTACATGGCCAAGTCCTGAAAGAACGAGGGACGCATTATTTTCTCTTAGCTTCAGGATGACAAATATAATTTTCATTTGAACCAATCTGACTGGACTGAATACAACAAACTCTCAGTTTATTGTTGAATTATTACGCAATATTTTAATGTGGCCACTCATGAGGACACGGAAACACAAACCTGCATCGCCTCCAGAGCCTCCTTCAGTTGTTGTCTCTCCGGTCGGTCACTCGAGTGACTCAGAAGTTCCTGTGGAGGGATTTTATTAGTATTTTGTGTGCGAAAGAAAAAAAGAAAAGTGAAGTTGCCATTCCTTAACACTTCTCAAATGTTGAGTCATCAAGGATAAGAGGTGATAATTTGAAGATTAGATGATTTAAATGGCATTTTTCAAGCGTAATTTCATATTTACGTTTTTGCAAAGGCTTCCCATAGTTATCACTTGAACATGTTTATGTAAGAAACTGATGAACGTTAAACGTAAAAACTGAATGTCACTGGTGTCCAGCTTAAACTTGCTTCGCTGTCCTTTGTGCACAGAAGTTCCTCCAGATTCCTGGTGGATTGTTGAATTAGATTATACACTTTAAAGGGAGAAATTTGCAACTTAATTTCAAACTTTCTGTTCAGGATACTGTTTTGAAGCTTAATGGTTTTACTACAGATTTGCTGATAGATTAGAGATTTTATGCCCATCATTGATCTCTTACAGTTACTGCTTTTACACCAAATGCTTCTCACGATCACTGGTTGTCTTTTTACCAAATTTTCCAGCCAAAAGTAACCTAAAACCAACTTTTATTTTGTAAATTAAATTAAGTGGAAGAGACATAACATGAGGTATCTTCTGTCTTTCTGTCTGTATTGTTCTGGTTTCTAAATTTTCCACGTGGTCTTAACTTTATACATTGTTGTATAATACAAACAGTAGTGGATTTACTGGGATGTTGCAGGGACAGTAACACACTGAAGCTGGAGAAACTGGGAACCAGCCTCCATGTCCTGCTGTACTTTATAAAAATAACATAAATGCTAATGTGTTTTTCTCTGCAAATTGTGCTGTCTTCCTCACAGCCAGTCAATCATAAAAATGTTAAATCGCTCTGATGAAATGCTGGAGTGCAGTAACACCCTGCTTCAGGGGTAGAAAAAAGACAACAAGAACCAATGAAGCTTTTACAGCTTTTCTTACATCGAAAAAATAAAATTCTTGCCAGCTCTGTAGCAACTTGGAAAAACCTGATGAACATGATCTGAAAACACATGTAACACAACAGCAAAGAAGCTGCAGTGATTGTCATGATTCCAGTGCACAACAGGTGGCCTGGTCCTGCAAATGCTTAATGGTCAGACTGGTGCAACATAAAGAGTTGTGATTGGCTGGACTCAGGGCAGTCTGCAGTCTACGGTCTTTCAAATTAGCACATCTACTTCAAGTAAATACATATTCTTTGTGAAAACATGCATACAGTGAGAAATGATCTGAGTTCAAGGGGAAACTTTACTGATAAAGCTTTCTGTTATCGGTATGATCGCTAGTGAGGAAAGAAAACGCTTTTATTGCAGATCCTATGCTGTGAAAAATTAATCAACTATTTAACTTGCTACGATATTTAGAAGTATCCTTAGTCTTTAATACACCTTCAATAGTTTCTAAGTTATATAAATGATGTTTGAGACACACTGATGTAACAACCTTTTTTGCTGTTGAAAGAAAAGGTCAATCGATTAAACTGCTGACTTGCCTCCTTTTCCCCTTCACCAGCTCATTTAACCAACAAATATTGTTCCAATATCTTATGTGGTTCTGTAACACACACAGCAGGTTTAAAGAAATATAAAGCAATACATAACACAACAACAGACAACTGGGACACGAGTCCAAATCTGCTTTGGTGAGTTTTTGCTGATAGCAGCTATGGGAACATGAAAACTGCGTACTGTTGCTTTAACTCAAAAATACACAAGTGACTCGTGCTTTTCATGGCACCCATGAAATCATGTAAAATCATGCTGAAACCGTTTGTAAAACAGTGTTGACGATAAGCTGATAATTAATCAGGAGCCTTGTTAGAGCCCGAAACGTAACAATGAACCCGAAATGTTATAAAATAAATGAAATAAAACCCAAAATGTAACAAGTGGTTGATAATGCAACAAGATGTTGAACCCAAAACAGCAAAATGGAACGACTTTTTACATTTTGGTTACTACACTTACTACATTATGAGACAGGCAAAATATTTTTCCCCTTTTTCCATTAACCGTTTTATTGCATCATAGAGTGAGTCAATGATTTATGGATGTATATAGGAAGGATGTCACTGAAGCAATTAGCCCAATTAACAAGTTCATTTTGGACAAAAAATTATAACGTTTTGGGCTCAGCATCTGGTTACGTTATCAGACCAATTATTACATTTTGGGTTTTATTACTTTAAAAAAAACATTTCAGGTCGTTGCTACATATCGGGCTCTAACAAGTGTATAATTTGGAAACTGCCCAGACATGTCATGCAAAGGCACATAAACCTTTTTTTTTTATCAGATGAAAAACACTAATAAACAAATGTCATTTACATTAATAAGTAAATGAGTTAAATGACATGTTTGCAGATACAAAGTAATTTGCTACATTACGATTCTGTTTTCATTCGCGGTAGGAGCCAGATTGACATGAGACGATATCATGCGTTCACATCCATTTAGACTAATGAAAACCACCTGATAACCTGTATTGATGATGATAACATGCATTGACGTCTAATCTATATTTTTATTTTCTATAGATTCAACAAGATCACTTTTTAACACTGATCACAATCAGCAGTGAAATATGAACCTAAAACTTATTCAATAATCTGTTAATTATTTAAATAATTTCCTCCCAACTACAGGAGTAAGTACGAATAACTGTGTACCCCATTAAAACACTAAATAACAGGAGATTTTTAAAAGATTTTGCTTAAAAACAGGAAACTGAAGTAAAATAGGATTTAGGAACTTTCCTTAAATGACAAATACAAAGCAGGAAACCTGAAACACAACAAAGAAGTTACTAAACTAAGACATTTTACTGTGTGTTATGATAGACCCGATCCTGCTAAATCTGACTCGGCAAACCTCTTTGTTTCTGCACGAGCTACATTCACTGGCAAAATTCTGCTGCTTTCATCTGAGATGGAGCTGAGATGAAAGATACTGCATGATTACATGGCTTTACAAAAATAAAGCACGTTCATCAAATATTAAAAACCTGCTGCTTGACTGGAGTTACATCTGAGATAATGTGCTGAATTCACTTTATTTAGACTGCAGCTACAGTACATAAAAGATGAGGAGAGGTTTTCACACCATGACCAAATAGGGAGTGCTACTGCGATGATATCTATGCAACATCAAGTGTAGACGTGCCCGCAGGCATGGTCGGACTCACACAAACAAACACACACACAAACAGTACTTGTCAGTCTGACGTGCCCCGGGGCCACAGCGCACAGCCACGATTTCCCTGCAAAGTTGTGGGAGGCAGTGAAATGAGGTATGTTTAATCAGATTAGTGCATGGCCGATTTGACCCGAGAGGCTTGCTGTGATTCCTGCAGGGGTTCGATTGGAACTAATAGAGAAGCCACAGCACCGGGTAAGGACTTACAATCACCTGACGCAAATACAACCTCGACTGCCATTCATTACTCACCGCACCACAAACTCATATGCGCATCCACGTTAATAGAATTTGTTTTGTAAATCAGGGTGAAACTGGATTTAGTTCCTTTTCTGTTTAGGATGTTAGTTTTATTTTATGATCAATGTTTCTAATAACTGCTGCGGCCGTTTTTTAAATCTTTCATGGTTTCACTAATCTACAGTTATTTAGTTACTTCGCAGTGGTGTATACAGTCTTCTGAGCACCAGTTTGCCTTTATGAACCTTTCTTTTTGTTGTGAAATGGTACTTTCTTGGATACTCTTTTCCTCCCCACTACTGTGGAAGTTCTTTCATACATTTCTGAATTTTAGCAGCTGGTACAAGCTTTAATTAAAGCTCACTTTGATACTTTGATGGTCTCGACTGTCTGCTGAGTTCTGTGTTTGGGTCTTCCTCCTGCGTCACACACAGTTGTGTTCAAAACAATAGGAGTGTGTGTAAAAACAAGCGAGTAAAGCTCAAAACCCTTATAATAGCTTTTATTTCCAGACACGCAAAAGCACTGGGAGCACCGCACGTTCTATCCCAAATCAAAACATAAAGACGAATTTATGAAAATGGTTAATGTTCACTTTGCAAAATAGTAGTGCAAAGTTCTGTTAGTGAGGTCAATAATTTTAGGGGGAAAACAAAAAGAAGAAAGAAAAATGGCGTCAAACAAGAGCCCTATTATTTAAGGATGAAGGCAGCAGATGTTGTACATGCTGGTTACAGTGCAGTTCTCAGAAAATCTAAATATAATGGATTGTTCCAGAAGAGCAGCATATTTCGATTTTAAAAACCTGTGTGAAGAGGGGAAACATATAAAGAAATGTAGAAACAGGATAACAGCATCTCAAATGCTTTAAACTGGCAACCAAAACCAGAAAGACGTGGAAAAGAAATGGGAAACTACCATCTGAAAGGATCAAAGAAAAGACAAAATGGAAAAGACTCAGTCAATGATCCGTTCTGGGGTGATGGAAGAACCTCACCTTTGGGGTACTGTAACAAGGAAACACTACTGTGAAGCCAAGACATCAGCAAGGCCACAGATACTCTGTCAGACGACCTCCAAATGCTGAATTTAAACCATAGTACACTGAAGACAGTGAAGCATGGTGGGGCAAGCATCATGATATGGGGATGTTTCTCATTCTACGGTCTCAGGTCTATTTATCACATTACATGGATCCTGGATCAGTTTGAATGCATCAAAATGCTTGAAGAGGTCATGTTGCCCTATGGCAAAGAGGAAATACCCTTGAAATGGGTGTTTCATCAGGACAACGACCAGAAACACACCAGTAAACAGCAGCATCTTAGTTCCAGACCAACATGATTACTGTTATGGAGTGGCCGGTCCAGACCTTGACCTAAAAGAAAACTTCTGGAGTGACATCAAAAACGACATTTCTGAGCCAAAACCAAGAAATGCAGAGGAATGTACAGCGCTCTCACTGTATTAGTGTTCTTTGAAATAAAAGGTATTATATTATATTAAGAGTTTTGAGCTTTACTCACTGTTTTCAACACTGTTATTATTTTGAACACAACTGTATATAACAAATACTGTGAGATTTTTGAGCTGTTTATTTTTGTTTTCCATCTGCAGATCTTTAAACCACATTCAGGATGATGGTGAGTTTGAAAAACAAAAACAACAAAAAACTTTCAATTTCCACTTATTCATGCACTGTTGTGGTGTTTGTTTCCAGAAATTCATGTCATTTGATTAAATAAATTCATATTCACATAAATTTGTTTGATCAAAAAGTATTATTTTAACTTCATCAGTCAGTGAAACATCCATCCTTCATAGACACCCACTTAGTCTGTTATTTATTTATTTTTTTTCCCCAAAAATGTATCAGGCTTCTTTTCCTTCTATTACTTCATTGCAAACGTCTGCTGTATTCTTCTGATGACTGAAGGTCATGAAGGTCATGTTTGTGCTGGTGTGGCTGTACATTCTTGTAATCCTAATTAGGATCCTCCCAAAGTCCTCTTGATATTCCAGTCTTTCACCAAGTCCTGTCATAGCTGCCACTTTTGATATTCTGGTAACAATGCATTTTCAATTAACCGCAGAAACAGCTAATTGAAAACGCATAACTATCTCCTTGGAGACGGCTGCACTGTTGTCACCAATTATTTAAATTTTCAGAGTTTTGGGAAGTGGTTAAGAGGAAACCACGACTGCTGATGTTGAGACAATCGCCGGCGACAAAAGACAGCACTAACAATTAACGTCTCTGGGTACTGATTAAAAACTCCTCATTACTCAGGTAGACAAACACCTCACACCCTGCAGGGCCACTGGTCTGATCAAGGGTGTGGGTTGGTTTTTTTAACTTAAAATGTCACTGTGGTGCAATAAAGAAGAAATACTGGACTTCTGTAGCACATGAACTGTTTGTCTAACTAGTCTTGGATGTAAGTGTGTCTCCTGTTTGACTTTTTGTCTCATATGGTATTAAGAGAGTATGAATGAGCAGGAGTGAATAAATAAAACCGACCCCTCTGCTGCATGAGGAGTCAGCAGCTCAGATGAGGCAAACAACGCTGTTCAACACCAGCACAAAAGGAGGCGCCAGAAAATTGTTTCTGTGACCCAAACAATTATTTGGACTGGAAAAAAAAAAAAACAGTTTCCAGTCCATACACAATAGCATGACAATTTGTAAACTCTGTCAATAGCAAAAATGACTGTTTTAGTAGATTTTTCTGTGTTTTAAGGTCCAGTGACTACTGTGGTTTTTGCTGCAGTATGGTGGACACGCTAATCAGAGCTGACACAGCACAGGGCTAAATCTATAGTTAATGAATTGAGAGACACAAATGCACACAGAAAAAAAAAAAAAAAGTGCAACACGAGCCAAAAAAAGAACATGAAATTCACAATAATCTCATACTAGTCTGAATCTTTTACTTGACTAACAAAAAAAAGGAAAGAAAAAACAAAACACAGAGGTTATTTCATCTCTGTTTTTTCTTTTGCTTTAAGACACCGACAGAATCATTTGGACAAAGATGTATTTTCTTTAATTTCATATTTTATAGAAACTTCAGATATTTTATTGTATGAATATGTGGTCAAAAGGGGGAAAAGAACAGATATGATTGGTGGAAAATGTGCTCATGCTGAAGCATGAATGAATTCAGAAGCTTCAGAAGTCTTTGCGCTCACATTCATTGCCAACACTTTCAAAACAATCTCACTAACGCTGCATTTCTTCCCAAAGAAGCTGCAAAGTTTCCTGAGCCATGCTTGAGGCCAACTGGAAGTGACAGTTTGATATTTACAGGGGAGAAAGTGCACTTTCATCTGCTTCAGTCCTCAGAAATCTTGTTCAATATATGACTACAGAAAACAAAAAAAGTGCTGCAAGATATTCAAAGATGCTCCTCAGATGTTTGTGATTAAACTGTGTTGTATATTTATTCAAATATGAGACACCTCCTACCTTCAGTAGTAGATGATACTTCAGAACCCTCTGCATGGGAACAACCAAAAGATCTTGCAGCTTGAATTTTCCTTCCTGCACTTTCATAGTACATTCCTATGGAGAAGCAAGCAGGAGCAGGGCGGTCATTACACAATACATAATATTGTGTTGTAAAATCTGCAGATGCTTCCAACCATTCACGAGGCACTCCATTAGCAACAACGAGGCCGGTCTATTCTTTCAGGGCACAACGGCTCTGACCATGCCAGAATTCATGACACAATTACTTTGCATGCTGACTGAGAAATTCCTCACAGTCAAGAATACATTTCTATAAATTCTGCATGAGCTCCATAAGAAAGGGTCTTCTGTTGGTACTATTCCAGAGTTCTCTAACCAAGGCTTTAGTAGGAGTTTCTATTATTCTGCTGTAACAGGAAGAGCTTACGCCTCTTTAAAAAAAGAAAAAAAGAAAGGTTTGGTTTACAGTCTCGAAGAGGCTGATGTAGTTCCCAAGCTCTTCTATTTTGAGAGTATCTCAGTGTCAACAGCCCATTCTGTGATCACCTCATTATGTTGTCAGTGTCACCAAAAGCCATTTCTGTTGTATCTAAATCCCACTATTACGTTAAAGCTTCCTGTAACGGATGCTGGTTACAAAGAACTGGAAAACAGTAGCAACATGGAAGGAGGGCAGTGTTGCAGGGAAAAATATATATAAATGTGTGTAAAACTTTAGCTGCCAAAAAACAAAACCCAAATGTTAAACTGTTGATTAACTGAACAAAATATTAAGCAATAAACAGTCATGATTATATGCTGTATATTCAGTTACAATAGATTATGAGTGAGGATAGATAGATATAACTTTATTATATGTATCTATATCTATCCATCCATCTATATGTTATAAGTTCCTTCCATCCATTTTCTATGCCTGCTTGGTCCTGTGCAGGGTCATGGTGCTCTGCTTGAGCCAACCCCAGCTCTCCTTCGACGAAAGGCACTGGTACATTCTGGACAAATCAAATTAAGAATAACCAGTTTACTAGACGTCCATGTTTTTGGACTGTGGGAGGAAGCTGGAGCACCTGGAGAAACCCTACACAAGCACTGGGGAGCGCATGCAAACACCACACAGAAGGGCCACTGCAACCAGGAACTTTCCATGGGGCAACGGTGCTAACCACCGAGCCACCCCGCTGCCCTCAAATATTCCAAACTATCGCAATAAAATGCATATCAGTAAGCAGCCAGATGAACACAACCCCACCTTCTTATCTATTGTGTATCAGTCCAAAAAGAAAACAAAAAACAACAACTATTGAATCGTGATTTCATAACTGTTGCAGATGTGCAGTGGAGACCGTACCTCTACTTTAATTCTGACATCTTCTCTTGTTGCTATTAGCTCATCAAGTGTCTTCTGGGCATTCTCCATGTGACTGCAGTACTGACCATAGATCAACAACCTGGGGAGGGACAAAAAGAGCATAGTCACAGCTTATCATATTAGTTAGCCCACCTTATCCCTGAAAGACATGGACACAGTCATCTTTGTGCCTGACCTTGATGTTTTCTCTGTCAGAATGCGTCATTTGGATTATTTATCTTTTAAATTAGTCACACAGACTAACTGACAAAGCTTTGCACTTACAGTTCCCAGCTGTTTGCACCATTAATAGCACACACAGACACACAAAAACTGCATCAAAATCTTCATCAGCTTTTCATAGTTTATTCTTTGTTTTTGTTTTTATTTGTTCCTTTCAATGGCAAAACCATTTTCACCATGTCACTCAGGAGCACAGGGGAGTAAACGTTACAAGTGGTGAGGAGGATGAGACACACCATCAGGTTTAACTTCACTTACCCCCCTTTAAACATTTTTTTGTGTAATCATATAATTATCTTCATATTTATGCGTCTTGTGTTGTAGCAAACAGCTAAGCCTGTGTAATAGTGCAGTAGCTGTTCAGTTCTGTTTTATTTATATAGCATCAATTACAACACACACACATACACACACACACACACACACACACACACATATATATATATATATATAAATATCAGGAGCTCTTCTGTACAAATGCACACTCCCATTGGCACCAGCTATCATTTGTGAACAAAGCAATTTGCCAGTTTAGTAACACAAACACATACAGTATACATATGTCTCCAGTGGGACAATATAGAGGTAAAATTAAACAGATTCTATGAACCAACCACAAATTTTCATAAAATTCATCAAATTTCTGAATGCCCCAATTATTCCCATGAGTAGCAAAAACACTGAAAAGTCACTTAAGAGAAAATCTGCAGCTGCAACCATGATATGTACTGAGAGTGAATCTCAAAATGAGGCTTATTAAGAACTAATAAGATTTTTCTAAACGTCTGAAAGTTATAAAATAGCTTTGTAAAAACAGATAAAAGAAAAAACCCAAAAGATAACTGTATGAGCTCACAATTAGCTACGAAGTGCTTAGTGGTTTGTAGCCTTTAGGCCTGCACATTAATTTCAAGATTAATAACACAATTTCAGAGGTCAGCGCTCGAGTCATTTCACACCACGGGGGAGATAAATGAAAATGTGAATAAATGTATTATGATTAGGAATGCACAGCGCTCTGTTCCCAAGGCAATGTTTATCAGGACGGCCTCTTCTTGCCAATAAGCTGTAATCACACAGGACTAATGAAATATGGCACTTGGTATCAGCTGCTTTGCAAAGTTACTCTTATCAGTCTGAAAGGAGAAAAAAACAAACAGACTCTCAATTCTGAGCAGCGTTGATACGAGAGCTGCGTTCATTAGATATTACAATGGGACCCTGACACAGTTCTGTGTCTTCAGCTGGGAAACAGTTCAAAGTGGTCTTGCCTGGAGGCTGCCACCACACGTGGCACACATTCCTCTCTCTCACTCACTGAGTCTAAGTGGGACACTGGCACAATTGGCATAGTGGGAGCTGGCATGTCTCTTCATCTTCATTGAGCTGGGGCACGGTGGTGATGTGAGCTGGGACCCTGAAGTCTGGTTCAGCCCTCTCTTCACCACGACATACCAGTACAGAGTCTGCATGATGATAGGCAAGCTGAACTCCTCTACCTGAGAACCGCAACCCGGAGAGAGGACCCCACCCTGTCACAGCCTTACATCCTGACCTGCAACCTGAGGTCACCAGGTCGCAAAAGCCTGATAAAGGTGCCAGATGATCGCTCCTTTACATCACCAAGGTTTCTGTCTCTTCGCTGCCTTAACTCTGACAATGTTTTTAAGACTTTTCTTTTTAGACAGGCGCTTAGTGGGCTAGCTGCTTGTTTTTAACCAGTATTTTCACTGATTTCTATTTGATTTTAAATCTGCATTTTTATTGACTTACTCCTTTTTGTATTTTTTAGTGTTATTTGTATCCGCCTTGTGAAGCACTTTGTGATGTATGTCTGTGAAAAGCACGGCATAAATAAAATCTACTTAACGCACGCTCGGCTGGTAATGAAATTATACACATTTGTAAGTAAAACAGATTATGACAACTATGATTTTATTCCACTTTTTGTTTCAAGCCCCACTGGTCAGCGTGGAATATTCCAAAAATGATATGCCTAATGAGATTTATTCCAATTTGGCCACTGGCGAAACAGACTTTAATTGCACCTAAAATCAAATCGAAACAGTTTCAAAATGCTGCTCTTAAAAGAAAGAATGCATTTCTGTTTTTGATGCAAACACACATCTTTAAATGTTTAGGCTGTTAAGACTGAAATACTGTGATTGATTTGCTCACCTAAATATCTGTTAAAATAAAAAGAAGCGTATGTGGTGACCTGCCTGAGAAACAGTGATGATGACTACATTACCATCACTGGAGCAGAGGTTTGAGTAACCCCCCACCCCCCCACCAGCAGCACTGTGGCTCCAGCTTTGGTTAAGCCCTGAGCTAACAACAAGGCCCTGATTAGGTCTTGATCCACACTCGGGGAGACAGCTCCCTTAGCTCCTTCTCCTCTAGAATGACAATATGATTGAGATTAATGGGGGCCTTAATCAGTTATAAGACAGCAGACGGATCATGCAGTGTAACAAAGATTTAGCAGCACATGCCAAAGAGACAATTTAAGAAATGAGCGATGAGAACAAAATGTGACATTAAGCTCTTAGTGTAAGGAACCGTCCAAGACCAGGAAGTATCGGGCTTCTGGTGTAAAAGGGGGAACTGTGACAGCAGTTTCAGAGCTGAAGAAGAGAAAACTTGATGATGACGATGTGGAGCAGAAAACATACAACATTGCTGTTGAAGTATATGTGGTTTGCGTGCGTATTATCTGAAACTGAATGGCCTTAACAAAAAGCCCCCCTACCCCCTGAGAACAGAGTGATGCTGCTCTCACATCAGTGACAAATAAAAAACCTCAACAAAAACTTTTGAATTTAATTTGTTTACTCATCTGTCTTGATTTAAAAGGAACGCATCCCCGCGGCTTTGGTCTGCAGCACATTTAATTGCTTTATTGTTTTGTTTTTTTCTTCTCAGCAACAGGCAGCTGTTTACAAGCTCTGACAAACTCTTTGTGAGTCTTTTGCCTTGGCTCGCATTCAGCACGTGTCCAAATGCTCAAATGAATGGTAATCTACATCATAGCTACATAAATATGTAAATGTGCACGTGCCTGCTGGTGATAAAACACTGCCTATATGTAATACGTATAATACAGTATTTAGAACAGGTTTTCTCGTTTCGTAACAGCCTTTCATTGGCAGCTTTGTCCTCCCATTTTAAACCAAATTTATACAGTTTATGTTGAAAACGTTTGCTGCTAATAAATGATATGCAGGAACATGCATCCAGTTTTACCACTCATGCGCTGTGATTACCGTCCGGCACAGTCATAAGCATGCACTTTTAAGTATGGTCACAATTAACTGATAACATAGATTAAATCATTTTAAGTTAGTCCATGTTAATCTTTTGCAAAAACAACAAAGTTAACAAGGACGGTGACTTAGGAGGTAGAGTGGTCCTCCTTCAGAGACGGAAATTTGATGGACCAATATCCAGCATATGGCCTGTTTTTTAGTTTTCTTTGAACAAATGTCCAGTTTTTTTCATCGTAATAGTGAGAAGAAGCCAGAAATTGTGAATTAAATGAAAAATAAGAAGCTGATGAGAGGGGATTACATTATCATGGAGACTACACAGACAAAACTTCCCAAGGACGGCCAGTTGGCAGGCGTTCACAAGTGCCATTAGAAATACTAGCTGTCCAGCTGGCTAAATTACTCTGCACAACAAAAAAAAAAAAAAAAAAAGGGAGGAGCAGAGCAGAAATCTGTAAACAACAGGGAGATGGTTTTCCTTTGGGCACGAGAAGTCACTGGTGCAGTAAAAATGTATATCTTTATAACGGCGTGCCCTGCAGTGCAGGCCTTTTCCATATCAAGCACAGCCGTCCATGTTATTTCACAGAAAATACAGTTTTAGGTGAGTGTGCCCCGGGCAACCGCTTCCCCACCCCTCGTGGAGCCCAGCAAGCTGAGTCAGGCAACTGAGGAGCTCTCCAAGCAAACCAAAAGTGACAGGCTGTGATGCCAGCTAATGTTCTCTGACACATGGCATTGGGACCCGCTCACCTCCACTCAACACATCCAGCACACAGCAAATGGAGGAGAACACAGAACAAAGACTCACTGCGACTAATATTAAACGCTGCCTGGATATTTGGGAGCCAGATTACTCCGGAAATGAGTTGGGAAATGTTATAAATGAGTACATCAACAAGAGAGCACTTTGATGTCCATTTAGCTTGTTGAGCTTCATCTGAGTGCGCTTTTCCATTCAGCCTGAGCCTGGCTGTTTAAGGGCTGAGAAGATAAACCAGTGGCATTTTCACCACGGCTTTCAGTTCAATGACAAATACAGGAAAAAGAAAAGAAAAGGCCTTTTCATTCTTTGCACCAATGTGAAAAAAAGAAGATACAAGCACATTGTTGTAAAGGTCACAGGCACTTACAAGCACAGATAACTAAATTAATTATGCCGAGCCAGATCTTTAGAAGAACTGCCCAGATGCCTGAGGAAAGCTTTGTTGCGTGCGTACAAATCCCCAGCTCATAACTGTTTATGGCTGCGGAGACAAGATGCTGCAGTGGCTTCATAATGAAGAAGATGTTCACGTCAATCACATGGAGAGCGTGAAAGCCTGCGAATCTGCAAATCTAATGATTCCTCTTCTTAAAATAACCCTGCGTCACATTTTAGAGAATGTCAGCCAAAGGTAAATTGTGACAATGAGTGATATGTCACCTGTGAATTTGTTTATGAAAGGAGGGTAAATGTTAAGCTGGTTTTCACACATGCACTGCAGCCCTGAGATTTCTACAGTATTTCTGTAGATGCTCCATCTGAGAACAGATGCAGTGGTCCCAGTGAGTCCACATCAACTGACCTCCCTGTCCTCTGCTAGGATGGATGGCTATCTGGACTACATCTTGCATTGCGTGCAAAAGGCGTTTTTTCATCCAGTGCTCAATGAGATTTGGGAGTCAGATGAGCTTAACAAGGAAGAAGATACATGTTGGAATGTGTGCATGCATGTGTGAGATACACAGAGAGGGCATGTGCCAGTCTCTGCCTATTAGTAGGAACAGAGTCTGTTGTGTCAAACCAGCTTTGTGTTCCAAGGGCCTCGAGGCTTCAGGAAGAGGCCTACAATGACCTTATTACCTATGCAAACTTATATTGCCTGAAGAAAAACTGATTGGAAAGAAAGACAAAAAAAACATGTAATATCAGGGTCACTGTGGAAGAATAAGATATGATCACACACACACACACATGAATGCAGTGAAGTGTGTAACTCAATCTTGCAATAATGGCTGTATTATTTGAGGAGACTAGCGTTGCCATAGCTATGTATAGAATCATGACGAAAGCCAGGTCCTATCATCACCATCATTACCATTACCCATAAAGCAGTCGCACTTAGCGCGGTAGGGAGGCAAATCAGCGCTCCTGTCAGGGATGCAAATGATCCACACTTTGCTCTGCAGCTGAGCAGGATGGAGCTTGTGGGAGAGAAATCCGAAGTGTGAGCTTTCCCTCCGTTTAGAGTGGTTTCCAATTCCCCCTCAGCTAATATCTCCTTATCAAATGATTCCCAATACAACAACTGAAGCACCTCATCTATCCACTGAGCATATTTAAACTTACTTCTAACAAATTGTGCCTGTTTTTAATTCACAGAAATGTGGGAAATTCCATTTACTTCCTCAAATGAGGCATATTATGCCTTAACTTCTTATTTTTAAAGCAGACACAATTTCCTGAGATTTTAATGAAATGCCAGTGACATACTTTTGTCAAATTGCCGCAGGGAATTAATACAAAAGCTCTATTTCCAATTATGTCAGCAGAGCTCTGTTTATGGGTACACTCAATTCCATTCCCCGTGTTCATGGCGTCCATCCATCCATCCACTAACTCCCGCTTATCCGATATCGGGTCGCGGGGCAGCAGCCTGAGCAGAGAAACCCAGACGCCCCAATCCCCAGGCACCTCCTCCAGCTCCTCCGGGGGAACACCGAGGTATTCCCAGGCCAGCCAAGAGACATAATCTCCCCAGCGTGTCCTGGGTCTGCCCCGGGACCTCCTTCCGGTCGGACATGCCCGGAACACCTCTCAAGGGAGCGTCCAGGGGGCATCCTCACCAGATGCCCGTACCACTTCAACTGGCTGCTCTCAATGTGACGGAGCAACGGCCCGCATGACTGAACTGCTCACCTTATCTCAATGGGAGAGCCCAGCCACCCTACGGAGGAAACTCATTTCAGCCATTTGTATCCGCGATCTCATTCTTTCGGTCACTACCCACAGTTCATGACCATAAGTGAGGGTGGGACTGAAGATTGACTGGTAAACAGAGTCTCGCCTTTTGGCTCAACGCTCTCTTCACCACAATGGACTGGTACAGAGCCTGCATTACTGCAGATGCTGCACCGATCCGCCTGTCAATCTCACGCTCCATTCTCCCCTCACTCATGAACAAGACCCCAAGATACCTAAACTCCTCCACTTGAGGCAAAACCTCACCTCCAACCTCGAGAGAGCTTTCTGTTCATGGCGTGTTTTCTGAAACTGGTTTACAACTTTCCAATCAGTGCTTCAGCGGGTCAGTAACTGAATTAACGCGTGAAAACAGGAGTGAACAAGTACAGAGGAGCTCGATAGTTCTACTCTGATCTGGGTCAGTGATGTCACAGCTACCCTGCACATCTGAACCTTTCTCTGAAAATTATATTTCAAGAATCTGATGACGCTAAACAAAGAGACAAAGTTATGTTTTCTTAAAGCTTTCAAGTTGGTAACTACTTTGAACACCCAAACACAGGCTTTTAGAGACAAAAAAGTGATTTTTAATTCATAATATAAACCCTTTAAGATGGTTATTGTTGTCTTTACAGCTAGGCATGAAATGGGAGAGAAAGCAGAAAAGAATAAAGACATAGAATAATAATCCAGCTGGCTTGGAGTCAAGAAGGGAAATAATGCCTGATGGCATTTGTGGAACGAGCCCAAACCATTCTGCTATTGGATCAGCCCTTTGTCACTAATTTTAACTTAAATAAAACCTCTTACTACGAGAAAAAAAAAAGTTTTAAAAGTTGAAGGAGTTCCAAGGAGTTGGAGTTAGATTTAGGCTCAATGAACAACAAAGAATTTGTTGTGAATATAAATAAATAAATAAATAAATACAAACGTGGTGAAGAGAGAGACTGCAGGAATATGACTGACAAGATAATGGAGTCTGATACTATTACGGTTTCGGTTGGATGGAGATCAGGCCGTGTTGCTCTCTCAGCTTTTTTCATTTTAATTTAAGTTCTAATCCAATCAATCTGCAGAAAAATGCCTTTAAAATAAAACTGGATTTAACATGGTTTGTCTGTTACGCAGAAAGGTCTGGCGTAAAAGCGCAACATGCATCGATTTCTGGATACCAACCGCTCCTTAAAGTCGAGGAAGATCTTCCCAAGGTCATTTCCTCCACTGACCATGTTTAGGTCGATGGCTCGCAGGAGGGCAAAGTGGACTCTGATTACATCCTGAATGAACATGACAAGAAGTAACAAAATGTGTCTGAATACTCAGCAATAAATCATTGCAGTAATATTTTGCCAAATAATATTTAAAATCACAGTCTATGTTTGAGTTTGAGAATGTGTGTAAAAAACTGAAAATACATTTATTCTGTTGTCTTTCTGTCAAAATTGCCCTTTCTCACCGCAGCAAAGCTCGTGAACTTTGAGCCAACATTTTACCACATAAAAGCAGCATGACATTAGTATTTGGTACATCCACAGTCAATCAAATATTCAAGAACTTTATCCAATTATTCACTTGGTGTGAGGTTGTTCTAGGACTGATTGCTTTCACTCGACCAGTTACTCACCTCAAGGTTGACAAAAATAGCCTCCATCTCTTGTGGACTCAAAACTTGCTTTAATGGGATCATGTGGTTCTTGAGGGAAAGAAAGAGACATAACAAGCAAAACAGTTAACATCTATTTCCTTTGAAATATTAAAGACAGGACAGTGTAAAAAAAATAAGGACATGAGATAAAATAAATACATGAACTCAAAACTACTACACTGTAAAAGATGGTGGCAGCTAAACTCAGCTCATTTAGTTCTGGACTGTAGCATTTATTACGGTGTAACCACACAGCTGTTGTGTAAGTTGCACTCGACAGGAGAAACCTGCCTGTTATTTCTCCGATTCTGCTTTATGGCCGTCACATTTCATCATCTTAATGATAACAAATAGATCAACTAAGGAGCAACGAAAAGATGACAGGCTTTATTAACCCCAACTCAATTAAGCTTTACGAGTCTTCTGATCATAAGAGGGAAATTTATTCTCATTTATTCTCACGTTGTGGGAAACACAGGATGCACATTTAGTTTAATGAAATTAGTGGAGCTGCTGATTTGTGGTGCTCCGTCAAATCGCTTATGAAATCTGCCAACACTGAAAGTGATGCGTTAGCAGCACAGACCTCAACAATGGTTCATTATCATAGGATGAGCTGTGTGTGTGTGTGTGTGTGTCTGCAGAATTTGCTGTTTTACATGGAAGCTCCTTGGCGTTGCCTGTATTTGCCGTCAGAAGTACACAGATGTGCAAAGTAACACAAACTGTAATCCCATCAGTTGATCATACACTCTTAGGGGGAATATGTTGTAGATACATATGTACTTTTGAGAGGTTGCAAAAAAATAAATAGAAAAGTAAAACGTTTGCACTTATGAGATTGCTTCTTTTAATGTTGCACTGAGAGGAGTATGTGGTATTATTTTCAGAAATGTATGATGTCATTTTCACGTAGAGCTCCTGGGATCAGTGTCTCTCATGGGAGCTCAGCCAATAATAATCACATCGATCAATTCCTGTGACATTTGTGCTCCTCGATGAACCCATCGGTACTTGACATTTCCGTGCTGCCACACAGCCAACAGTCTTCAGACACCACCAGCCACGAGTTTGAAAAGGGGACCGGTAACTTTCGCTGCTCGTCCTGGGACGTAAGATCGCGCTGAAAGGAGATGAGCAGAGTGACTCACCTTCTCGATGTCCTCCAGAGTCTTGTAGTACTTGGCTTCAGTCTCCTGGATCTCAACTAAGCAACAGTTTCTCTTGTCTTCCTCTGTCATTCCCATTTTCTACAGTGAAAACAACAAAAACGTAATCAATTAATGTAAAATCAGCTTTTTTATAAAGCAAAACTGTCATCAGGGCCAGATATCGATGTGACCTTTTTTAATTAATTTTCTTTATAAATTGTGTTTGACAGTGCTTGCAATTTAATTACAAATCTCCAGTTTCTGTTGCAATGGTCCAACCTGCTCATATACTGTAGGTTTGATTATTTTGCCCTTATTTGATTAGTTGAAAAATCTTTACTCTTTAATTCTAAGCAGCATTAAAATCTGTTTGCTTTACTGTAAAACTTGATTTGGTTGTCCAACGCAGCAAAGTTACATTAAAGTTACACTATGAGCCTGAGATCATTCAGTTCAGCTTTCCAATCCAGTCACCTCCAGTCAATTTACACTTTAACTGCTCTATTAAGCAGCAGCGATATAATACTAACATACTGACTTGCTCTGACAGATTTCACGACTCTGGCAGGTTTCTATGCTCTCTGTATCTCTAGTACATTATATCAGCTTATTAATCTTCATCGTTTCAGGTAATGAATGGAATATTTACTTTAAAGAAAATAAAGTTATGTAGGTGAATGAGTTCTAGTGTGTATGGCAGCGTGTTGAACAAGACGATGGCTGTGCTCATGTCAAAGACTGTAAGGCTGGAGACTGAGGATGACAGGAACAGACATGCTGACGCACAAAATACTCGTATATCCACTTTTACACATGAGACCTGATGTACGTTATAAGCAAACCTCAAGGTATGCACAAGTTTACGTTTGTAATGGATACGCAGCACGTTCATCCTCACTGACAATGAGAAAGCGTCTGACGAATGAGTAAATTAGTGTGAGTTTCAAAATCCATTTAACTGTAATGGTCCAATTTTAAAAGAGAAAAAGTCAATTATTTTGAAATTGATTCTGAAAAAGCCATGTGCTTAAAAGTGCATCAAGGTACAATTAAAGACACCAGAAACAGGTAAAACAAACAACACCCCATGATTCAATAACAAACATCAGTAAAGTCAAAGTTTTGGCATTTTTCTGTCTGGATCCTTCAGGTGTGCGTGTTCATGCAATGTCAAGGAGGAAAAACATCAGCAGTCATTTTAGAGAGGCATACATTGGAGTCAAACAGGGGAATATATGCTAAACAATTTGGAGTCTACGTTCTACAGGGACAAAGGTTATTCACAACTGGAAAACAGTAATGGCCAGTTTCTCAGGGGTAAACATCCCAGCAAACTACCCCCAAAGGTCGAACGCCTCACACTAATGGTGAAACACAGCAGTGGGGAGGTGATGATTTGGGGTTGTTTTGCAGACAAAAGACCTCAGTATATCAGAAATAACAGTCAAATGTGAGGCCATTTGTTTGGCCAACAGCGGATCATGCGACAGATCAGTGATTTGAAGCACATCAGCAAATTTACAACAGATGGCTGAGAAACATACATCACAGTTTTATAGTGGTAAAGTCTATGAGCAGGCCTAAACTTGACTACAATGCTGTGATGAGACCTATAAGGAATAAGATGTTAAGGAATGCCTGTGAAAGATAACAAAACCCAAGCTAATGCAGACAAAGGTGGTTTTACAATCAAATCATGTGCTGTTCCTGGTTTTTCAAGGACTGCTCACTTGATTTTGATGAGGTCTTTATTACATAAATGATGATGCAGTTTTTTACGTCATGTGTTATTCTTTAACTCAGGTTGTAAAGACCAGATGATTTTGAAGAACGTACTGGAACATAAAGTCTTAAAACTGAAAGAGGGTCTTTTCTTCTTCACAAATTTTAATGAAATGCTAAAAACTGAGTGTTATCTCGAAGCTTACCACACACTGTTTATGCAGTCATTTTAGAAAAGGGAAAAGTACGCTGAGAAGTACGGTAGTTTATTTTCAACCTACGTCTTTGACAGTGTGGTATTAATAAGAGCAGCTCAACTAAGGAATAAGTGAGTAAGCCATCTGGAAACCCCCCAAACTGGCGCTAACAATGTAAAAACAGAAGTCCAGTTCAGGCTTTACTCCAGCATGTAATTAAGAAAGAAGAAGATGTCAGAGGAGAGGGGTGCAAAGCCAGTAAGACGATGTTTATTTGCCTCGTGCTTTGTGTGGCAGTGGCTGCTTGCTGACATCAGTTAACACTGCAGCCATACAGCTGAAGTCACAAACCCTGAGTCAGACACTGAACCAGATGGGGTCTCCTCTGCCACCATGCAAGGGTCACTGACCTAATTGGCAGGTCATTCTCTTGGGATGCTTCAACATTGTTGAAATGAAGTGGTTTGGGGGCAGTTAGATGACAGGATGTAGTGAGTCACAAGCAAAGCAGCACTCACCTGCATGTATCTGATCTGCAGCATGAGGAGGGCACAGCAAGTGAAGAGTTTTATCACAGAGTATGACATAATCAACTCATTTAAGCGTATTTAGAGAACTAACTGCGTTAACATGATGGGATGATGAGCTTGATTTAAATGATAAGATGAAATCATGCCAAAGAAAGACTGTCTGCAGTTTACAGAAAGATTCACGCTTCAGTCATACGGTCATGCAAGAGATTTGTAATATGAGCAACACCTGAGTCAATCACAACACGAATGTTCTGTACAAGGACGTAAGCTGCAGCACAAAGTTCTCACCATGGGTTGTCGTACTTCCACCTTGATGATGTCCTCATAGATGTCATCACAATCGTCCTCACATGGCACACAGTCATAGATGTCGTCCTCACCCAAGTCATGTTCACTGGAGAAAAACACAAGCACCAGTGTTAGAAGAAAAGGGGAAATTAACCACAAACTATCAAAACAAACAAACAAAAAAAAACCAAAAAAGTTCCACAAAGATGTCCAATTTAAATATTTTGACAGCTGAAAAGCTCTGGACCGTCAAACCAACATAAGCTCATTATTTTTAACAAACGCTGCCTTAATAATTATGTCTTTGGGTGTTTGTTTGTTGTTTTGGTGTTTAAAGGAAGAGGACACAACATCCAGTGCTCACAACCCTCAGGTGTTGTGCTTCAGGGTTTCCCACATAGACTAATGTGTGGCGCTGCGCCACAGATAGACCGTCCCCCGCCAACGCGAAAATTAAAAAAAAAATAAATAAATGCTGAGACAGAGAGAAGCATGGCGTGCATGCATTTTTCTTTTTTTCTTTTTTTTTAATGGCTGGGTGCCTCAACACATTATTAACATGTTAATGCATTTGAAAAACATAAGGCCAACAATTATTTTAACATCTTTATTTTTTACTTTTACTTCCATAGTCCGTTCCTCTCAGAATCTGAACACAGATAAACCAGGTTCACGGAAAGAAGAACTAGCGGGGATTGAAAAATTACGAAAGGTGCGTAAATCCATCATAGACATTTTAATTAAACCTCTTCCAGATGGTGGAGTTAATAGAAGAAAAGTTATTTGTGGACACTAAAGCAGTGTTGTCACCTCAGCGACTTTCTTGCTAAATCTGGTGACTTTCCAAACTCCCCTGGTGGCTTTTTTTGTCAAAAGCGAAGACAAATCTAGCGAGTTTTTCTGGTGTTATTGGAGGTTTTTCTGGTGTTGTGGAGACTGACGTTCTGGAGTTGTGGTGCGTTCCCACGTATGCGATGCTCACCGCCTCTGCGTCCGTCTCCATAGACTTGGGTACTGCCCTGAACCCCACCCTGTTCCAAAGGACTGGGAGGCGGTCAGTCTCACAGCAGCCTCCCAATAGTCCCAGTTGCAGTCAGAGCAGAGACCAGTTACTCTGCCAAAGTGTCTGTTTTGGGCCACTTTGGTCCCAAGTCCTGATTACAGGAGGAGGGTTGGACGTAGACATTCTGGCGCAAATAAATTTGATATTCTAACATTTAACAATACCGGACAACATTGATTCATGTCATGTGGGTGCAGACAAACATTTAAGTCATGAAGTTATTGAGAAGTGATGACCTACTTTAATGGTGTAAAACATTGTTTCAGGCAGATTTCAGACTTCACCTGGTGGTTGCGAGACCAGGCAATCTGCCTTTTTTTTTCTTCACAGTGTGTCTCACACTTTGTCTCAGAAAATGTATTTGCATACATCCCGATGACCGAGTCCATCGAGCGCCAGGACGCTGCAACACTCAATTCCTTCCCCAGCACCAGGGGAGCACCACAAATTGCTACCTGGTCTGTGGGAAACACTGTGCTATTAGGCTGCGTTTGTCTATAATCTGTTTATACTCTTTTGGCACCCAGCTAGCAATCTGACCTTTAATTAGGCAAGCAGCCAGCAGAGCACAGACAGCTACTGTGGAGACAAACGTCTAGTGCTCCTTATGCTCCAGGAACTTACATCTCATCCTGCACTGCAAAATCAATTATTCTTTGGAGAAAAAAAAAAACACAACCTTAATTTGGGAAAGAGACGCTGCGGCAGAAAACCACCTTGGCAATGGCTGCATGTCAGTGCACTTAATTAGAAAGGCATATATTATATATTGTTGAATTCTGAGAGTTTCCTGCTAAATAAGGGCTGAGGCTCATGTTTGGTAACTGCTTGTCTAGTTAAATAACTTTTCCTCACCTGGATCCTACTATAAGCTGACATTTATCCAGGGAGGTGGAATCTTAGCGAGACGCTGATTCATTTTGTTGAAACTCATTTGCAACTGGGGAAACTGACACATTGTTGAATTAATATGTACTTCCCAAAGACAGTTGGAGACTGAAGAGAAAAAAACTGTCTTGACTCCTTAGCATACTTGTAAATATTTATTAACACATAGATGAACATTGGAACTCAGACTGTTTGATAAGCACAGCAAAAGCTGCAGCTCTGATTTGTGTGGACGAGCAGGAAGTGCCTTCAACCTTCAACCTCCACCTTTGCCTTTCTCACTGCGCTGCTCTCATATCCATAACCGAGGAGCCAAGGTTCAAGCTCAGCAAGCATCCACCTCCTTTAAATGTCCTTGAGCTGAGCTTTTAATACCTTAGAACTCAAGGAGTCCTGCTTTGCACTCTAACCTGCCTCTAACCTGCCTGAGCAAAAATATTCCTCTTCTTGAAAAAACGGTGTATACAAGCATGTACAAAGCACATAAACCTGGCTCTCTGAGGATTCCTGAGGCAGATGAGGCACTCCTGTCTGTCGAATAGAGGCCATAACCTGACTCTTCTGCCACCAAACCAAGCAGCTTCTGGCCAGGACAGACTAATTTCCCAGTAAGATGCTTGGAATGGGATATTTTGTGTTTTTTTTTTAATATCCATTATTAATTCATGAATACTCTTAAGGCAAGATTTATCTGAAGAAGCCTAAAAAATATTTGGTTGTGAGTTGGCTATGTACGTATGTATATATATATATATATATATATATATATATATATATATACACACACACATATACACACATATACACAAACACCCTCCCTCCGCT